>CM041780.1:253109895-253564241 GCA_023374045.1 Limonium bicolor
CGGTTAGTGAACAGTACCGAAACCGGGTAAAATAACGAGTGTTTTCTGTAAAAGACGAAAAACACTCCAACTAGTAGTACATGTGGGGGCCGGTTTTAATGGGTTAATTAACCCCACCCTCTCACACACACACACAAGTAACAAATAAGTAAATCAAAAAAATAAAAAGTAATAAGTACAAAAGTAAAGGGGGACTCTCTCTCCTCCTTATTTTTTTTCTCCTCTCTCTCTTTCCTTCTCCTCCTTTCCAGCCGACTACAACTCCCTCTTCCCCTTGCTGGTGATTTTTGAGAAGCTCCAACACCATCCATGGCTTCTCTTCTTCCTCTCCATGCTCTAGCTCCATTTGAGCTCCAAATGTAAAATAAAATACATATTTGAACTCCTCTCTTCAAGTTCTACATTTCTATCCTTTCAAAATCCGGAATTGAGCAACTTCATCTCCATGGGTTTTCCCCATTTGAAGAGAAAAGCACACCATTATGGAGCTTGGAGTCTCCTCTTTCAAACAAGGTAAAAATCTCCATGAAAGACCTCACTTTTCTCCATCTCCTTGGTATGGCCGATTTTACCTCTCTCTCTCTTACCTTGTTTTTCTCTTTCTTTGGAGCATTGTTTCAACCCTCCAATGGTGGAGTAACCCCCTTCTTGATTCAAGGGTGAGAATCCCTCTCAAAGATTCCAAAGGTAAAACCCTAACTTGTGCACTAAGCCCTTCTAATTGAATTAGAATTCTTTAAGGGTTTAGAAGGATAATTAAAATGAATTTTTGTGTTTCTTAGGTGTTGGGATGGAGTTTGACAACTCCATACCCATTTGACCGATTGGTACAAGAAAGAGAGGAAGAGGAGGATTGGAAAAGGAAGAATGAAAATATAAGCTCAAGGTAAGAGCTCCTTCTCAATGCTTAATTTAATGCATTAGTGTAATGGGAATGGGTAAACAAATAAAAGGACCTAAACTATTGTACTAGCATTGTAGTTTGTGGAAGTTTGAGTATTTATGGGCAAGTATTTGAATTGTAGGCTTGGGAGCCAAATGTAATGTGTATGTGTATTGGGATAGAGGATTGAGGAATTATTGATGAATATATATTTGCTTGGGTGCTGGTAGGACCCTTGTATGGGTGTGGCTAGATTAGGAATGAATTGATGGAAAGTATGTATGTGGAGAAGTTAGAATTGTAGGTAAACTATGGCAAAATTTTGGTAGGAGTTGTACATTTAGGAGTGACTTGGTGAATGGGAGAACCAAGGTGTGTATTGGGATAGTAGAAGTGGTTGATGACCATGGAATAGTGGTAGTAGTATGTGAATAAAAGAGCATAAAATCTGTAGCAAGAGGCATTGGATTTCATTGGAGGAATTAAGAAGAATTGGAGTACAAGACTTAGTGAAATGTATGTTGGACTTGGGTATAGGTATTGTGTTTTCTTGGAAATGTATTTGGGATGTTAGAAGTGGTGTTGGTAGAAGAAATATTGGATGGTAGGAGTTGGTTGAAAAATCTGTAGCATAAGTAAAACAAAAACTGTTACATGTGTTGGAAAAGAAGTGAGGAAATTGTGTAAGTAGATTGATGGATTTAGTAATGGAGTTGGTGGATGAATTAAGGTATTTCAGGGAGCCATATGGCACTTCAACATGTGGGGTTACATGTAGGAAGATTAGGGAAGCAATGGGTAAAGAAGGGAATTGACAACAGATTTTAAAACTGAAGTACTGGGCCGGACCGACCTTGGGACCGAACCTGCAAGGTCGGTCGAGCCCAGAATTACAAAGACGGAAACCTTCTGGAATGGACCGACCTTGGGACCGGACTTGCAAGGTCGGTCGGATCAGAAAATTTTCCCGTCCAAAACATACTGGAATGGACCGACCTTGGGACCGGACTTGGCAAGGTCGGTCGAGGCAAAAAATTGAACCTGGAAACCTACTGGAATGGACCGACCTTGGGGACCGGATTTGCAAGGTCGGTCGAGCTTGGAATTTTGCCTTACCGAAACTTATTGACTACGACCGACCTTGGGTCCGACCCTGGGTAAGGTCGGTCGAGTCAAGAACAAAAAAAATGTTTTATAATATGATTATAGTAATCATATGTATATATATATGCCTATATACATATATGCATATATATATATATGTAGTAGTACGCTATAAATGAAGTAGTAAAGGTAAGAAAGTAAGTATATGAGTAGGAAAACAAGTGTGAAAAGTAATCAAGTAAGTTGAGAGTATGAGAACATTAAGTATACCGGGATAACGGGGTAAGTGCGGGAGTAGTAATTATTAATGTACCGTATGAACATAGTATTAATAATAATGTTGGAACTTTATCAGTGGAACAAGTGTGAACCCAGGGAACGAGGGAACACATGGTAAAGCTAACTCCGGTGAAAGGTATGATTTTCTCATGCCCCGTATGCTAACCGAGTTACGTTGATTTGTGTGCTGTATGCCGGCTAATCAAGACTAAAGCATGAAAACGGTTTATTGCCTTTCATTGTATGTCTTGTTGTATGTTGTATGAGCTAACCCTTCTTGACTGATTGTGTGGCCTCACTTAGTGCGTAGACCGACTCATAGATGAGTCATGTTGTGAACTGATGGAACAATAGCAACGCACTAAACTAACGGATCAATAAACGATAACATAAACTGATGAACTCACTAGAACGTGAGAGAGTGTACGGGAGTAATAACCTTCCAATAATGGTAGGAGAACCGAAATGAATAATCCACAAATAATAAGTAGTGGAAGTATATAAGTAACCTCTATTAGAGGAATTAATCTTGGTGCAAGACATGAACCATGAGAGCAGTAAAGAATGATGAGGGATCTCCAAACCCCTTAGCAATTAGTCGACCCATTATGAGAGGACCCGACTGATGTAAGTAATGTCCCGAACATGAGAGTATTCGATACGTTGGGGAAACCCTTAAATCTGAGGATACTAGACGGAGGTAATTCCCTAAGCTAGTGGAGGTTATCAAGAGAGATACTTCTAGGCTAATCCATGAGATTGTAATATACTCTGAGAGAAGAGTGTAGGGAATTTGAGTAGTCCGGTAAAAACGGACATTTGAGTATTTGAGGAGCTAAGCGTATAGCCCTCGTATTGTAGGTCCGGTGGCGTGTCTTGTGTATGACTCCGCCCAGAGGCCAGAGTAATGAGTAATGAGTATTGCGTATGTATGAGTAAAGTAATGAGTACTGAGTAAGAAGTGAGTATGAGTATGTAATGAGTACCGAGTATTGAGTATGTATGAGTAAGTATTGAGTATTGAGTACGTATGAGTAAGTATGGAGTATTGAATAGTGAGTATGCACAAGTATGGTAACGAGTACAGAGTAAGGATCGTGTGCGAGTAAGGTATTGAACATGGAGTGATGAGTATGCTTGAGTAAGGAGTGAGTATGAGTAGAGTAGTGGATATTGAACACAGTACGAACAGAGTAGTGAGTAACACAACGGTAGAGTAATGAATAAATAACTAATACGAACGGCTGACTATCGAATCGTCTTCCTGGGTAAGTATTGAACCTTGTATGTGTGTGTAGGCATTGTTGATTGTATTGTCATAGCATGAGTATCTATGTATGCATGTAAAATGAACTCCATGTATACCCGACCCAAAGTTGTCGGCGTACCGCGGTTAGCACGCGGTATATGCGAAATTCATATTCAGCGTAAGCTGACCCCCTAGGGGGAACGTTTTTAGTGTGCAGGTACTCGAAGCTGACCACCGTTCGAGAGAGTAGGACGGGGACTGCTATGTAAGCATGGGTAGTTGTATAATAGGGTTTGTACTTGAAATGTATTGTGAAATGGGAAGTTCCAAACTGTATCGGTAATTTAAGGATTGTAGTAGACTCGGTATAGTATTGTATTGGAGTTATATTTGAATTATGGTTGAGTATAAAAGGGAAAGTAATGTATTGTGTAGAGTACTCGGTATGTTCAATTCATCAGACCGATAGTATGTAGTATTGTAACTCGCCTAGTTAGTCACGTGGGTGACTAACGGCATTGTACACCCGCCGTTGTGTATGGAGTATCCGTTGCGAAGGTAAGTATTGTACGGTAATGATGGTATTGTACCGAGTTAGGAATTAGAGACTTAGGGCTAAGGGTTGAGTGTTAGCGTGTGAGATACGCTAGTTAGGAACTTCTGGGTGAACCGGAAACCTACAATAACCATACCCGCCCTCCACGTCCCCCGTTGTAAAGTTGGGACAAGAACGCCAGAGAGTTGGAAAGACCTCTCACACTCGGGTAAAACCCGATCTGGCAGTTGCAAAGACAAACCTTATTAGAAGGGAACCTGTCATACGGTAGAGTCCAAGAACTGGAAGTCCCGAAGATGGTTCCCGGTGAATGACAATGACCGCATTTAATGACCAAAGATCGAAGATCCTACACACAGGATAATGGAATTTACGGCACCATGGGGCGACTTGCTCTGCAGTCGCGAGAACCATGAGTATCCGGCAAGAAGAGGAGCACAACCGTGCAAGGGAGCAAGGAAGAAAGAGTAATAAAGCCCGAGACAAGAGAAAGAGAGCCTACGGACTGTAATGTTTAATAATACCAATAACGGTACACAAACCGACTAAGGAGATAGTCGAGGTTGGATTAACACCAAACCTACACGCCAAGGGGCTATAAAACCGAACAACATGGTTCAGATAACTATGAAAGTATTCATAAAACGGACACCTATTGGACTACAACGTGGTTCCTAAGGATAGTTAAGTCTCGTTAACCACAGTAAAGGTGTGAGACACCCGGATGGACGACAACCATGTCAAGTACTTTGAGAAACGACTCAGAAGATCGAATACCGAGATCAAGAGATCAAAGGATGATCTAATAAACCACCAAATATGGACGGAAACGATACCGTAATTGGTATACGTCAACCGAAAAACAACCTACCCGCGCACTTGCCCAGGGCAAGTGCAGCAACTACAAGACGGTTGGAAGACTTTTAACAACCCACTAGTACCTAATAAAGTACCACCATGAGGATTGAAACAAATACAGGAACGCTAATCCTAAGAATTTGAAACTGCAAAACCTTGGAAAGGCCTAACGGCCCGACCATTGTATTAAGGACATACCAGTCAGCGAAGAGCTGGACTTGGTCAAGACCTCAATCATGGCAGCGCCATGAAGAATTTCTTTTTACACCGAACTGTTATTTCCAAACTCAAACTTTTCTTTCAAAACCACAAACCCTTCTTTTAAACCTTGGATTTTTAAAACCAATCCGACGGAATTTCGGTGAGTATCATAGAGTGATACAAAAAGAGTTGACAATAGAATACTTCACTTAGGCGTGTGACGAACACTACGAGTGTACCCTATTACGGGATGTGGGACGACCGCACTCCGAAGGAGCTTGCGGGCCTGACATATAGTTAGGTAAGTGGTAACGTGCCAACAAGGTACCCCACGTATGTGTACATGTAGTATACGAAACACGGGAAGTAGTCAACTCCGTGCTACGGACCATAAGTAAATTCAAACCAGAACAGTTGAATACCTCAAACGAGCAAAAGAAACTCGGATAAGCTACAAGCTAAGGAGTCAGAAACTCACTCCAGAAGAACCATTAAGAGTTAAAAGTGCGAGGAGCACTAACAACTGAATAAAGACATTGGATATGTCTTGAATATATTAAAGTAAAGCATGATGACTGGAAGGAATACCCAGTCTAAACATTGTAAGGCAAATGCCTAATATTAACACATCAGTGTTCAATGAACGGGATGGAATTCCCAGGACAACTACCACAAACACACAGTGTGATCACATAAGGTACCGAGAGATACCATTCATCACTGAAGGGAATATCAAACCCGTATGACATAAGGAAAGACAGCAATGGTCTACCCTAAGAACGGGAGACGCTATAACCCTCAATGGATAACTCAGATCCAGAACCGCGAGGAAGAATAACAGACTAAACGCACTCTTAAATATCTGCCAGATATAATGGAACCACTTAACAACACCCAGGAACAGTCCTTGAAGGGTGTCGGAAGCGTGATAAAAGTACAAGAGCTAGATTGGACACTCGGTTAGAACACCGAAGGGATCCCACTCACTAGGGGATACCCTAAATTAACAATGACAACAATCAACATCAAATTACTTACCTCCAAACCAATTGAAGGTATAAAGAAGAGCAAAGCTTGTGAACCGCCTAAGATGAGCAGAGCTCTAGGCAACATGGCTAGTATGCCATAAACCTACTACAGGAAACAACCCAAAGGTTGCAAAAACCAATGTGAATGGCATGAAGAGTTGCCAAGAACGGCACCAGTGAGATAGTTAAATAACTAACGAGAAAGCATACCCCTCGTTATTGTGATACCGCAAGAGCGGTGAACATACAGATCCCAAGGGAGGATCCTAGCAATAAATGTCTGAAAATATATCCCTTTCAGAACTACTAATGTAGTGAAGCTTGAGCAAACAAGTACTGCCAAGCGATGTCAAATAAGCTTAAATAGCAACTGTTGACAACCAAGAAGTAATCGGTTCAAAAGGAACACGATATGGGGGGACATAAAGTATAAGTAAATGATGCTCAAGAAGCTCAGAAGCATAAACACCAAACCATGCTGGTGGAAATGCATGAGCTGAAGCTAGCAACAGTGGATGCCATGTAAACCAATACTGTAGAATCAGTAAGAACATGGTGCGCAGCAGGCGACCAATGTATGTGAATGATCACCCGATGCTATGAAGTAGATAATACAAGATGGTAGACAGACCGGGCAACAAGCCAGGAGTATACACCAAATGATGAAGCACCACCTGAAGGAGTAACAATCATTCCTATTACGATCTCATAAGAGAGTTACTGCCAAGGGTTTACGCCTCTGCACTCTGTAGGACTGAGTGTTTTGGTATTGCATTTGTGCAGTTAATGATCAAGTGGGATAGCTAGGAATATGGAAAATGTAAATCATGGTAAATCCTTCCTTTCACCAACAAACATGGCATAAGCCAGTTAAGCAAAAGCTTAGAAACAAACTGTGCGGCCTAAGGCCAAAGAAGCAAGAAGTGTGTGAAACACCAACAATCACAGGATGTGAATTCCATCGGAATAAAAGTGAAAGGAGACTTAAGAAAGTCACAAGGACCGACGCATCGAAAACGCAAGGTCATACAAGTAAAGAACACTTGTACTGAACCAGAGAAACTGGTATAATTCAGAAGCTACTAACAATAGAGGAAGCATTACAACTAAGTAGTGACTTAACCTCACCCGACAATAAGTCGGAGGAATCAAACGAATGATCACTACAAACACAACAGTTTGTATATAGATTACCAAAGAGCTGGTTACAAATCTAATACTCATCGAGTTCGAGCACGGTAAAAGAACACCACACATGGTTAAGAAACCTTATTCTCACAACAAGAGGGACAAAAAGGTGATGTGTAACACGTTAAGAATAACAAGAAGGGCGAATAACCCAAGTTATCAGGGTCGCGCAGCAGAAGCTAGTGGGCCAGAATTCCAGGTGAAATACACCTATTAAATAAGAGGTTAATCACCAATGCCATGAAGCCTCTAAGGCTAGAACCGAACCCGATTAAGAGTTAAATAAACTCCGAGGAAAATTCTTGATGCTGGGACTAACCAATAATACGGTTAATACCCATTGATCAAGGAACATTGTATAATAAACCTCATGGAAGCTGAACCACTCCATGACGGCTGAATGCCTTCGACCAATGTTCAACATTGACACATGGTAGATTACGTGGGCGTAATCCCTTTTAAGGGGGGTAGAGCGAAAACCGCGAAATGTATGTTTTACGTGATAGGTGTGTAAACTACAATGCGCATAACACAAGAGAATTCGTTTTGATGGTTGATACTTATGTTACATAAACATTTGTATTCACTCATCGTGTGATTGCAAGTATTTGAGAAGTAAGTATAGGAAAAAGGAGTAGAGAAACTCCAGGGGAATGAGAATCCCATTGGTAATAGTATGAGGAATGAGTACGCATGGGAGACTTGAGGAGTATAAATCGGTATGGAACCGATGTATGTAATGAGTATGAATCGGTATACAACCGATGTATTTTATGAGTATAAATTGGAGTATAGTAAATTAATGGGATATTACCCATGAATTTCCTAAGTATAGTAGTGGGAGAAGATGTAGTAATGATTGATGAGATCACTAGTAAGTGTGTAAGTGAAGTATATAAATTGGAAAATGTATGTGTGTGATTATGAGTAGCAAAATTAAAAAGATAGAAAACGAAATAATGTTTGACGAGCTGTCTGTTTGAATGGAAGTGGGAGGTGGAACTTGATTTGCTAGCGATCAAGGGATAATTCAACACCAATGCTGATCACATTGGGGTTGAAGGACTCTGGAAGCTCCCCTTAAGTGGTCACAGAAATAACACTAGTAATAGGTATAATAATCATAAATGGTATTTGGGAGGTGTATGCAAGTTTTCAAAATGAATTTCCAAAACTAATTTGGTACAATGTTTCTTCAAACTTGAGAATGAGGATCGATTTGAAACTGCTTCCACGGGCGCTAGTGGATCCTCCATGCCTAGGAACGGGTATCCGGTCGAAACCATAGGAGGAGAAGCTAGTTTTGAGTCGGTGGGAGTGTTGATTAGTTTTAAAACCACTACACCGATCATACGGTGACAGTGTGTGTTTTGTATTTTTCCAAGGGCACTGGGGCAGCGTAGTCCTGAGTAAGTATGAGTAAGTATGTGTAAGTATGAGTAAGTAAGTATGAATAAGTGCCTGAGGATCTCTATATGTGCAAATGAATTTGATCTGAACCAAAGGACCGTAGAGACAGAAAGTATAAGTGATCAAGTCATGACGACCGTGAACCAGAAAGCGTAAGTGTTCAAATGTGACCGGTACCTGAGGGATCACTCGACTTGGGGGAGGATGGTACCTAATTGTCTGCGGATGGACCCCCTTGGAGAGAAGTAAAACGAATATTTTTGATTGCTATGCATGCAGTGACATGCTGTTTGGATGTGTAGTATGCATCATGTCAGACATTTGGAGTTTGACAAGTTATATGTAGAGGTCATAACCCTAGCATAGAGTATTTATACAAGTAACAATATTAGATTCACCAACTTTGAGGGCAAAGTTCTTTAAAGGGGGTAGATTGAAATACCCCGAACTTAAATATGGTGATTAGAATATTTTAATATGGTATTTAAGGGCCTAATAGTGCCTAAGTAATTTTGGTAAGGAAAATAAATCCAAAAGAAATGAGAAAAACGCTTAGAAAGTGGAAAACGCTAAAATAAGCGTTAAATAACCATAGGAGGTACGAGACCACGGTTATAGTATCGTAAGGATTCCTAAGGCTTATGCATGCCTAATTAGTATACGGGAATGATTCCCGAAGAAAACAGGTCCAAATAAGGTATTAAAACGCTAATAGAGCCTTAGCGCACGTTTTTTGAGAAAACTTGAAAACGTGATTTTAAGTGGTCAAACGAACCCGTAAAAATTATAAGTCAATAAATAAATATTATTAAGCACTAACGGAATCTTAATAATCAATAAAAATAAAGAAACGAGAAAATTCCGGAAAACGGGCCCGGTTAGTGAACAGTACCGAAACCGGGTAAAATAACGAGCATTTTCTGTAAAAGATGAAAAACGCTCTAACTAGTAGTACATGTGGGGGCTGGTTTTAATGGGTTAATTAACCCCACCCTCTCTCACACACACACAAGTAACAAATAAGTAAATAAAAAAAACAAAAAGTAAAAAGTACAAAAGTAAAGGGGGACTCTCTCTCCTCCTTATTTTTTTTCTCCAGGACACAACAATAACCAACCAGTGTCACATAGGACATATCGATAACCAACCAGTGTCACATAGGACATATCAATAACCAACCAATGTCACATAGGACATATCAATAACCAACCAACCAATTGCACACATGCGCAACAATCAGACACAAAAACCAATTACAAAACCAGTATAGACTGCAGATAAGCAAGTCGCATGTGGTGCTCTACCCCCCTTAAAAAGGGTTACTCCCACGTACCCCCACAAGTATACACAACTACAAGAAAAGTGACGTATACTTGTCTCGCATGGAGTCCTCTAACTCCCTTGTCGCCTCCTCAATGTCGTGGTTTGACCATAGAACCTTGACCATTCTGATGGTCTTGTTCCTGGTCTCCCTAGTCTTGAAGTCTAAGGTGCGAACTGGGGTTTTCTCATATCTAAGTGTAGGATCTAGTTCGAGTATCTCGGGCTCTAAGATATGTGATGGGTGAGGCACATACTCCTTTAGTTGAGAAATGTGAAACACATTGTGCACTCTCCCAAGCTCAATAGGTAAATCTAATCTATAGGCTAATGGGCCCACTCGCTCCGTAATAAGGTACGGTCCTACATACTTCAGGCTAAGCTTGCCCTTCTACCCAAATCTAAAAATTCCCTTCATAGGTGAAACTCTAAGGAAGACTCGATTGTCTACTGCGAACTCGTGGTCGCTCCTACGGACATCAGCATATGACTTCTGTTCATTTACGAGGTATAGCCCCCAAGAATCTATGCATTCTCTGACATGTTCCATAGTGCATTAGTATGTTTTTATATCTGAATCCTGTATGTATGGGTCAAGGTAATCTACCATTTTGTACGTTGCCGATATTAGCTCATGCCTTGTTTAAACTATCGTGTGTAATACACTTCCATTAATCACCTCTTGTAGTTGTAATCGTCGGCGTTCGGGTCTTGTATTAATATTGGGGCATACTTAAAATCTCTCTCTTTGACCTACAGGTCA
Organism: Limonium bicolor; assembly: GCA_023374045.1. NCBI lineage: Eukaryota > Viridiplantae > Streptophyta > Magnoliopsida > Caryophyllales > Plumbaginaceae > Limonium > Limonium bicolor. Next base: position 253,120,735 of record CM041780.1, read on the forward strand.
TCATCTTGTGATTCTGGTATTTGAGTTTACTGTCACCATATTCGGTTTTCATTTTCAATGTAAAGTATGAGCAATGGTCGAGCCATGCATCTTATGTATAATATAGAAAGATTTCTTGGTATTATTGATTCACCAATTGTCGGTAGTACATACGCGATTATTATCGTCTATTCATCAGGTATACCACAGTAAGGTTCCCGCTAAGGTTTCTAACAAGGTACAGTTTCCTCTTAATTGAACATGTTCTTGCGGTTGTGATTCACCTCATGTGAGTATTAGTATAATGTTTCTACTCTTTATATTCTACCCTGTTTATAGGTAGGTTCCCATTTAATATATTGGGTTTGAATTCATAAAGAAAGATTTAAAGTCGATTTTTCCCTTTAGATGGCAATATGGCCATAACTTAGAAGCTAGCTTGAGAATACTCTTATTGTAGTTAATTGTCTCTTGATCTCATATTTAATTTATTAACATGGTTCATGGTATAATAATAGTTAGTATTTCCTTCACAATTGATTATTTTTCCGACATATGCAGAGTTGTTTTGGCTATTTAATCTCCTCAGGGTAACCTGGACAACTAAGCTCTTAATTTACCCCTTCTACATCTCATATACTTATTAATCTAATTTTATATTAGATTTAAGAATAAATACTTACGTATCACAGAAATATTTGTGACCACTTGTAAGGAGTCTCAGGAATCATCCAACCCTGACGGGGTCAGCATCAGTGTTGAACTATCCCTCCACACCATTTTGTGTTTGGTTTTCCCTTGATCTGACCAGGATCAAGTTCGACCTCCCACGTCAAATATCAAACAACCACATAATTATCATTTTCCAGATTTTATCTTATCGAACTTTGTGATGTGGTGATTATTTCATGTACATTGTCCCTTGATTGTTATACAACTATTCCAATAACTGATATAACCTATACTTGAATCTAGCGTATTCCTTAATCCCCGGAACTAAGTTCCTTTGATCAAATCATCAAGCGGGGAAGCCAGTTTTTCCTCTTGGCATAAAAGATAAATTCCTTCTAAAACATTTAGGGACATGCTTTCTAATAATTATATTCATCAATTATTTGGCTCTTAAACCCATCATACAACCAATAAATTCAGTTATGGACTTGGATACCTTAGAATACCCTCTTCTCTTTAAAAGGCTCATCTAGTATTTCACTCACCAGGGCTTGATTATTGCCTATACTTTGGTTATCATTATATGGGACAAAGACAGTCACAATTAGACTCTAAGGAAGAGTTTTCATAACTCGATCAACAATTACAGTTCCATAAAGCATTATTTCCCCCACCTTAAAGCTTGGCTTTTTCTTATTCCATCTAAACTCCATGAATCAGGTGAACCATATGTTCAACCTAGGTTAAGTATCTCTTAGTAGTAGTACCATTTCAAACTAAGGGTTTCCAGTTTGGATCCTACGGTTTGGTAACATGACAATCAAAGTTAATTGTTTGTTTCTATCTCCTAGAAACGTGGTTAATCCACAAGCTCCATGGCTTCCAAAAATAGGTCGATTAGGTGTATCAAATAGAGGATTTAGAATCACAGGGATTAGTACATAACGTTAGGAAAGTTCACGTATAGAATACCTGTTACAAGCCAAGGGGTATGTTTTCTAACTTTTAAGTTTAACTTCCACTCACTTTTAGTGTATATATTAGTTCAAACTCTTGATATAACTTATACTACCTTCACTGTAAGTGTCAAGGAATGTTATTCGTTACCATGTTTATATTAAAATCTTATATTACATAGGGGGTTAACCTTATTTGATTTCTTGCGCTCTTTATTCGCATTTATAAATTGAGCTGTCATAGAAGACGTATGCTCGTACAGAACCATAAGGATAGTGTAGGACGTAAGCCTCAAAATAGGGCAGGTATATTTGATGATACTTAGCCCTATAAAATGTATCAATACTCCTTAACATTTTAGGTTTACAACCTCCACATTATATGTATATATGTAGCATTTGGTATTGCTAATTAGGTAGTTCTCTTGACTTCAGAAAATATAGATTCAAAGTTTGTTCTCTCCCCTTTATTAATTAAGAGTCCAACACTGTCACTATATTGATACTAGCTGAGACCCTTGGTATTTGCTCAGGTATTTAAAACCCGTGCTTATCCATGATGAATGTTTAGTTATATATTTTGAGATTCTGTTTCTCTATTGTCATATTTCAAGGTTTCGCACTATCTTCTCGCGAAGTTAATAAGGGGTTGTAAGATTTTCCAGTCCCGCACTGGGCGGTAAGCTCAGTGCCTGGGTATCCCATGAAATTCAATGTTTGTTCTTCACGTGCAGGTCTTCAACAAACCCTTTTGACAATTTATATAGTCTTAAGTATTTCATATTAATTAATGTATTCTTTTTCATGACATCTGCTCGTCGTTTAGGCAGGTCATAATTTGTAGTTACTGTAAGTTTGGACAGTTGATAATGCCCTTCGGCGGTCCAAGCAAAAATTAACTTACTATTCCTCACTGTACTTGAAATACCCCGTAATTAAAAATAGTGATTAATTAGGCTAATAAATAATTTAGAAGCTTAATTAAGTATAAATAATCATGAGGGTACAAATCCCGAAGAAAACGGACCCTTAAAACGGTTTAAAAACATTACCGAACCTTAAAGCGCGTTTTTCGAGGTAACCGGGAAAAGTGTCTTTAAGCGGGTCAAATAGACTCGTAACAATTTTGGTCAACTAAATAATCATTAATAAATATTAGTGAAGCTTTAGAACCAATAAAATCAATAAAACGAGAAATTAGTAAAAACTGTCAAAAACGGGAAGTTGTGGGGTAGAAACATAAATAACCCAAACTAGTGTGTCCAATATTGTAAATAAAATTTTACAAACCCATATGGGCTGTGTGTGGTCCGATTTTATCCCCCTCACACACACACTCTCTTAATTCTCTCTATGTACAAAAGACAAATGTAATCAAAAGCAATAAAGTAACTCCCTCACTCACCACTCTCTCTCCTCCATTTCATTCTCCTCACTCACGTAGAGCTCACCCTTCTCCTCTCTATTTTTCTCCTTCTTGACCGATAACAATGGAGGAAATGATGAACCACTAAAAACCTCACCTTCTCTCCTCTTGTAATCCCCTCAAATCTCTTCCAAAAATTATAAAAACTACACCATTGTCTTCCTCTCCTCAAGAGCAACATTTCCCTCTTTTCAAAATCCGAAAAGGAGAACTTTCATCTCCATGGGTATGGAGCATTTGGAGCTTCAATACCACCACTAGAACCACCTCCTTCTCCTTGTTCTATTGAGGTAAAAGTCTTCTCAAAACTCCATCTTTTTCTAGCCCTTGTGGGCAAAACGAAATTTGGAAACTAAACTCTTGTTATCCCTTGTACTCTAGCCGATTTTGGCATTGTTGGTGGAGTTGGAAACTTGTTCTTGAGCCACTCCAAGCATTACTCATACCCTTGGAAGGTAATATAAATTCTAAACCCTAAAACCTACATTGGAACTTACATAATGGTTAGGGTTAAATTGTGTATTAAAATGGTGTATTGAAATGCGTATGTATATGGGCTTCGGTAGATTGTTGAAGTGCTATAACTGGTGGAAAGAGAGAAGGAAGAAGCAAGGAGGAGAAAGAGAAATCTAGAAGAGAGGCAAGGTAAACTATGCTCTTTTGTGTAGCCTTGTATATATATGTGTAACAGATTTTAGAAGTTTGAATTTAGTAATGAAAATGGTATTGTGTAGTAGTGTAAGGTGTAAGAGAATGCAAGTGTTTTGAACCTTTAAAAGACATTCGAAAACTTATCAAAACAGATTGGGAATGAGATGTTTAGTGCAGGAATTTAATGTTGATAGTGTGGTATGTTGTGTATGAGAGATGGGTATATTGACAATGGTTATGAACAGGTAGTATGGATCATATACGTGAGTACAACAATGTGGTGAGTGTGTAAAATTATAGGGGAGACTATGGCAAAATTTACCAAGGAATAGAACACTTAAGAGATTAGAAACTAGGTGAATGGCATAGGTTGTAACAGATTTTAATAGAGAAAGATAGAGGGTATATTAGGAGAGATAGTTAATGTAGTTGTAATGTATTAGAGGTGTTAGAAATGTCAATAGAAGAGGGAGATGTAGAAGAGGAGTGTAAATGTCAAAATCTGTAGCATAATGTGGTAAGGAAGAAAACAAGGTAAGTGATGAATAGAAACTTAGAGAATTGTGTATATAAGTTAGTATAGAATTGTGTAATGAATTAGGAAATGAATTAGCATGATTTAGAGTGTTTAAATAGTACTAAAACATGTTAGGATGTAGGTAGGAAGATTGGGGAAGCAATGGGTGAAATTGGGAAGGAAAAATAAGGCCTGTAGCAAAATCTGCTACCGTCCGACCCAGAGCCTGGATCGGACAGTGGGTCGGACGGGGCTTAAGCATCGACAATAAACCTTTCTGGAACGGTCCGACCCAGGGCCGTGAGTCCGACGTGGGTCGGACAGGCAAAAAAATTCGAGGTTGAAGTTTCTGACTTCGTCCGACCTAGAGTCTGGGTCGGATAGTGGGTCGGACGGAGCTAGGACACGGGACCAAAATTTTCTGGAATGGTCCGACCCAGAGGAGTATGGGTCGGGCAGAATAGTGCTGGGTCGGACGGGGAGAATTTCATAGAACGAGAATCTACTAGAATGGTCCGACCCAGGGCTTGGGTCGGACGCTGGGTCGGACGACCCATAACTCACAAAAAAAAAAACTATAAGCTTATAACTAGTATATATATATATGTATACCCACCTATACATATGTACATATATATGTAAGTGAACCATTGTTAAGTAATTAAAAGTAAGTAAATAAAATGTAAGTATAGGAATGTAAAGACTTAGTAAGTATGAGTTAGGAAACGTAAGAGTAATCGAATTATGTTAATGATAGTTAGATTAACCATTCGATTGTATGTATATCATAGGATTTGATTTGTGACACCGGAGGAACGTTCGGAAACACGCACAACAGTGAACGGTATGAATTCCTCATGCCCCGTATGCTATCTTGGTTACTCTGATTTGTGTGTTGTGTGCTAATTGATCACCAAATAAGATAAATGCACGAATCGGAGTTATCATGCTTACATGTGAATATGTAGTGTTGTATATTGTGGTATATTGTCTTTAAATCTTAGTTTGTATAATTCATGAAATGTATGTATGATTATGAATGAGTGTATGTATGATGTATTGCATTGTGACCGAATGTGTTATGATTGGACTTCTATCTAATTCCTAACAAGCTAACCAATCTAACTTAAATTGGTAATTAAATTGGAATGAGTAGAAGTCCGATATAGTTTCGGCCACACGTGAGGATGAGGAGACACAAGAGGTTGGATCCGATTCCTGACTCTTAAACTGGTCCGCGGCCCAAATCCCTTAAGTGGGTAGCATCCTGGATTGGTGAGTCAAGTAAATCCCGGAGGTGGGACGGAGTAGTCCCCAGGGCCGGAGGTCATACCGACTTAACTTGAGTATAAGTAAGTAAGTAAGTAAGAATGAGTAAGTAAAGAAATTGAAAGTAAGTAAGTGCAAGTAAGATAAAGTAAGTGAAATGAGTAAAAGAGTAAACAGCATTCCGATTAACCCGGATGCGTAACTTGGCTAACATCGTGAAGGTAAGCATTGTATGCACTATTGTATTGATGCCTTGAATTGTGTAATGTATTGTAAATGCATGTATATTGTATGTAAAGCATGTATGTATGAAATTAATGAATCGCATGTTTAGTGGACGTCAAATAGTCGGCATGCCCTAGCCAGCACGCGGTATATGCGGAGTTCATGCGCAGCTTTTGTTGAGCCCCTAGGGGCGATGTTTTTACTACACGCAGGTACAAGAGAAGGATGAAGGCCGTGAAGTGTTGAAGCTTGTTTCTTTTGATTTCTTTTTGGATTGTAAACAATGATTGATGAATGGTGTACTAAGTGGTACACGGCTGTAGCTTTTGATTAGCCGGTGTACCATGGGGTACACCTTTTTGGGTATAGAAAGGATGATGAATTGGTATAGATGAGTAGCCGGTAGAAACTCATTACTTCTCGTAGATTGGAATGGGAAGGTAATTGAATATATTTTAAATACTCGGTGATCCATTGATGTAAGTATTCGGTATGTGGTATTTTGGTAAGTAATTTAGTAGCTCGGTATACTATGATCATCAGACCGTGACTGTAAGTAAGGTGGCCTAGCTAACCGTATAGGCGGTTAGCGGCATTGTATCACCCGCCGTAGTAATAGTAGAATTTCCGCTGCGAACTGATAGGATTAACTGGATGATTAGACGGTAAGCATAGGATTAACGGTAGGGGTGTTACAAAAAGTGGTATCAGAGCGTAGTCACACTCTGATGTCCATAAGTATCGAGCATAGGGGATTACCGAGTTAGGATTTCAACCGTCTTAAGACGGATACTTAGAAACCTAACCAGGAACTACCGTTGTCAACAACTGATACCCTTGACGTTCTTAGGAACGATACCATGTTTAAATTCCAAGACCTTTGAGTCATATCTTGCGGAGCCTAATGTAACTGCTAAATGTTCAGATGTCAGGAAAAGGTCCAGGTCACCCTAGAGGAGGGGGCAATGACGGACCCGGCACGCAGACGATCGCTGAAATCGTCGCTGCCACGGTAGCACAGATGCTACCACAAGTAATCCAAGCTATGCAACAGAACCAGCAAAACCAGCAAACTCAAGCGGGGCCAATCCCTCCCCCTCCACCCAGAGAAGCTAAATGGGTAAAAGCTGTAGCGGAACTCCGCCCTCCTTGCTTTAGGGGCGAGAGTGATCCAGCTAAGCTAGAGGCCTACATCTCCGAGATGGAGACAGCCTTTGAAACCCTCGAAGCTCCTGCCGGAGTTCGAGTTAGAGTTGCTGCCTACTATCTGAAAGATGCAGCCATGGATTGGTGGAAGCTAGTCAAGCACGAGCACGTCAATGACCCCACATTCGATTGGGAATCTTTCGCATCTCTCCTCCGATCAAAATACTATCCGGAGCATGTGAAAACAAAGAAAAGGCTAGAGCTGGACGCCTTGAAGATGACAGAAAAGATGTTTGTGGATGAGTACTACCGCACCTTTACCTCCATTCTCCGTCTTCTTCCCGATCTAGGATACACCGGCCAGGTGTTGGTCGATCGCTTCTATGGCGGTCTGAGCCATCACCTTCGGTACGGTATGGGCTACACTCGATTTACCTCCCTTCAGGTAAAATATCAGTTAACCCTTAGTATCATTTCAATTCCTTAAATTCCTTGAATTCCTTGAATCTCCTCTTTAGCCTTTCTTAAATGAGAATCCCGGCTAATACCTGAAACTTCAGGAGTGTTATCACGCGGCTTCTCGCGTTGAGATCACTTGCCAATTACGGGATGAAGAAACCGCGCTGAAGCGCAAGGCTAATAGTAAGAACACAAGTGCCGAGGAGCAGAACCAGGGTAAAAGCTGGAAAAAGAAGAAAGGGAAGTTCTTTCATCAAACTCAAAAGAACTTCCCAAGTGAGAGCAGTGCCCATGCTGAGCAAGGCAAACCAGTTGAGCTGCTTCAACTAGGTTCATCTGCACCAGTGGCCGCAAAGCCACTGAGATCACACCCACCTAAGGGTAAACTTCTATTCCTAAACCGTATTCTTACGAGCACCATATCTAGTATATCCACGCACACATGTGCTAACCCTCTAAACCTCAGTTTCTGGCTCCGGGTTCACCAAAACCTTCTTAGATGGCCGCACCTATGTGTGCAGAAAGTGCAACCAGGACCATCCCGGCAAAGACTGTTATGGGAGAGAGATCAAATGCTACAACTGCCAAAAACCAGGACACACGGCCAATAGATGCCTAGAAAATGCTAAGCAAAAAGGGAACTTTCAAAGCTACAAGCAGAGGGAAGGCAAGGAGGTTGCATCTGGCGATGCACCGACCCAGCAGGCACCACAGGGACAGGGATCCCAGGGACCTCAGAGGCAGCATGTCCTTCATGTTATTGACCGTGATGGGTCCGGTTCTAAGTCCGGCCCAGGTAATAATCTAAACCTTTAATCCTTGAAGTAGCATGACTAAGTAGTAGAGTAACTGTTTGAATGAATGCATGAGTAAATGAAATGAAGTGTGTATTAAGCATGAAAAGAAGTAGATGAAACTAGTACTCACTGTAGATGGAATTTGTAACCATAGGAAGCTTTAGTATCTGTTATCCGATACCGGTAAACCTGAATCAAGAAGAGATCGACATCACCAACCACTACTACACCAACGAACAGTGTCAGGTCATCCGACCAGGTATGATCTTATTAAGGGGATACCTGACACCCGAAGCACAAATCTCAATCATCCGACGATGCAACGAACTAGGAACGGGTCAAGGTGGATTTTATACACCCGAATTCCCCGGTGGAGCGAAGATGAAGTTGAAAATGATGTGCTTGGGAAAGGACTGGAATCCTTATACCAAGACATACCAGGAGACACGAACACAAGATGGAGCAACGCCACCGATAATACCTCCAGAGTTTCAGACACTCGTCACACAAGCAGTAGAACTTGCACAACAATGTGAACATGAACCGATCCCCGCACTTGAGGCGGACATCTGTATCGTCAACTTCTATGAGAAAGAAGGACGACTTGGGTTACACAAAGACAAGGACGAGACAGCGGAATCTCTTGAACAAGGAGTGCCCGTAGTGTCTTGGTCCATTGGTGATGACGCCATATTTATGTATAGCGAGCAGAAGCGTGTGGACCTCGCAGAGAAATTGGTATTGAGATCAGGAGATGTCCTAATCATGGGTGGAAACTCTAGGATGCTGTATCACGGGATCAACAAGATCAAGTTGAATACGGCACCGCCGGCAATAATCAATGCCACACACATGAAACCAGGACGCCTGAACCTTACCTTTAGAAAGTATTAAATTCACAGTGATGCCATTCGGTTTGTCAAACGCACCAGCTAAATTCATGGACCTCATGAATCGCCTATTCAGTGAGCAGTTGGACACTTCAGTGGTTGTCTTCATCGACGACATACTTGTATACTCAAAATCAGCAGAGGAACATGAAATTCATTTGAGGAAAGTGCTTGAGACACTGCGCGAGAATCAGCTGTATGCGAAGTTCTCCAAATGCGAGTTCTGGCTAGATCAGGTATCATTCCTTGGTCACGTCATTTCGAGCGCAGGTATCTCAGTTGACCCTTCAAAGATTGAAGTTGTACGATCATGGCCTAGACCTAAGACTGTTACCGACATTCGGAGCTTTCTTGGTCTAGCCGGTTACTACCGGAGATTCGTAAAGGACTTCTCGAAAGTCGCTAAGCCCATGACTACATTAATGAAGAAAGATGCACCGTTTGTATGGACAGACGAGTGCGAGTTATCATTTCAGAAACTAAAAGACTCATTGACCTCAGCTCCCGTCTGTTATGCCCAAAATTTTAACCCCCTCGGAGTGGGCTCTAAGGCATACGTGTTACAAAGAGCAAAATGGTCAAAATGCACCAATGCAGGATTTTCCAAGGACATTCTCGGGATTTTCTATTTTCATATGACTTGTTCATTATCTCCAAACACTCCCAAATATCATAGTCATTATGAAAGGTATTTCATGATTTTCTGATAATATTTATTCTGGAAATTAAGCTTTTAATAAGCTAGTTTCTTTAATAATTAACACATGAAATAACCTCAAAATAGAAATAAAAGGGTTTTCAAAATTAAAATAAAATTGTCACATGGTTAGCATGACTACATACAGTCATAAACCTGAAATTATTTTATTTGGAACCTTATCCCAAAATTTAAAAGAGAAATTCAATCATTTTTGCAATTTTCTCTCTCCTCTGGAAAATACCGAAGTCAAAACAAAATGTCATGAAATTTTAACACAAGATAGAGGATGATTTTTAGAGACTAATGCCGTTGGAATTTCGTTATTTCGACTTTCCAATCGTAAGTTATGAATTATGGGAGATTCCAGATTGTAAGATTTTTATCTAATCGGTTATTTATCGAAATAACCTGATTCCAACTCTCAAAATTCCTAAAAATCGTCTTTTATCTTTGGTTAAAATTTCGGAATTTTTATCAACCTGTAGCACGTTTTAAAAAATCAGATTCTCTTAGAGCAAAAATCAGGGTTTTAGATAAAAATCTTGTTCTATCAACTTGGCCATGCTCTTTCTATAAAAGGCCTTCCAAAAAACGACCTAGGGCAGAGGAGAACACCTCCAAAGTCAGAGAACACAGCCACAAACCTTCTTCCCACGTTTTTACACTTCCAAGCCTCAAATCAATACCGAAACACTGCAGAAATCACCCCAAAATCACCAAAAACTCATCCTTTCTTCTCCTATTGAACTTCCAAGCACCAAAACACCACAAAAACAGAAGCAAACCGTCCTTAATCATACAAGGAAGAAGAAATCAGAAACTCGGTCGAGGTTGAACCGGATCGGCTATCAACGACGCGTTCGAAGTTTCCCGATGTGAAGGAACAACCAAATCCCGAAACCAAAACAGGTTAGAATTCGAATTCTTTAACTCCACTGATCACAATACGCTTCTGGTTGAAATTCCTATTCGAACTGACTTTTCTTTGCTTCTGAATTAAGGTTTGTTTGTGTTTCTGTCCACTAACTTGTTCAATAAGTTTCGTCCTTAATTCGTAGTCAAATTGAAAACTTTTGATCACTAACATTTTTAGAATCTTTCAGGCTACGTACCCATAAATTTTGAGCCAAAAACACCGCCGGGAACTGGCTCAACACCGCCGTCCGAGGTCGGTCCGCACCCACGGACGCTATGTCCGGGGTCCCGGACGCTCTGTCCGAAAGCCGGACGCCCCCGGACGGTGGCGGGATTTTTATTTTCAAAATTTAGGGTTTTATAAAACATGTCCGGGCCCACGGACGTCCTGTCCGTGGCCCCGGACTTTTCAAAATCTGTTTCTGTTCAAATTCGACTTTTCGTGTAATTAGGTTAATTAGGGTCCGTGGTTTCGGACATTAGGTCCGTAGCCACGGACGGAAACAAAATTTGACCTAATTCTGCCTCCGAAACCTAGTTTAGGTATCTTAATTTCCACTTTAATTTTTGAAAAAAAACGTTAAAAAATAAAAAAAACAGAAGCGCGCACTTAGGTTAAAAACGACTCGTAATAAGCCGTAATTAAACTAAGTAGAGGAAAAACGACTTCTAGGGGTAATGAAAGTAATTTGAACCCTAATTAAGTCGAATATCAAGCCCCCGAACCCGAACTCTCCTTTCCTAATTTGATCTAGGTTAAAATTAGGTGGCGACTCATAATAGGTTCCAGTGAGCTAGCTTAGGTTTTAATAATTTTGTTTTATGACATAGTTATTAATCTTAGGTTATAAGTGGACCTAAAACCCGACTAATCCTAATCAACTTTAATCAACATAGGATAGGGTTTAAAATCGAGGCTCACAGACTGGCGACTCTGCTGGGGATCAATTCTTAATTTTAACTTGTTTAATTTTAAGAAAGAGGGCTTAACTCGAAAAATTGTTTATTTATGGCTTTATTACTTTGTTTGTTTACTTTGTGCGCACTTTAATTTTTGCACCATTTGCATCATATGAGAGCGAGGGTCCACACAAACCAGTTTCACCCGGGGCCCATCTAGGGTCCCCTGTCAGGGACTCACACCTTTTAGGTGATGTGAATAAGCGGGGGAAAAGAGGAGGTGTCGTCTAACCACACCCCCTTAAACCTGGGCCTTAGCCCCAAGCGTTTTCCTGGCAGTGCCCTTACCTAGCCCTTTGTTTGGTCAGTCAAAGACCCGACCGTAGACGCACACCTTCAGGTGATGTGAAAAGAGTGGGGAAGCCCAAAGAGAATAGCGTGCAAGCCCTATTCCTTTGTGGTGGCCTGGGCCCCGCCCCAAGCACCTCTCCGGATCGATCCATACCCGGTTTGATTTAAACGTCTAGTGAGGACATGTTGAATTTGTGTGGGCCTTGTTTGCTTGTATGATCGGCCCACTACCCAGCCTAGAGATTGATAGGAACTTCTCCTACATCAACCTAGCCCAAACGAATTGGCAGCTCTATTTGTTTGCGGCCCAGAGGCCCTGTTTGGTTTAACATGTGAGTCGTTCAGGCTTCGGCCCAAAAGCCTAGACTTAGGTGATTTCTCTTCTGGCCCATTTTGAATTATCCAATTAGTTCTAGGCCCATAAAAAGGAAATCCACCTGAACTTGAAATAACTCACAAGTCCTGAAAAAAAATCTTTTTCGGCTTAGCAACCATCTTCTCTGGCCCGAAGAAAGTTAGGCCCATTTGTGATTTAGGGACCATTCCAGCTCATGTGCTTTACTTCAGGCCCAAACACATTCCGGCCCAAGGGCTCATTCTAGTCTAGGTAGACTTCTTATCATGACCCTAACCCAAAACCTTAGATCTAGGTGCCATCTGTTAGGCCCAACCAAAATCACTCGGCCCAAATTCCAGTTCACATATAGAGCAATCATTCTGGCCCAAGTACCACACTCATAACTCATTCCATTTGAGCCCATAGACCAATTCATAGTTTTGGCCCATGAGCTTCGCTCTCAATCCAGAATTTCGGCCCATAAAACATTTGAATCCAAGATAGTTTGCATAATTCGTTCATTCCAGTTTCCGGCTTCAAGGCCCAACAAGAGCATCAAACAAATCTAGACTTCAAGGATTATCCCTCGGCCCAGTGGCCCATTCACGGTCCGTGTGATTTCTTTCAGCTTGTTTGCTCAATTTCTGGATTCAGGCCTACATGTCCGTTCCAGTCTAGGAATCACTCTAATCTATGCACTTCACTCTCAGTTTGGCGAAGACTCAGGCCCAGTTACTTCCTACATAACCCATGGGCATTCCTAGTTCAGACATTTTACAGGGCCTACTCGAAGCTTGGAAGGAAGACAATCATGGTCAATGGCGCCCCGACGGTCAACAGCTCCAGTCTTCAACACGTTGGCATCAGACTGTTCAACATCACTATTTCAGAAGTTTTCTCGATTTAGTAGTTTTCTTTTCTCAATCATTCTTCTAACTTTTATGGTAGTTAGCTTCCTTTATCATTTTAGATTACAACTTTTGATGTTATCTTTCCATTCATGAATAAGAGCATAGTTCGATTTTTGTTATTTTTTTTTTGGTGCATTCATTCAACAAAACAAAGACACAAAAATTTGTTTTCTTTTTAAGGGATCACAGAGTAATCATTTCCCGACTATGGAATAAAATGACTTGTCTTTTTTTTCTAAAAGGGTGAACATGTCCGTCCTCACACCATAGACTATCCCATAATATCCACGAAGCATTCCAAAATCCACATCTATTTAAGTGTTGTCATAAACCCCAGATCAATACTGGGGGCAATCTGAGTTCAGGATCGTCATCTTTAATCTTTCGTTTAACCGTGTGAACTATTCTCTAAGTGAAATTCACGAGAGTGTCTTGAGCGGAAAAACCATGAGTGAACGAGCGTGTCATTTTTACACGACTCCGGTGAGACCACATACAAAGGAAAATGTAAATGGCATAACTCCGACCGAAGGATATAATTTGTAAATTTACTCTTAGACCTGCGAAAAGTAACAAAGAACGGATACACAACTATCGGGAATGACGAAGCACCTAGGTACAGCACCACATAGCCAAAAGCTTGTAAACCCTGTCATTAAACCCTAGGCACCCCCGCTGAGCCTTTCATATATCCCTTTTCGATATTATGAACTCCACAGAATCACCTAGCCAATGATGAGTTACTGACCCGGTGACCAAAGGAAGCGAGGAGCCCGACTCTCAGATAACAATCTAATCAGTCCAAAGAAGTGATACCGCTATCAGCATGACGAAGTGATCCGAAAATGGTCCCAAAGTGGCACAGGATCCAGAGAGCTCACATCAAAACAACTCTCATAACTCAAAACCGGGAAACACAAAAACCCCGAAGGCAAAGTCAATAAAGGATAAAACAAAAAGGCAAACCCGAAGTGCCTCGAAGAAATCCAAATGACGAAAAGAGAAATGGTGTAAAGGACAACTTCAAAAGTCCAAGTCCAAAGCTCGAAAACAACGTCAACATGAAGCAACCAGACGACTTCAAGACAAGGAAGATGAATCCGAGAGAAGGCGCACGTTGCAGCTTTGGTCACCCATTTAAGCTCCACATACCTCAAATATCCCTCCATGATCCCGTCGCCTTTCATCACACCTATGGCCACGTTATAAGCTTTAAAGACTTCCGACTTGATAGTTGTGTGTCCAATCTCGTGAAAGTAACAGATCAAATGCGTAAATCCATCAAATATCGAATTCAATGGTCTAGAAGTTATGATCATGAGCGAGAAATGAGTGCAAACACCAACCACGTCAAGTGTAGGTTAGGAAGCACCACATTAAAGCATAAGCCTCGACCCTGTGAGGATGAGACTTGTTCGCACGTTTAATCAAAGAAAATACTGGGGGCAATCGATCGTTCCGATCGATTGCCATAAACTCTAGCTCAGATTGTCCTAAGGAAAAATACTGGGGGCAATTGTTGGTTCCAACAATTGCCATGTCAACACCAATTAAAACCCAAAGCTTGAGCACCACCATCCCACCACAGGCACACATACGCCCTTACCACCACACACACACTTTCAAGCCCATCATTAGCCTTACCTCCACAAAAACATCAGGCCCGTCATAACCCTAACCACCATCCAAAATCATAACCCAATCCCAGGTCTATCACAAATCTTGAACACCGGCAAAAGCCTTTAGCACCACAACAAACACCACACACTTCCACCAACGGCATGTTCATTTTCTTAAAAAACAAATTGCAGATATGAAATTTCTAGTCAGGAAATGATCATTTCACTTTCCTTTTTCAGCAGAGTTTTCTCAAGCATTGCCATGTTTGGCACATTCTTCAACAGTTTCTTGTTTTGGCAAGCTTCCAACAAACACTTTAGTTGCATTTTACAACTTTTGCATAACACCTCAACATTGCCAAGTCTGGCACCTTTTCCAACAGTTTCCTGTTTTGAACGAGTATCTTTATATATTTTGATTGCATACATTGCCATGTTTGGCACCCGGTAATCATTTTTCATCATTTGCACGAGACCATTATCTTTCTAACTCATTTTTAGTTCGGGACCCAAAATCAGTGCGAGACCCATCATTTTCAAGACTTTAGTACGTGACATCTTCATTCAGTGCGCGACCCAGAATCAGTGCGAAATCCAGCTTTTTCTTCATCCGTTCAGTACGAGACTTCAGTGCGAGACCATGCATCCTCATCAGTGTGAGACCATCATTTTCGCCCGTGCGAGACCCATCATCTTCATCAGTGCGAGACCCACCACCTTCATCAGTGCGAGACCGAGCATCATCATCCAGCGCGAGACCAGTACGAGACCTAGTATCATCTTCAGTGCGAAGACAAGTACGAGACAGAGCGTGATCTAAGTTGGCGGGGCAGAGGCAATAAGTCCCCATCTTGATGTCAACTTCTTGGGAGAAACAACTAGTGGGCAGTGGCAATAAGTCCCTTTGGTAATGTAGAAGTTATCCCAGCACCCCAGTTGGTAGGCAGAGGCAATAAGTCCCCATAGAATACCAACCAGGAGCATTGGAACGGGTTTCGGTCCCCAGAAGCATCCGAGCATCATCAGCATCATCAGCATCGTCAGCATCATCAGCATCGTCAGCATCATCAGCATCATTAGCATTTTAACATCATTGCATTTGCATACCACCCAATTTTCACTTGTTAGGTTGTCAACGCCTTAGAATCGCTTGACATTATCTCATTTCCACATTTTAGGTTGTCAATGCCTTAGAATCGCTTGACATTATCCCATTCAACTTCAGGTTCCCGACACCTTATAATGCTCGGCGTATCCCATTCAACTTCAGGTTCCCGACACCTTATAATGCTCGGCGTATCCCATTCAAACTTCAGGTTCCCGACACCTTATAATGCTCGGCGTATCCCATTCAAACTTCAGGTTCCCGACACCTTATAATGCTCGGTGTATCCCATTCAAACTTCAGGTTCCCGACACCTTATAATGCTCGGCGTATCCCATTCAAACTTCAGGTTCCCGACACCTTATAATGCTCGGCGTATCCCATTTAAACTTCAGGTTCCCGACACCTTATAACGCTCGGTGTATTCCATTTAATTTTAGGTTCCCGACACCTTAGATGCTCGGTCTAGATTATTCACTGTTAGTTCGGTCCACTTTTTCACATTTTTGGTAGTTGGCGCCTCTTAATAGCCCAACACATTTAGCCTTTTTCTTTTAGGTGGCTGGCACATCATAATAGCCCAATAATCTCAAACTTTTCTTCTAGGTAGCTAGCGCCTCATAATAGCTCAGCACAATCAACAGACTCGGTAGAAATCTAAGACAAGGAGTTTATTCGGTATCGGACAAAATTTTGGGCTATCACTCAAGCGTCAACTAGTCTTTTCATATTCACTACAAAGTCTAGTTGACGGGGGGCAATCTGTTATGCCCAAAATTTTAACCCCCTCGGAGTGGGCTCTAAGGCATACGTGTTACAAAGAGCAAAATGGTCAAAATGCACCAATGCAGGATTTTCCAAGGACATTCTCGGGATTTTCTATTTTCATATGACTTGTTCATTATCACCAAACACTCCCAAATATCATAGTCATTATGAAAGGTATTTCATGATTTTCTGATAATATTTATTCTGGAAATTAAGCTTTTAATAAGCTAGTTTCTTTAATAATTAACACATGAAATAACCTCAAAATAGAAATAAAAGGGTTTTCAAAATTAAAATAAAATTATCACATGGTTAGCATGACTACATACAGTCATAAACCTGAAATTATTTTATTTGGAACCTTATCCCAAAATTTAAAAGAGAAATTCAATCATTTTTGCAATTTTCTCTCTCCTCTGGAAAATACCGAAGTCAAAACAAAATGTCATGAAATTTTAACACAAGATAGAGAATGATTTTTAGAGACTAATGCCATTGGAATTTCGTTATTTCGACTTTCCAATCGTAAGTTATGAATTATGGGAGATTCCAGATTGTAAGATTTTTATCTAATCGGTTATTTAACGAAATAACCTGATTCCAACTCTCAAAATTCCTAAAAATCGTCTTTTATCTTTGGTTAAAATTTCGGAATTTTATCAACCTGTAGCACGTTTTAACAAATCAGATTCTCTTAGAGCACAAAATCAGGGTTTTAGATAAAAATCTTGTTCTATCAACTTGGCCATGCTCTTTCTATAAAAGGCCTTCCAAAAAACGACCTAGGGCAGAGGAGGACACCTCCAAAGTCAGAGAACACAGCCACAAACCTTCTTCCCACGTTTTTACACTTCCAAGCCTCAAATCAATACCGAAACACTGCAGAAATCACCCCAAAATCACCAAAACTCATCCTTTCTTCTCCTATTGAACTTCCAAGCACCAAAACACCACAAAAACAGAAGCAAACCGTCCTTAATCATACAAGGAAGAAGAAATCAGAAACTCGGGTCGAGGTTGAACCGGATCGGCTATCAACGACGCGTTCGAAGTTTCCCGATGTGAAGGAACAACCAAATCCCGAAACCAAAACAGGTTAGAATTCGAATTCTTTAACTCCACTGATCACAATACGCTTCTGGTTGAAATTCCTATTCGAACTGACTTTTCTTTGCTTCTGAATTAAGGTTTGTTTGTGTTTCTGTCCACTAACTTGTTCAATAAGTTTCGTCCTTAATTCATAGTCAAATTGAAAACTTTTGATCACTAACATGTTTAGAATCTTTCAGGCTACGTACCCATAAATTTTGAGCCAAAAACACCGCTGGGAACTGCCTCAACGCCGCCGTCCGAGGTCGGTCCGCACCCACGGACGCTATGTCCGGGGTCCCGGACGCTCTGTCCGAAAGCCGGACGCCCCCGGACTGTGGCGGGATGTTTTTATTTTCAAAATTTAGGGTTTTATAAAACATGTCCGGGCCCACGGACGTCCTGTCCGTGGCCCCGGACTTTTCAAAATCTTGTTTCTGTTCAAATTCGACTTTTCCGTGTAATTAGGTTAATTAGGGTCCGTGGTTTCGGACATTAGGTCCGTAGCCACGGACGGAAACAAAATTTGACCTAATTCTGCCTCCGAAACCATAGTTTAGGTATCTTAATTTCCACTTTAATTTTCTGTCAAAAAAAACGTTAAAAAATAAAAAAAAAAACAGAAGCGCGCACTTAGGTTAAAAACGACTCGTAATAAGCCGTAATTAAACTAAGTAGAGGAAAAACGACTTCTAGGGGTAATGAAAGTAATTTGAACCCTAATTAAGTCGAATATCAAGCCCCCGAACCCGAACTCTCCTTTCCTAATTTGATCTAGGTTAAAATTAGGTGGCGACTCATAATAGGTTCCAGTGAGCTTGCTTAGGTTTTAATAATTATTGTTTTATGACATAGTTATTAATCTTAGGTTATAAGTGGACCTAAAACCCGACTAGATCTTAATCAACTTTAATCAACATAGGATAGGGTTTAAAATCGAGGCTCACACCGTCCTTACTCTTCCAGAGGGCACAGAGGGATTTGAGGTATATTGTGATGCATCAGGCAAAGGAATGGGATGCGTACTCATGCAGCATGGCAAGGTTGTTGCTTATGCCTCCCGCCAGCTGAAAAAGCATGAGGAGAATTACCCGACTCACGACTTAGAGTTAGGAGCCATTGTCTTCGCCTTGAAGATATGGCGACACTATCTCTATGGGGTAAGCATCACCATCTACTCCGACCACAAGAGCTTACAGTATGTATTCACACAGAAAGAACTGAATCTGAGACAGAGAAGATGGATGGAATTTCTTTCAGACTACGACATCGACCTACAATATAAGGAAGGGAAGGCAAACATCATAGCCGACGCCCTGAGTCGTCGAGCACACTCGCTCCATTCGCTACTCGCTTCTTCTACCTTGGTTGACGAGGTGCGAGCCGCTCAGTTGAGCGACCCTTACCTAACCGAAATCAGACAAAAGATCGAGAATGGTACATTTGAGAAGAAGAAGTATGACTTCAAGCTACATGAAGATGGTTTGATTCGGTTGAACGGCAGGCTATGCGTCCCCCGAAGCAATGCTGAGCTAAGGGATCGCATCCTGCGAGAGTCACACAGTTCCACATTGTCAGTCCATCCAGGAGCCTCCAAGATGTACAAAGACATGAAGAGGTACTTCTAGTGGTCTGGAATGAAGTCGGATGTGACCGAATTTGTATTAAGATGCTTAACATGCTAGAAGGTGAAATTTGAACATCGTAGACCGGGCGGAATGGTACAATCAATGCCAGTTCCGGAGTGGAAATTACATGATATCTCCATGGATTTTGTTGTAGGACTCCCACCTGCCTGGGGAGGACTCAACATGATCTGGGTTGTAGTCGATCGCCTTACCAAGGTTGCCAGATTCATACCGATGAAGGACACCTGGAAGGTAGTGAAGCTCGCAGAGCTTTTTGACAAGGAGATTATCAGACATCACGGAGTCCCGAAAACAATAGTATCTGACCGTGACACCAGAGTTCTTTCGAGATACTGGAGAGCTACAAGGGAAGCGTTGGGTACAGAATTGAAGTTGAGTACCGCCTTCTATCCTCAGACCGACGGTCAGACAGAAAGGACCATCCAGACACTAGAGGACATGCTTTGGGCATGTGCCCTGGACTTTCAGGGGAGTTGGTTAGACAAGCTTCATCTTATCAAATTCTCATACAATAATAGCTACCATGCCTCGATTAAGATGTCGCCTTTCCAAGCTCTATACGGTAGACCTTGCCGTACACCCTTGTGTTGGGATGAGTCAAGCGAAGCGGTCATCATAGGACCGGAGTACCTTGAGCAAGTGCAAGCTGAAGTTCTGCAGATTCGAGCTAATATGAAGGCAGCCCAAGATAGACAGAAATCTTATGCGGATGTGTGACGACGCGACCTTGAGTTCGCCGTGGGTGACCAAGTGTTCTTGCGCATTTCACCTATGAAGGGCGTATTTCGTTTTGGTCAGAAGGGCAAGCTAAGCCCAAAATTTGTAGGGCCGTATGCTATCACCGAAAGGGTTGGATCCGTAGCCTACAGGTTAGCATTACCTGAGGACTTGGGATGTGTCCATGATGTATTTCATGTGTCACAACTCAAGAAGTATATTGCTGATCCTTCTCATGTGCTAGAGCCCGAGAGACTATCCATCGAGCCGACTATGCGATATGTTGAAACCCCTGTGAGAATCCTGGATAGGAAGACCAGAGACACTCGCCATAAGTCCATACGAATGGTGAAGGTCCTATGGTCAAACCATGATGTCGAAGAAGCGACATGGGAGTTGGAAGATGCCATGAAGGCTAAGCACCCACAGTTGTTCATAGACTAGAGAGTCTAGTACTTAGTAATACGGGTACGGGTTGTACCCCTTTTAAGGGGGGTAGAACCCTTTTGCTTTTGCATTGCTTCGGGGTAAGCATTGCTTAGTGTGTAGGTATTGTAAAAGATTTTTCGTATAGCACATGTAGTGCAAGTGAATTTGGTATGTGTATGTATGTATGTGTAATGAGTAGTGTATGGATGTGTATGTACGATGTGTGATGTACGTGTAATGTGTATTGTGTAATGATAATGTGATGGTATGTATGGAAATGATGAATTGTGTATGTGAATTCGTATTGTGCTTGGATCATGTATGCTTGCAGTGTGAAAGGAAGTAAACACCTCATAGGTGGTAGTGAGATGCATTATGACAATCGGTTGCATAATGAGTAGAATTATAAAACTATTAAACCTTGAGCAACTTTGAGGGTAAAGTTTCTTAAGGGGGGTAGATTGAAATACCCCGTAATTAAAAATAGTGATTAATTTGGCTAATAAATAATTTAGAAGCTTAATTAAGTATAAATAATCATGAGGGAACAAATCCCGAAGAAAACGGACCCTTAAAACGGTTTAAAAACATTACCGAACCTTAAAGCGCGTTTTTCGAGGTAACCGGGAAAACGTGTCTTTAAGCGGGTCAAATAGACTCGTAACAATTTTGGTCAACTAAATAATCATTAATAAATATTAGTGAAGCTTTAGAACCAATAAAATCAATAAAACGAGAAATTAGTAAAAACTGTCAAAAACGGGAAGTTGTGAGGTAGAAACATAAATAACCCAAACTAGTGTGTCCAATATTGTAAATAAAATTTTACAAACCCATATGGGCTGTGTGTGGTCCGATTTTATCCCCCTCACACACACACTCTCTTAATTCTCTCTATGTACAAAAGACAAAAGTAATCAAAAGCAATAAAGTAACTCCCTCACTCACCACTCTCTCTCCTCCATTTCATTCTCCTCACTCACGTAGAGCTCACCCTTCTCCTCTCTATTTTTCTCCTTCTTGACCTATAACAATGGAGGAAATGAAGAACCACTAAAAACCTCACCTTCTCTCCTCTTGTAATCCCCTCAAATCTCTTCCAAAAATTATAAAAACTACACCATTGTCTTCCTCTCCTCAAGAGCAACATTTCCCTCTTTTCAAAATCTGAAAAGGAGAACTTTCATCTCCATGGGTATGGAGCATTTGGAGCTTCAAGACCACCACTAGAACCACCTCCTTCTCCTTGTTCTATTGAGGTAAAAGTCTTCTCAAAACTCCATCTTTTTCTAGCCCTTGTGGGCAAAACGAAATTTGGAACCTAAGCTCTTGTTGTCCCTTGTACTCTAGCCGATTTTGGCATTGTTGGTGGAGTTGGAAACTTGTTCTTGAGCCACTCCAAGCATTACTCATACCCTTGGAAGGTAATATAAATTCTAAACCCTAAAACCTACATTGGAACTTACATAATGGTTAGGGTTAAATTGTGTATTAAAATGGTGTATTGAAATGCGTATGTATATGGGCTGTAGTGTAAGATTGTTGAAGTGCTATAACTGGTGGAAAGAGAGAAGGAAGAAGCAAGGAGGAGAAAGAGAAATCTAGAAGAGAGGCAAGGTAAACTATGCTCTTTTGTGTAGCCTTGTATATATATGTGTAACAGATTTTAGAAGTTTGAATTTAGTAATGAAAATGGTATTGTGTAGTAGTGTAAGGTGTAAGAGAATGCAAGTGTTTTGAACCTTTAAAAGACATTCGAAAACTTATCAAAACAGATTGGGAATGAGATGTTTAGTGCAGGAATTTAATGTTGATAGTGTGGTATGTTGTGTATGAGAGATGGGTATATTGACAATGGTTATGAACAGGTAGTATGGATCATATACGTGTGTAAAACAATGTGGTGAGAGTGTAAAATTATAGGGGAGACTATGGCAAAATTTACCTAGGAGTAGAACACTTAAGAGATTAGAAACTAGGTGAATGGCATAGGTTGTAACAGATTTTAATAGAGAAAGATAGAGGGTATATTAGGAGAGATAGTTAATGTAGTTGTAATGTATTAGAGGTGTTAGAAATGTCAATAGAAGAGGGAGATGTAGAAGAGGAGTGTAAATGTCAAAATCTGTAGCATAATGTGGTAAGGAAGAAAACAAGGTAAGTGATGAATAGAAACTTAGAGAATTGTGTATATAAATTAGTATAGAATTGTGTAATGAATAAGGAAATGAATTAGCATGATTTAGAGTGTTTAAATAGTACTAAAACATGTTAGGATGTAGGTAGGAAGATTGGGGAAGCAATGGGTGAAATTGGGAAGGAAAAATAAGGCCTGTAGCAAAATCTGCTACCGTCCGACCCAGAGCCTGGATCGGACAGTGGGTCGGACGGGGCTTAAGCATCGACAATAAACCTTTCTGGAACGGTCCGACCCAGGGCCGTGAGTCGGACGTGGGTCGGACAGGCAAAAAAATTTGAGGTCGAAGTTTCTGACTTCGTCCGACCTAGAGTCTGGGTCGGACGGAGCTAGGACACGGGACCGAAACTTTCTGGAACGGTCCGACCCAGTGGAGTATGGGTCGGACAGAATAGTGCTGGGTCGGACGGGGAGAATTTCAGAGAATGAGAATCTACTGGAATGGTCCGACCCAGGGCTTGGGTCGGACGCTGGGTCGGACGACCCATAACTCACAAAAAAAAAACTGTAAGCTTATAACTAGTATATATATATATATATATATGTATACCCACCTATACATATGTACATATATATGTAAGTGAACCATTGTTAAGTAATTAAAAGTAAGTAAATAAAATGTAAGTATAGGAATGTAAAGACTTAGTAAGTATGAGTTAGGGAACGTAAGAGTAATCGAATTAAGTTAATGATAGTTATATTAACTATTCGATTGTATGTATATCATAGGATTTGATTTGTGACACCGGAGGAACATTCAGAAACACGTACAACGGTGAACGGTATGAATTCCTCATGCCCCGTATGCTATCTTGGTTACTCTGATTTGTGTGTTGTGTGCTAATTGATCACCAAATAAGATAAATGCACGAATCGGAGTTATCATGCTTACATGTGAATATGTAATGTTGTATATTGTGGTATATTGTCTTTAAATCTTAGTTTGTATAATTCATGAAATATATGTATGATTATGAATGAGTGTATGTATGATGTATTGCATTGTGACCGAATGTGTTATGATTGGACTTCTATCTAATTCCTAACAAGCTAACCAATCTAACTTAAATTGGTAATTAAATTGGAATGAGTAGAAGTCCGATATAGTTTCGGCCACGCGTGAGGATGAGGAGACACAAGAGGTTGGATCCGATTCCTGACTCTTAAACTGGTCCGCGGCCTAAATCCCTTAAGTGGGTAGCATCCCGGATTGGTGAGTCAAGTAAATCCCGGAGGTGGGACGGAGTAGTCCCCAGGGCCGGAGGTCATACCGACTTAACTTGAGTATAAGTAAGTAAGTAAGTAAGAATGAGTAAGTAAAGTAATTGAAAGTAAGTAAGTGCAAGTAAGAGAAAGTAAGTGAAATGAGTAAAAGAGTAAACATCATTCCGATTAACCCGGATGCGTAACTTGGCTAACATCATGAAGGTAAGCATTGTATGCACTATTGTATTGATGCCTTGAATTGTGTAATGTATTGTAAATGCATGTATGTTGTATGTAAAGCATGTATGTATGAAATTAATTAATCGCATGTTTAGTGGATGTCAAATAGTCGGCGTGCCCTAGCCAGCACGCGGTATATGCGGAGTTCATGCGCAGCTTTTGTTGAGCCCCTAGGGGCGATGTTTTTACTACACGCAGGTACAAGAGAAGGATGAAGGCCGTGAAGTGTTGAAGCTTGTTTCTTTTGATTTCTTTTTGGATTGTAAACAATGATTGATGAATGGTGTACTAAGTGGTACACGGCTGTAACTTTTGATTAGCCGGTGTACCATGGGGACACCTTTTTGGGTATAGAAAGGATGATGAATTGGTATAGATGAGTAGCCGGTAGAAACTCATTACTTCTGGTAGATTGGAAGGGGAAGGTAATTGAATATATTTTAAATACTCGGTGATCCATTGATGTAAGTATTCAGTATGTGGTATTTTGGTAAGTAATTTAGTAGCTCGGTATACTATGATCATCAGACCGTGACTGTAAGTAAGGTAGCCTAGCTAACCGTATGGGCGGTTAGCGGCATTGTATCACCCGCCGTAGTAATAGTAGAATTTCCGCTGCGAACTGATAGGATTAACAGGACGATTAGACGGTAAGCATAGGATTAACGGTAGGGGTGTTACAGTACTATCTCCCACTCTACATTAGCTTCAATGTTTGGTATGTGGTTGGTTTCTAATTGTTGTGCAATTTTGACCGCTTTTGTTACCAAGTTGGAAACTATCGGGTATACTAGGAACTCGTGTTCCTTCTACCTTTCTTACTTCACTATATAACGTAGCCTGTGGATCCAAATCCTTACCCATACATATCATATATAATTTAAGTTTCGAACCACTCCCATATCCTGGAATATAAAATTCTCCAAGGCCCATTCCCAATGTTCTACATCCATTTACAATAGTTATTTTCTCATCTAGAATTAAATATTGCTTAAGTAAGATCATGCTGGGTCAAAGTACTTGGCATTTTGCCTCTGGATATTTCCGACCTTCGCTCATAGGCTCAGGTGACCTCGGTCTCATAGATAAGGGAAAACAAATGTCGAAGTATCCTATTAGGTGAGAGGTTACTTAAGTTAGGTCTCTCTAAATTTTTGATACTTACCAAACACATACAAGTCTCTTCGACTAATAACTATAAACACACATTCATGCATCATGCATTTAGTTTAGGTTCTAGGCTTACCGGTTTCGCGCTGAGCGCTAGCCTCAGCGCCTGAAGTTCCCACTGTGTACAGGGTGTTTCTTCCTGGAACTATCTCCTTTCCCTTCTAACTCGCGGAGGAGAATGGTTGTCCTCCCGCTCCTCTAGTGTAGGTATTAGTCAGTGGCGCTTGGCCTCCTCTTGGTCCTCCAGTCTCTGTAGCTGATGCCCTCTGTGAACCTCTAGCTCCCTTATATACTTGGCTCCCTGGATTGGAAAAACATTCATACTCCCTGTGTCCTTCTTTCTTGCAATAGTGGCACTCCATCTTCCTGCCTACGCAGTCTACGCCTGGGTGATCCTTTCCACAGCGCTTACAGTAGTAGTGGCGCTGGGTTGGCTTATTGCTCCTAGGTGGTGCTGATCTCCGTGGTTGTGCATCAATGGCTGGGTCAGTCAGACGAGGGACCTGCTCCTTCGTCTTCTGACCATGGAAGTCCTTCCGCCCCTTCCTCTTATCAAAGAATCTCTTCCCCTTCTTGTAGTAACCCCCAGAGGTTGCTCCACCATCATCTCCTTCAGTACTCTTTCTCTTCTTCCTTCCTGCGCCTCTTCCCTTAAACTTTTGAATCTTCACACTGTCGGAGTAGTCGACTCCTGGTATGTAGCCCAACAAACTAGTGAACCGCGTGTAGTACTGGTCAACTGTTTGACTCCCTTGAATTAAGGTCTCGATCTCCTGCCTTTTCCTCTGCTTTAGGTGTTCGGGGTAGAACTTCTCCCGCAACACCTCTACAAACGCTGCCCATCAAAAGTCCGGTGTAGCTCTACAGTGGTCCTCCACAGACCGCCACCAAATGTCAGTTGTGTCCTTCAGGTTGTATGCGGCGATGTCGACCTTCTGGTCTTCCGGAACTTTGACAGCCTTGAACGCCTTCTGGTGCTCTGCAATGAACTTCTCCAATGCGGCGGGGTCCGCTTCCCCTGAATAAGTCGGTACTCTCGCGTCTGCAATGCTCTTCAACCAATTGGTTTCCCTGGGCTGCGGCGGGTGGGGTATGGCTCTCGAAAGTTGAGCTCCTAGTTGCTGCGCGAAGGCCGCCATGGCTGTTGCTAGGCCTGGTACCTCTGGAACATCCGTTGGTGTCTCGCCACAGCGTCCACTGCTGCCTCCACGTGATCTTCCTCTTGTCGACATCTATAGTATATTATTATTACTACTCGGTTGCTACACCGTATCACATACCCAATCACAATCATATAAGAAAGTTAACCATTAGCAATAAAGATATTCCTAGATTTTTTCTAGGTCACGAATCCTCACAGACGTTTCCCCGTATTCCCAAATATCCTATGCTCATATTCTTGACTCAGTATCCTTCATCAGAGCGGTACTCCGCTCTGATACCACTTTTTGTAACACCCCTAATCCTAATCCTGTAATGACGTCGCAAGTCGTAGCATAATAAATAATAATTCGCAGCGGATAATAAAACTAACTACCTTGGTGTTACACGTCGTTACTCACCCTTGTGAGTAACAAGGCATCCATCCAACAACCTTAACTCCTCACGCTGTGATGAACAGATACTGAGCACTCTAATTATTACAACCAAAACCAACTAAATGAGCAACTAACTGAATACAACAATCTCCTTAATACAATACATAATAAAACTTATGAGATCTTTAGTAAA
Organism: Limonium bicolor; assembly: GCA_023374045.1. NCBI lineage: Eukaryota > Viridiplantae > Streptophyta > Magnoliopsida > Caryophyllales > Plumbaginaceae > Limonium > Limonium bicolor. The sequence goes on from CM041780.1 coordinate 253,147,756, forward strand.
ACCCATCAGCTACCCTGTGCCCCGCACTCCGGCTTGAGTCTTCTTCAGTAACCTGAAATGTTTGGCCCATTGAAGGGCTCAACAATCGAAATGCTGGTATGCTAAATGTAGTCCTAAGTCATCTGGATTCCTTAAGTCATTTTAGCCATCTTGATATTAGATTCATTACATAAAATACCGGTTTACATTATTAACAGAAATGACTGTAATCATTAAACAATCACATAACAATTCACGTGTAAACATCAACGTACAATAGTACACAACACCAATAACCACACATCAATAATCCATAACAATAACCAATAATCACACATCAGTAATCCTTGACAATAAGCAATAAGATACGCGTATTAAACTGTACTTGTTAGTTGGCCACCTGGCCCTTATTCTTTAACCCAATCACTTAACCTTTTCCAATTAATTTCCACCTCAGGCGTCATGTCAAGACAACCCTTAATAATTTATTAATGGACGATAGTCCCCTGGGTTCCAATGGAACCGTTACCAGCTGACCTTATGGCCCTGGATAATTATAAGACCGATCCGGTCGAACCTGTGCACCAACGGTAGTGCCCTCCGCCATCCCCGAATGTGGTTGATGGATTCCCTTGAGTGATTCCCCATTGAAGTCTCTCGTAGTGATCACGATGCGCAACCAGAAAGTCGAAACAATCTGGATTCCTCTCTTTATAAGTTAGCCCTTTTGTCAGTGGTACAATAGCCAATACTTGAATTAAGACTATAACACTTGACCATCAGTTAGGTTCAATAATACCTAAAGGTCAGTTAGTCTTGTTCCAGTTTAGATGTATAAACTTACAATCATAAGACGTTCGTGTATAAATAAAACGTAACAGTGTTGAGCAATACAATTTACAATATCATATACATAAAATCACAAATATCGCTCTTAAACAATTAACACATAACGTCTGGACCTTAGGATAATCCTTAGGACATTCAGACCACACAATTAACATACCGTTCACCAAGTAACTGCTAGCTTGACAAATTCCTGTTCAGTAGTTCCTTCCCGTACGCTGTTATATAAACATGCAATACCGGGTGATATTAATATAACTATTCACTAAATATCACAACACTGTCACAGTAGCGTTTATACTCGTTGTATAACAACTATGTATGTTCTTTATTTCCCCCTGTTAATTAACAGTGGTTCTAGATAGTTCATTATTTTATGTGATTCCCATATATGATAATGAATTTCCACCTTGTAGTATATTTCCATTTCCTTAATAAATACTCAAATTGTTCCACTGTCTTGTAGAGTAGAGCCTTGTGGGCATTGGAGAACAACCACAAAAGAGAAACGCTAGTAGGCGGGGGGAGGGTGGAGCAGAACCACAACGGATGTGATAAACCCGAGTATGCCCCAGAATAGATCACATTATAACTTTAATTCCTTTCTTTATTAAATTATAAAACCAACCATAATTGTAACACCCCTCTCAATCATGACGTAATAATCACTCCCGTGAACAGGAAATAAAGGTGTCTCACAGCGGAAGAAGTGACAGTAATAGAACTCACATGGGTGTTACTTGCCATCACTCGCCCATACGAGTGATGTAGCAATACAACAACTTAACAAATTGAAAACTTAATAATACAATCCACGGTAACAACGAGATACCGCCTACATGTCTATCTAGGTCTCAAAAACACAACTACTGTGAGCGTCTAACATACTCCAAATCTTACAACCCATTTCCAGTGAAATAACTTAATACATAATGAGGTATGAACGGTAAATCCAAAATCCACAACATCCTACCTACCCAGCCATGCACTCCGGCTTCGTCCGTGATCATCAACCTGCATAAAGCCATAAAGGCTCAGCGATAAACGCTGAGTATGCCGAGTCTGGACCCTAATGGTCAATTAGGTTGTATTAACCGTCTTTTTATTAGGTTCGTTACATGTAACATTGGTTTACAGAGTATAACAGGAAACTGTAAGGCATATTAAGCATGTACCAATCATCACAGATATACACGGAACAGCAGCACATGTACAATGCAATAGCATCGTAAGTCACACGATGTTCTTATTTCACATCGTCACTATTTACAACACTCGGCCCACCGGGCCCTTCACATATTCTTGGTTAGGTAGCACTGTCGGGAGTCAGTTAGGACAACCCGAGATATATACTCACTTGGACAATAGTCCCACGTACCACAAGGTGCTCACTGCCCTGATCATCCGAAGACTCTGGGACTAATTCACTTTGCCTTTGTAAAGGTGTCCATTTAGTGGCCAAGGGCCTGGTGCCAACGGTAGCACACTCCGCCTGACGATCTATCTAGGCTCGTTCAGGATTAACTAGGGAAAACCCCACAGGTTCCCATCTCTACTCTGCGCCACCCCATCCTGTATGATTACGGTTCACCTCACTTTCATTCACACTCCACTATTAGCTTCATTATTAGTGATCCAGTTACAGTTTTAAACATGGAGTACATCACTTACTGTTGGCTGCCCTATGGGTCTTACGCATGCCTAGAATGATTCTAGGTAGTATTTATGTTTGAGTTGAAGCTCTAGGGACCGACGATGTCGTGTCCCGTTCCTAAGTGTCTTACTTAGGTTATAACTACATACTTGTAATACTTAGTGTATTAGGTCAAGCAACGGTAATCACAGTCACACAACTCATATATGCAGTTTTATATAAGTCGATCTATAGTCGACATAGTATTAGTTCGTGCATAAACAAGTAATGCAGTAAAACACATATTCATCACACATAATCATACATGTTATCAAACAAATCCGAGCCCGAGGAATTCCTCAGGACAACTCAGATCAAACTCCTTTACATACCGTACACCGTGTCTAGATTCGTGCAGTGCAGACCACTAGAGCTTTAGAGCGCGTACGTCGGAAGTGCGATCTAGTAATACAAGGAACGCTAGGCGTCAATCCACATGACAATATAATCTGGTATTTCCGAATAACGTTTGAAATCCCAGTACTATGTCCCCAGACTTAACATTTGTTACTAGTTAAAGTACCGTATTTTTATAAACCCCTTACTCGTTGTGTGAGTTACTACTCGGTTTACAATGGAGCATGAAACTTTACGTTGGACACTTATGATGCCTCACTCGGGGTTTATTTATCATACCAAAGTGTGAGCCTCGATTTTAAACCCTATCCTATGTGGATTAAGTTGATTAGGATCTAATCGGGTTTTAGGTCCACTTATAACCTAAGATTAATAACTATGTCATATAACAATAATTATTAAAACCTAAGCTAGCTCACTGGAACCTATTATGAGTCGCCACCTAATTTTGACCTAGATTAAATTAGGAAAGGAGAGTTCGGGTTCGAGGGCTTGATATTCGACTTAATTAGGGTTCAATTACTTTCATTACCCTTCCTAGGTCGTTTTTCCTCTACTTGGTTTATTTACGGCTTATTACGAGTCGTTTTAACCTAAGTGCGCGAGCGTCTGTTTTTTTTGTGTTTTTTAGCATTTTTTGACAGAAAACTAAAGTGGAAATTAAAATCACCTAAACTTGGGTTTCGGAGGCAGAATTAGGTCAAATTTTGTTTCCGTCCGTGGCCACGGACCTAATGTCCGAGACCACGGACCCTAGTTAACCTATATGAAAATAAAAGTCGAATTAAACAGAAAACAGAAAATTGTAAAGTCCGGGGCCACGGACAGGCCGTCCGTGGGCCCGGACATTATTAGAAAAACCTAAATTTTTAAAATTTAAAAATCTCGCCGCCGTCCGTGGGCGTCCGGGCTTACGGACAAGGAGTCCGGGATCCCGGACATGACGTCCGTGGGTGCGGACCGCCCTCGGACGGCGGCGTTAAGGCTGTTCCCGAAGGTGTTTTTGACTCAAATTTTATGGGTGTGTAGCCTGAACGATGTACAAGACGTTAGTGATTTAAAGCTTTCAATTTGAGTTCGAATTAAGCACGAAACTTAGTAAACAAGTTATTGGACAGAAGCCTAAACAAACAGCGATACAGAAGCGTACGAAGGTTAGTTTGAGCCCAAAATTTGACAGAGAGTTAATAAGGTCGTGGGGAATTAGAAAAGTAGAGTTGCAACCTGTTTTACCTTCGAATTCAAGGTGATTCTTCACACCGGGATTCGTCGAGTGCTTCGTTGATGGCAGACCCGAAAGGATTTCGAACCAAGCTTCTGGTTGTTGGTTGTTGATGGAGAAATATGTGACTACTTCTACCACATAGGCAGTGTACCTAATCGTTTTGCGGGATAGTGGATTTGTGGGGTTGTCGTACTCTTGGGGACCTCGCTGTGGATAACTGACAGTGGATTAAATTTACTGAGACTTCTAGTAAATAGATTTTATCATTTTTTTAAGGAGAAGAAATAATCAAAAAAACTTAACCCGAACAATACAATATTTTTGTCTTTTAAGAAAGCATCCCGGGTTAGTTCTGCTCACCTATTTTATCAATTATATTAATATAAACTTCACCACTTAAATAATAAACTCAGAAACTATAAATAATTCGTTGACGACTAAATCTAACGAATCCTAACCAGTTGCTAGAACTAGCAGCAGACTAATGATCTAATCCGGACACAACCAATCGCATAAAGAACAGCTTCCATTTGAGACTAATTAACCTATAGGCCGGATCAGGCTTCTAGCTGTTAATCAGGTTTAATTCCTATGTCTTGTTTACTATCTCAGCTCTCACGTGTTGATTAGAAAACTACAAATATTGCTTTAATAATTGATCAGAGAATTAAAGCAGATCAAGAACTGGAATTAAACTACTACTTTAGATAAAATCATAGTGGAAAGCTTAACATAACATAATTATATAAAACAGGCTCGCATCCCAACCTGGGAGGGCTTAAGTTTATTAATTAAACATAATTATATATAACAACATTTTAACAAAAATAAGAAAGGGTAGAGAAAACTCCAGCTAGCAAGTTGACTCTGAATCCTAGCTCCGCCTCTGTATCCACGTCGTCCGTATAATAATACTAATTAATGGCAGTGATGTGGTGTGATGGAAAAACAAATTAAAATGGAGAAAACGGGGAGAATAGAAATTGATGTGGTCGTATGTGGTGTGCGAATGTGGTGAGTGAGTGCTCCGGAGAGCTGATGGTGAACGAGTGTGGTGGGCTTTGGATTAAAGAAGGGATGCCTAATACTGAGGATGGGGTGGGTTTTTATAGGCTGAGGAAATAAGAAGCAGACAACGGAGCAGTGAGGGCGGTGCAGTTGGTGAGTCGATATGGCGTTGGAATTGGTGAGCAGATCGCGGAGATTACAGTCAGAGAGCAGCAATTGATTGCAGGCGGCGTCACGCGTGAGTGAATTTAGGTAGGCGCCGCTGCAATTAATGAGGGAGTAGTTCGAGTGCGGCGCCGCAAAGAAGGAAGAAGAAATCGCCACGAAGAACGACTCCGCGTCGGATTTAATCTCGTCCGCTTGCCCAGTCCGCTACTTATCATGCGGTTGCGCCTCCTGTGTTGTCCGCCTCGTATCAGGCGGTCGCAGCCTTCTCGTGTCCGCGCCTTATCAGGCGGTCGCAGCTTCCTCTTGTCCGCCTCGTATCAGGCGGTCGGGATTGTCTCTTGTCCGCGCCTTAACAGGCGGACGCGCCTACTGTCTTGTCCGCGCCTTAACAGGCGGACACGCCTTGTGTCTGCGCCTCTCTTGTCGGCCTCATTTGCGGATGTATATTATATATGTATATATACGAGTGTACTTCAATCTTGAATCGGCTCCAGATTCTTCATTATAAGTCTGTTTAACTCGTCGTTTGTTGCGTTGGAAAGCTTGTGAAATAAACTATTTGATTCCAACACTTTTTCCTACATTTAACACATAAAATATCAATTCATATCAAAACATAAATCTAGGAAAATCATATGATAAGTGAGAAATACGACACAAATTGCTATGAAAATAGGAAGAATTAAAGCCCTAAAAGTAGATGTATTTCTCGCTTATCAAACTTCCTCACACTTAGCTTTTGCTTGTCCTCAAGCAAATAGAGAATAAATATATCTCTAAGGCTGTAGTATCAAACCTCAAGATTAAACAGATGCAAAACAGAGCAAGCAAAGTGACAATCAAAAGAATAGTTCTGCTCCTGGTTGTAGGTTTTCACAAACAGTGAAAAAGAAATTTTTTTTAAAGCATGGATAAGTTAGACTACAAAATCTGAATGTAGATTAACTTGGGATCTTCCACCATTTCTTTCCTTCAACCTTTGGATGACAAGGGGTGTGAAGTAACGCCTTATTCCGCGATACCTTTCAACACCACATACTCATGATCAAAAACAAAAATTAAACTGCAATTAACTCTTTTCGTATGCAAAAACATTCTTCTTCAAGAAATATATACAACACAATTGAATAATTGTGAATTGCAGAGTTTTTTCGTAACCCAGACTTTTCTCTCTATCCTTGTAACGGTGTTGGGCCAACTATCCCAGACCACGAGACCTTAGGTAGATAGGTGTTAAGGCACCCCTAGGACTTAATAACCGGATAGACGAGGCCTGCTTTTGTTAGGAAAATTTTTGATCAGCGGAGTACCTTGCCTTATCCTTTCATTCCAAACTTTCATATCATTTCCAAAATCCCAAGATAAACTAATTCAGTTTCCCTAATCAACTTAATCCACCAAATTTTGGGAAAACAGATTCATTTGAATAAAACTATATATACAAACAACCTAAAGCAGAAAGATTCTTGAGGTGGTCACCTGGCTTCACTTCAAAATTTATGCAAAAATTTTCACCCAAGAATTCAACATTTATAAGCACTCAGAGCAGTGATTCCCTCAATGCAAGACAATTAAAAACATGTGTGGCATTAAGTGCAACTGGCATATTTTCAGGGAAAGGTCTAAACTTCCTCACACTTAAGAGGAGCAATGTCCTCATTGTTCATAAAATAATCAAGAAAAGACCTTTCAAAATATGCCAGACTCATGAAGAAATTCATTCAGGACAATCATGGACTGATATAATAATCATTAAGCATGATAGACTGGACACAAACATTTAAAATAAAGAAACTGAGACTCCCCTGATATCGTAGATTGAGGAAGGTGTCCTTCCTCACACTTAAGTGCGAACAATGGGGGTAGTAGCGTTCAAGCAAGTGTCCAGCCTTGGAGTTCTTCAGATACCATGATAAGAATTTCACCTGCATACACTACCCAAAAATAAACGCTAAAAAGCGTTGCATGAAAGCATAGACACCATTTCCACTTCTTTTATTTTGTTAAAAATTAAAATCAAAATAAAATCATAAAAAATAATAATAGGATAATAAAGTTTAACCACTGGGTTGCCTCCCAGTAAGTTGCCGTAGTTTTAGTCTTTGGCTAGACTATCACTTCGTTATCCTGGATCAAAAATAAAAGTAGACAATACCTTCACCAGGAAAACGAAGTTAGTAATAGAAAGCAAACCACCTGGATCAAAACAAAATGTTGCTTCGGCATATATAATTGGAAAATGAATACTCCACAAAACCTGGTGTTTGAGGAGGTACTGCCGGTAACGTAGTTTTAACAGGAGACCAGGTGTGATTAGCTTCATTTCCTCAAATTGGAGGATGTAAACATCCTCCTCCCGTTGTTGAGGCTTATGGAGGCAGGATGGGAGTTGGAGAGACCGGCGGTAGTGGTGTTCCTTCCTCAGATTCGAGGATGTAAATTTCCTCTTCCGGTAGGTGAGGCTCAATAGGATCACCTTTCTCAAGCTCGCAGACCGGCTCAGACAACTTATCTTCATATTTTAATTGCTCCTCTTTTGTTGGGGATGGGGATGGAGGAGAAATGAACTCTCAGACATCTGCTCCAACTCGGCGTCGGAGAAAAATGTCTTGAGAAGTTTCATTATCTCCTCATCAGAACTTGTAGCTTCAATAATATCTGGCTCGAATTGGTCTTCACTCTTTGGAGTCACCACTGGAATCTCTTCTGGTGGCTCGGCCTGACTCAGGAGAAATTCGTCTAGCCTCCGTGTAGATTGCTGCTCGCTCTGATTGAAGTAGTAATACCCCAACTGAGCTTCGTTGTATTGTGCGTTAGCCTGGTTGACTTCCCACCAATACGGCTCTCGATTTGATTGTTGAGGCGGTTGATAATCCTTGACCAATCTTTGATATGAGGATATTTCCTCTTGCATTCGTGTCCATTCCAGATTGGTCAACAATCTTCTCACCTCATCGTGGCTGCTCTCCATTGTCAGTAATTATAAAAAAAAATAAAAATACCAAGTAGAAAAGAAATAGAAACATAAAAGAAAATAATAAACAAAATTAACTAGATAGAAAAAACAAATAAGAAATAATATAGAAATACAAGAATTTTTTTTTAGTAAAATTAAATAGAGCGAAAAGAAATAAAAGTAAATAAAAATAGAAATCCCAATAAAATTTAAAAACTATCAATTAACCGCTGGAGGTCCCCGGCAACGGCGCCAAAAACTTGATGGAGAAATATGTGACTACTTCTACCACATAGGCAGTGTACCTAATCGTTTTGCGGGATAGTGGATTTGTGGGGTTGTCGTACTCTTGGGGACCTCGCTGTGGATAACTGACAGTGGATTAAATTTACTGAGACTTCTAGTAAATAGATTTTATCATTTTTTAAGGAGAAGAAATAATCGAAAAAACTTAACCTGAACAATACAATATTTTTGTCTTTTAAGAAAGCATCCCGGGTTAGTTCTGCTCACCTATTTTATCAATTATATTAATATAAACTTCACCACTTAAATAATAAACTCAGAAACTATAAATAATTCGTTGACGACTAAATCTAACGAATCCTAACCAGTTGTTAGAACTAGCAGCAGACTAATGCTCTAATCCGGACACAACCAATCGCATAAAGAACAGCTTCCATTTGAGACTAATTAACCTATAGGCCGGATCAGGCTTCTAGCTGTTAATCAGGTTTAATTCCTATGTCTTGTTTACTATCTCAGCTCTCGCGTGTTGATTAGAAAACTACAAATATTGCTTTAATAATTGATCAGAGAATTAAAGCAGATCAAGAACTGGAATTAAACTACTACTTTAGATAAAATCATAGTGGAAAGCTTAACATAACATAATTATATAAAACAGGCTCGCATCCCAAACCTGGGAGGGCTTAAGTTTATTAATTAAACATAATTATATATAACAACATTTTAACAAAATAAGAGAAAGGGTAGAGAAAACTCCAGCTAGCAAGTTGACTCTGAATCCTAGCTCCGCCTCTGTATCCACGTCGTCCGTAATAATAATACTAATTAATGGCAGTGATGTGGTGTGATGGAAAAACAAATTAAAATGGAGAAAACGGGGAGAATAGAAATTGATGTGGTCGTATGTGGTGTGCGAATGTGGTGAGTGAGTGCTCCGGAGAGCTGATGGTGAACGAGTGTGGTGGGCTTTGGATTAAAGAAGGGATGCCTAATACTGAGGATGGGGTGGGTTTTTATAGGCTGAGGAAATAAGAAGCAGAAAGAGCATGACGGTGCATGGGGCGGTGCAGTTGGTGAGTCGATATGGCGTTGAATTGGTGAGCAGATCGCGGAGATTACAGTCAGAGAGCAGCAATTGATTGCAGGCGGCGTCACGCGTGAGTGAATTTAGGTAGGCGCCGCTGCAATTAATGAGGGAGAAGTTCGAGTGCGGCGCCGCAAAGAAGGAAGAAGAAATCGCCGCGAAGAACGACTCCGCGTCGGATTTAATCTCGTCCGCTTGCCCAGTCCGCTACTTATCATGCGGTTGCGCCTCCTGTGTTGTCCGCCTCGTATCAGGCGGTCGCAGCCTTCTCGTGTCCGCGCCTTATCAGGCGGTCGCAGCTTCCTCTTGTCCGCCTCGTATCAGGCGGTCGGGATTGTCTCTTGTCCGCGCCTTAACAGGCGGACGCGCCTACTGTCTTGTCCGCGCCTTAACAGGCGGACACGCCTTGTGTCTGCGCCTCTCTTGTCGGCCTCATTTGCGGATGTATATTATATATGTATATATACGAGTGTACTTCAATCTTGAATCGGCTCCAGATTCTTCATTATAAGTCTGTTTAACTCGTCGTTTGTTGCGTTGGAAAGCTTGTGAAATAAACTATTTGATTCCAACACTTTTTCCTACATTTAACACATAAAATATATCAATTCATATAAAAACATAAATCTAGGAAAATCATATGATAAGTGAGAAATACGACACAAATTGCTATGAAAATAGGAAGAATTAAAGCCCTAAAAGTAGATGTATTTCTCGCTTATCAAACTTCCTCACACTTAGCTTTTGCTTGTCCTCAAGCAAATAGAGAATAAATATATCTCTAAGGCTGTAGTATCAAACCTCAAGATTAAACAGATGCAAAACAGAGCAAGCAAAGTGACAATCAAAAGAATAGTTCTGCTCCTGGTTGTAGGTTTTCACAAACAGTGAAAAAGAAATTTTTTTTAAAGCATGGATAAGTTAGACTACAAAATCTGAATGTAGATTAACTTGGGATCTTCCACCATTTCTTTCCTTCAACCTTTGGATGACAAGGGGTGTGAAGTAACGCCTTATTCCGCGATACCTTTCAACACCACATACTCATGATCAAAAACAAAAATTAAACTGCAATTAACTCTTTTCGTATGCAAAAACATTCTTCTTCAAGAAAATATACAACACAATTGAATAATTGCGAATTGCAGAGTTTTTTCGTAACCCAGACTTTTCTCTCTATCCGTGTAACGGTGTTGGGCCAACTATCCCAGATCGCGAGACCTTAGGTAGATAGGTGTTAAGGCACCCCTAGGACTTAATAACCGGATAGATGAGGCCTGCTTTTGTTAGGAAAATTTTTGATCAGCGGAGTACCTTGCCTTATCCTTTCATTCCAAACTTTCATATCATTTCCAAAATCCCAAGATAAACTAATTCAGTTTCCCTAATCAACTTAATCCACCAAATTTTGGGAAAACAGATTCATTTGAATAAAACTATATATACAAACAACCTAAAGCAGAAAGATTCTTGAGGTGGTCACCTGGCTTCACTTCAAAATTTATGCAAAAATTTTCACCCAAGAATTCAACATTTATAAGCACTTAGAGCAGTGATTCCCTCAATGCAAGAAGACAATTAAAAACATGTGTGGCATTAAGTGCAACTGGCATATTTTCAGGGAAAGGTCTAAACTTCCTCACACTTAAGAGGAGCAATGTCCTCATTGTTCATAAAATAATCAATAAAAGACCTTTCAAAATATGCCAGACTCATGAAGAAATTCATTCATGACAATCATGGACTGATATAATAATAATCATTAAGCATGATAGACTGGACACAAACATTTAAAATAAAGAAACTGAGACTCCCCTGATATCGTAGATTGAGGAAGGTGTCCTTCCTCACACTTAAGTGCGAACAATGGGGGTAGTAGCGTTCCTCACACTTGCGTTCAAGCAAGTGTCCAGCCTTGGAGTTCTTCAGATACCATGATAAGAATTTCACCTGCATACACTACCCAAAAATAAACGCTAAAAAGCGTTGCATGAAAGCATAGACACCATTTCCACTTCTTTTATTTTGTTAAAAATTAAAATCAAAATAAAATCATAAAAATAATAATAATAGGATAATAAAGTTTAACCACTGGGTTGCCTCCCAGTAAGCTGCCCGTAGTTTTAGTCTTTGGCTAGACTATCACTTCGTTATCCTGGATCAAAAATAAAAGTAGACAATACCTTCACCAGGAAAACGAAGTTAGTAATAGAAAGCAAACCACCTGGATCAAAACAAAATGTTGCTTCGGCATATATAATTGGAAAATGAATACTCCACAAAACCTGGTGTTTGAGGAGGTACTGCCGGTAACGTAGTTTTAACAGGAGACCAGGTGTGATTAGCTTCATTTCCTCAAATTGGAGGATGTAAACATCCTCCTCCCGTTGTTGAGGCTTATGGAGGCAGGATGGGAGTTGATGAGAGACCGGCGGTAGTGGTGTTCCTTCCTCAGATTCGAGGATGTAAATTTCCTCTTCCGGGTGGTGAGGCTCAATAGGATCACCTTTCTCAAGCTCGCAGACCGGCTCAGACAACTTATCTTCATATTTTAATTGCTCCTCTTTTGTTGGGGATGGGGATGGAGGAGAAATGTAACTCTCAGACATCTGCTCCAACTCGGCGTCGGAGAAAAATGTCTTGAGAAGTTTCATTATCTCCTCATCAGAACTTGTAGCTTCAATAATATCTGGCTCGAATTGGTCTTCACTCTTTGGAGTCACCACTGGAATCTCTTCTGGTGGCTCGGCCTGACTCAGGAGAAATTCGTCTAGCCTCCGTGTAGATTGCTGCTCGCTCTGATTGAAGTAGTAATACCCCAATTGAGCTTCGTTGTATTGTGCGTTAGCCTGGTTGACTTCCCACCAATACGGCTCTCGATTTGATTGTTGAGGCGGTTGATAATCCTTGACCAATCTTTGATATGAGGATATTTCCTCTTGCATTCGTGTCCATTCCAGATTGGTCAACAATCTTCTCACCTCATCGTGGCTGCTCTCCATTGTCAGTAATTATAAAACAAAAATAAAAATACCAAGTAGAAAAGAAATAGAAACAGAAAAGAAAAATAATAAACAAAATTAACTAGATAGAAAAACAAATAAGAAATAATATAGAAATACAAGAATTTTTTTTAGGTAAAATTAAATAGAGCGAAAAGAAAATAAAAGTAAATAAAAATAGAAATCCCAATAAAATTTAAAAACTATCAATTAACCGTGCTGGAGGTCCCCGGCAACGGCGCCAAAAACTTGATGGAGAAATATGTGACTACTTCTACCACATAGGCAGTGTACCTAATCGTTTTGCGGGATAGTGGATTTGTGGGGTTGTCGTACTCTTGGGGACCTCGCTGTGGATAACTGACAGTGGATTAAATTTACTGAGACTTCTAGTAAATAGATTTTATCATTTTTTAAGGAGAAGAAATAATCGAAAAAACTTAACCTGAACAATACAATATTTTTGTCTTTTAAGAAAGCATCCCGGGTTAGTTCTGCTCACCTATTTTATCAATTATATTAATATAAACTTCACCACTTAAATAATAAACTCAGAAACTATAAATAATTCGTTGACGACTAAATCTAACGAATCCTAACCAGTTGCTAGAACTAGCAGCAGACTAATGCTCTAATCCGGACACAACCAATCGCATAAAGAACAGCTTCCATTTGAGACTAATTAACCTATAGGCCGGATCAGGCTTCTAGCTGTTAATCAGGTTTAATTCCTATGTCTTGTTTACTATCTCAGCTCTCGCGTGTTGATTAGAAAACTACAAATATTGCTTTAATAATTGATCAGAGAATTAAAGCAGATCAAGAACTGGAATTAAACTACTACTTTAGATAAAATCATAGTGGAAAGCTTAACATAACATAATTATATAAAACAGGCTCGCATCCCAAACCTGGGAGGGCTTAAGTTTATTAATTAAACATAATTATATATAACAACATTTTAACAAAATAAGAGAAAGGATAGAGAAAACTCCAGCTAGCAAGTTGACTCTGAATCCTAGCTCCGCCTCTGCATCCACGTCGTCCGTAATAATAATACTAATTAATGGCAGTGATGTGGTGTGATGGAAAAACAAATTAAAATGGAGAAAACGGGGAGAATAGAAATTGATGTGGTCGTATGTGGTGTGCGAATGTGGTGAGTGAGTGCTCCGGAGAGCTGATGGTGAACGAGTGTGGTGGGCTTTGGATTAAAGAAGGGATGCCTAATACTGAGGATGGCGTGGGTTTTTATAGGCTGAGGAAATAAGAAGCAGACAACGGAGCAGTGAGGGCGGTGCAGTTGGTGAGTCGATATGGCGTTGGAATTGGTGAGCAGATCGCGGAGATTACAGTCAGAGAGCAGCAATTGATTGCAGGCGGCGTCACGCGTGAGTGAATTTAGGTAGGCGCCGCTGCAATTAATGAGGGAGAAGTTCGAGTGCGGCGCCGCAAAGAAGGAAGAAGAAATCGCCGCGAAGAACGACTCCGCGTCGGATTTAATCTCGTCCGCTTGCCCAGTCCGCTACTTATCAGGCGGTTACGCCTCCTGTGTTGTCCACCTCGTATCAGGCGGTCGCAGCCTTCTCGTGTCCGCGCCTTATCAGGCGGTCGCAGCTTCCTCTTGTCCGCCTCGTATCAGGCGGTCGGGATTGTCTCTTGTCCGCGCCTTAACAGGCGGACGCGCCTACTGTCTTGTCCGCGCCTTAACAGGCGGACACGCCTTGTGTCTGCGCCTCTCTTGTCCGCCTCATTTGCGGATGTATATTATATATGTATATATACGAGTGTACTTCAATCTTGAATCGGCTCCAGATTCTTCATTATAAGTCCGTTTAACTCGTCGTTTGTTGCGTTGGAAAGCTTGTGAAATAAACTATTTGATTCCAACACTTTTTCCTACATTTAACACATAAAATATATCAATTCATATCAAAACATAAATCTAGGAAAATCATATGATAAGTGAGAAATACGACACAAATTGCTATGAAAATAGGAAGAATTAAAGTCCTAAAAGTAGATGTATTTCTCGCTTATCAGTTGTTCTTGCTGTTCTTCACGTTTTGGTGGTGTTTTTGTGGGGTTTTGATGACTATTGATGCTTTGGGGGTTGGAAAACGTGTTTAGATGGTGATTTCGGGGGATTTTCGGTATGATTTGGGTGGCCGGGTGTTGGAAAACGTGAGAGAGAGTGAGGAGGCTGTGTTTTCTGATTCTCTAGGGTTCTTGAGCATATGAGGTTCTCCTTTGATCATGGGATAAGGTTCCTTATATAGGCTTCCTTAAAGATAGAAAAATCCGGTAAAAACCGAGATTTACCGACGTTTTAGCTCAAGGGCTTCCAAAAAGAATTTGATTATGAAATTTTACACATGGGTAAAGGATGATGTTTCTGAATTTTCTAAAGTGGAATCGAATTTTTTGGATATTGGAATATTTTTAAATTCAATTTCTCGTCAGATTCAATCAGAAATTACTAGAAAATTATTGGAAATTCGAAAAATTGAAATTCCAATGCCATTATGCTTCAAATGTCATCCTCTATCATGGGTTAAAATTTCAAAGCATTTTGAATTGATTTGACCCTTATTTGGAGGAGAGAGAAAGCCTATAGGGGGCTTAGGAGCCTTGAAAAATTACGAAAGTGCCCCTGGAGATGACTAAGCTGTCCCTAGTACTCCGAAATGTGCCGATCGAACCGGGAACCCTCGCTACTATCCTATTAGTAGAGACTCTCTTTCGGGGGGGTTGAAATTTTGGGTATAACAGATTGCCCCCCGTCAACTAGACTTTGTAATGGAAATGAGAAGACTAGTTGATGCTTGAGTGATACCCCCAAAATTTTGGATCTTAAAAGACCCCACATGCAATTGAAATCTGACAAGTTGTGTCGAGCTGTTCTAAGGCGCTGACTACCTATGAGTAAAGTGGAAGGGATGTCAAGCGATTCTAAGGCGTTGACTACCTATGAGGATGATATGATGTCAAGCTATTCTAAGGCGTTGACTACCTATGAGGATGATATGATGTCAAGCTATTCTAAGGCGTTGACTACCTTTAAAGGATGAAGTACGCCGAGCATTCTAAGTGTCGGAACCTGAAAGCGAATGAAATACGCCGAGCATTATAAGGTGTCGGGAACCTGAAAGCGAATGAAATACGCCGAGCATTATAAGGTTCGGGAACCTGAAAGCGAATGAAATACGCCGAGCATTATAAGGTGTCGGGAACCTGAGATTAAATGGGACACGCCAAGCATTATAAGGTGTCGGGAACCTGAAGTTGAATGAAATACGCCGAGCATTATAAGGTGTCGGGAACCTAAGATTAAATGGGACACACCGAGCATTATAAGGTGTCGGGAACCTGGAATACGCCGAGCATTATAAGGTGTCAGGAACCTGAGATTAAATGGGACACGCCGAGCATTATAAGGTGTCGGGAACCTGGAATACGCCGAGCATTATAAGGTGTCGGGAACCTGGAATATGCCGAGCATTATAAGGTGTCGGGAACCTGGAATACGCCGAGCATTATAAGGTGTCGGGAACCTGGAAAAGAGATGTAATGAGATCGATGTGATGCGTGCTTAAATTGACGAATGTAAAGTGGACCTAAGGGTGCCTAAGTGGAATGGTAGGAAATTGGGTTCATGACGAGCCTGAGGTTGAGTTCATCTATTCTGGTGAATCTGAATCTTTGGCTGAGAATCTGCATCTCTGAAGAATCTGTACCCTCGGCTGAGAATCTGTATCCCTGAAGAATCTGCATCTTCGGCTGAGAATCTGTATCTCTGATCGGGTGAGAATCTGTATCTTTGAAGAATCTGTATCTTCGGGGCGAGAATCTGTATCTCCGAAGAATCTGTGCCTTCGGCTGAGAATCTGTATCTCTGGTCTATGATGAGGAGTTTCGTATGAACGGATGCGAGGTAAACTATATGCAAATGATCATGATGAAAGTTGATTATGAAAGTGCCAAACGTGGCAAAGATGATGTGCATGTCAAAATACAATCAAAGTGTATGTAGGAAACTTGTCCAAAACAAGAAATCATTGGAAAATGTGCCAAACATGGCAAGGTTAAGGATCAAAAATTGTCCAAAGCAAGACATTGCTAGAAAGTGTGCCAAATGTGGCCATGATGAGGTTTATGAAACCGAAGTGGTTAGAGGAAAGTTGTTCAAGACAAGAAATTGTTAAAAGAGGTGCCAAACGTGGCAGTGTTTGAAGAAAATTCTGTTTAGTGAAAAGGAAAGTGAATTATCATTTCCTAACTATAGACTTTGGACTTGTAATTTATCTCCTACGAGATGAACATGCCGCCGGTGGGGTATGGTGTATGATGTGAAGGTAAGGGCTTATGTGGGCCTGTGGTGTTTGATGTGCAGGTAAGGGCTTATGTGGGCCTGAGGTGCTTGATGTGGTGGTAAGGGCTTATGTGGGCCAGTGTGATGTATGAAGTGAAGGTAAGGGCTTGTGTGGGCCTGAGGTGCTTGATGTGGTGGTAAGGGCTTATGTGTGCCTGTGGTGGGATGATGGTGGTCATGTTTGAGCTCTGGGTTCCAATTGGTGTTGTCATAGCAATTGTTGGAACCAACAATTGCCCCCAGTATTTTTCCCTTAAGACAATCTGAGCTAGAGTTCATGGCAATCGATCATTCCGATCGATTGCCCCCAGTATTTTCTTTGATCAAACGTGCGAACGAGTCTCGTCCTCACATGGTCAAGGCTTATGTTCTGATTTGGTGCTTCCTAACCTACACTCGACGTGTTTGGTGTTTACACTCGTTTCTCACGTACGGTCACAACTTCTAGACCATTGAATTTGATATTTGATGAATTTACGCATTCGATCTGTTACTTTCACGTGATTGGATACACAACTACCAAGTAGGAAGTCTTTGAGGCTTATAACGTGGCCATAGGGTGTGATAAAAGACGACGGGATCATGGAGGGATATTTGAGGTATGTGGAGCTTAAATGGGTGACCAAAGCTGCAACTTGCGTCTTCTCTCGGATTCATCTTCCTTGTCTAGAAGTCGTCTGGCTGCTTCATGTTGATGTTGTTTTCGAGCTTCTGGACCTGGACTTTTGAAGTTGTCCTTTACACCATTTCTCTTTTCGTCATTTGGATTTCTTCGAGGCACTTCGGGTTTGCCTTTTGTTTTATCCTTTCTTGCCTTCGGGGTTCTTGTGTTTCCCAGTTTTGGGCTTTGAGAGCTGTTTTGATGTGAGCTCTTTTGATCCTGTGTCACTCTAGGACCATTTACGGATCGCTTCGTCATGCTGATAGCGGCATTGCTTCTTTGGACTGATGAGAATGTTATCTGAGAGTCGGCTCCTCGTTTCCTTTGGTCACCGGGTCGGACATTCATCATTGGCTGGGTTATTTTGTGGAGCTCACAATATCGAAAAGGGATTATACGAAAGGCTCAACGGGGGTGCCTAGGGTTTAATGATAGGGTTTACAAGCTTTTGGCTATGTGGTGCTGTACCTAGGTGCTTCGTCATTCCTGATAGTTGTGTATCCGTTCCTTGTTACTTTTCACAGGTCTAAGAGTAAATTTACAAATTATCTCCTTCGGTCGGAGTTATACCGTTTACCTCACCTTTGAATGTGGTCTCACCGGAGTCGTGTAAAAATGACACGCTCGTTCGCTCATGGTTTTTTCCGCTCAAGACACTCTCGTGAATTTCACTCAGAGACTAGTTCACACGCTTAAACGAAAGATGAAAGATGATGAACCTAAACTCAGATTGCCCCCAGTATTGATTTGGGGTTAATGACGACAATTTAAAAGATATGGATTTGGAACCGCTTTGGGGGTCATTTGGATGTTTTGGGATAAGTTGTGGGGTTTGGTAAGGCATGTCCAAAACTTCAGAAACAAAATACAAGTCTTTGTATTCCATTGTCGGGAGATAATTAATTCATGAACCATTTTCTCAAAAGAAACTTGTGTGAAACAAAACCTTCTCTTTTTTGTGTTATCATTTAGACTTGAAAAAGTCATCGATTTGAACATGAGGAAGAAGATGATTTAACAAGATCGATGCTTCTTATTAGTGGTCAGAAAACGATCATTCTTTAAAAAATATGAGAGGTGCATTTGGAAGATGAGTGTTATGGCAGGTTATGCAGTAGAATGCATGAGAACCCTAAAAATTCTGTTGAATCCAAATCCTGCTGAACCGTCTGAAGTCGGCATGCTGAAGACTCGAGCTCTTGACCGCCGGGATGTCGCTAAGATGACTGCGATCGTCTTCTTCTTGGACTCTTAGTAGGCTCCTAGGAATGCCTATGGATGACGCATGAGACACTTGGGCCTGGACGTGAGGTGCATGGGTTGAAACAGTTTCATGAATGTGGATTAGGCGCTCGGGCCTGGATGATTTTCATGGATGTGGATAGGCACTCGGGCCTGGATGAATTGAAAGTGAGGCACACATGCCAGAATGATTCATAAGCGGTTGGCACTCGGGACGGAATGAGGATGCGGCACTGGGGCCAGAACATGTTGTGAGACTGTGGCACTAGGGCCGGAATGTTTAGAATATGTTGCACTTGGGCCAGAAAGTGTTTGAGGATGTGGCGCTTGGGCCAGAATGTGTTTAGGAAAATGGCACTTGAGCCGGAATGATTTGGGATTGTGGCACTTGGGCCAGAACGATTTCAGATTGAAGTAAGAAATATGGGCCAGAGGGACTTCTAGACTGGAACGGATGTGCGGGCCTGAATACCCTTAATCTGGAAGTGGAGTAAACGGGCCGAAGGAAGCCACATGGACCGTGAATGTGCCACTGGGCCGAGAGAGAAACCTTGAAGCCTAAGATTCGTTTGATGATCTTGTTGGGCCTTGAGGCCAGAAACTAGAATGAATGGGTTGCGCAAACTATCTGGGATTCAAATGTTTTATGCTATGGGCCAAAATTTTGGATTTAGAGCAAAGTTCGTGGGCCAAAACTATGAATTGGTCTGTGGGCCCAGATTAAGTGAGTTATGAGTGTGGTACTTGGAATATTCTAAGAATTTGGCACCTGGGCCAAAATGTGTTTGGGCTAGAAAGAGGGCGCATGGGCCGAAATGATTTCTAAACCATGTCCCAGATGTGAATTGGAATTTGGGGCCGAGTACTTCTGATTGGGCCTAAAAGATGATACTTATACCTAGGATTTTGGCCAAAGCCCGAGTGGAAAGTCTTTCTAGACTAGAATAAACCCTGAAACGGAAAGGCCTGATGGATTTTCATGAACTGCTTTCGGTGGATTTGTTTTCATGGGCCTAGAACTAAATTGATAATTCAAATTGGGCCGAAAGAGAGAATCACCTAGGTCTAAACTTTTGGGCCAGAGCCCAAACAAACAATTCATTTATTCAAACCAAACAGGGCCTTAGGGCCGCAAACAATGAAGTCGTAAATTCCAGGTTGGGCTGAGTTGATATAGGAAAAGTTCCTATCAATTTCTAGGCTGGCAGTGGGCCGGTCATACAAGCAAACAAGGTCCACACAAGTTCAACATGTCCTTACTAGACGCTTCAACCAAATTGGGTATGGATCGATCCGGAGAGGTGCTTGGGGCATGGGCCCAGGTCACCACAAAGGAATAGGGCTTGCACGCTATTCTCTTTGGGCTTCCCCACTTTTTTCACATCACCTGAAGGTGTGCGTCTACGGTCGGGTCTTTGACTGACCAAACAATGGGCTAGGTAAGGGTACTGCCAGGAAAATGCTTGGGGCTAAAGCCCAGGTATTAAGGGGGTGTGGTTAGACGACACCCTCCTCTTTTCCCCCATTTATTCACATCACCTAAAAGGTGTGAGTCCCTGACAGGGGACCCTCAAACGGGTCCCGGGGTGAAACTGGTTTGCGTGGACCCTCGCTCTCATATGATGCAAGGGTGCAAAAATTAAAGTGCGCACATAAATAAACAAGCAACATAGTAAAAGCCATAAACAAACGTTTTCAAGTTAAACCCTCTTTCTTAAAATTAAACAAGTTAAAATTAAGAAGTTATCCCCAGCAGAGTCGCCAGTCTGTGAGCCTCGATTTTAAACCCTATCCTATGTGGATTAAGTTGATTAGGATCTAATCGGGTTTTAGGTCCACTTATAACCTAAGATTAATAACTATGTCATATAACAATAATTATTAAAACCTAAGCTAGCTCACTGGAACCTATTATGAGTCGCCACCTAATTTTGACCTAGATTAAATTAGGAAAGGAGAGTTCGGGTTCAGGGGCTTGATATTCGACTTAATTAGGGTTCAATTACTTTCATTACCCTTCCTAGGTCGTTTTTCCTCTACTTGGTTTATTTACGACTTATTACGAGTCGTTTTAACCTAAGTGCGCGAGCTTCTGTTTTTTTTGTGTTTTTTAGCATTTTTTGACAGAAAACTAAAGTGGAAATTAAAATCACCTAAACTTGGGTTTCGGAGGCAGAATTAGGTCAAATTTTGTTTCCGTCCGTGGCCACGGACCTAATGTCCGAGACCACGGACCCTAGTTAACCTATATGAAAATAAAAGTCGAATTAAACAGAAAACAGAAAATTGTAAAGTCCGGGGCCACGGACAGGCCGTCCGTGGGCCCGGACATTATTAGAAAAACCTAAAATTTAAAAATTTAAAAATCTCGCCGCCGTCCGTGGGCGTCCGGGCTTACGGACAAGGAGTCCGGGACCCCGGACATGACGTCCGTGGGTGCGGACCGCCCTCGGACGACGGCGTTAAGGCTGTTCCCGAAGGTGTTTTTGACTCAAATTTTATGGGTGTGTAGCCTGAACGATGTACAAGACGTTAGTGATTTAAAGCTTTCAATTTGAGTTCGAATTAAGCACGAAACTTAGTAAACAAGTTATTGGACAGAAGCCTAAACAAACAGCGATACAGAAGCGTACGAAGGTTAGTTTGAGCCCAAAATTTGACAGAGAGTTAATAAGGTCGTGGGGAATTAGAAAAGTAGAGTTGCAACCTGTTTTACCTTCGAATTCAAGGTGATTCTTCACACCGGGATTCGTCGAGTGCTTCGTTGATGGCAGACCCGAAAGGATTTCGAACCAAGCTTCTGGTTATTGGTTGTTCTTGCTGTTCTTCACGTTTTGGTGGTGTTTTGTGGGGTTTTGATGACTATTGATGCTTTGGGGGTTGGAAAACGTGTTTAGATGGTGATTTCGGGGGGTTTTCGGTATGATTTGGGTGGCCGGGTGTTGGAAAACGTGAGAGAGAGTGAGGAGGCTGTGTTTTCTGATTCTCTAGGGTTCTTGAGCATATGAGGTTCTCCTTTGATCATGGGATAAGTTCCTTATATAGGCTTCCTTAAAGATAGAAAAATCCGGTAAAAACCGAGATTTACCGACGTTTTAGCTCAAGGGCTTCCAAAAAGAATTTGATTATGAAATTTTACACATGGGTAAAGTATGATGTTTCTGAATTTTCTAAAGTGGAATCGAATTTTTTGGATATTGGAATATTTTTAAATTCAATTTCTCGTCAGATTCAATCAGAAATTACTAGAAAATTATTGAAAATTCGAAAAATTGAAATTCCAATGCCATTATGCTTCAAATGTCATCCTCTATCATGGGTTAAAATTTCAAAGCATTTTGAATTGATTTGACCCTTATTTAGAGGAGAGAGAAAGCCTATAGGGGGCTTAGGAGCCTTGAAAAATTACGAAAGTGCCCCTGGAGATGACTAAGCTGTCCCTAGTACTCCGAAATGTGCCGATCGAACCGGGAACCCTCGCTACTATCCTATTAGTAGAGACTCTCTTTCGGGGGGGGTTGAAATTTTGGGTATAACACCAAAGTCTTATGCTAACCTTAGTATTTTATGTCATTGTAGACTATAGTGTATAACTTTATTTCTTGATACGTGTTTGTATATATAGGTATGCGTTTAGCATAACAGTTTGAATAATTATTTTCTTGACCACATAATATCATTTTGTGTTACATTCATTTCATGATGCTATATACTATCATGTTATATATGTCTTTAGACTTATAACATATGGTTTCGGTCGTTTTAAGTGTGTACCGAAAATGGTACACCTTTGATGTATTTGAGTCTCCTGATTACATGGTTCTCCTTAATCCTAATATGACCTACTAACTTATATCATGTTGTAAGTATCTAATGTTGTAACATCAGAACTTTGTAGTAAAATATAATCCAAAGTTTGACAACTTCCTGCACTAGTTACCGGTAACATATACATGTCAGACTCCATTTCTTTTTCATCACAAAATCACCATCCCACCATATTTATTATAGATTATACAACTTAGGACTGTATTACAATTTAACCTCCCCACTGTAATCCCATTACACAGAGGAACATGACATCCGAAACTTGGAGATCATGCTGATGCAGTTTTCTTTTGTTTCTGTTTGGACATTAAGTTGATCCCCAAGGTTCCCAATGAATGTATCAACCTAGTTCACTCTCTTAGAAGTATTTTAGGTTCACCCTTAACTCAATTCCACCCTAAGTATCCTTCTGTAACAGGTTTATACAGAAAGTCATTCATTTCAGAAACTATTGGAACTGATGCATTAAGTATGATAAGTTATTCCTCTTCTGTTTGTTTCTCCTTCCTTGATCTGGTTTCTGCTTCACTCTCTCTCCCCCACTCTACTTAGCTACTTAGTTCATGGTGTTATTTACGGTTTCATTCCAATCTGTTACAGACACATAAATAACCATACTCTGACTGGGAAGAATCTGAAACAGAAGAAACAAGAAAACTGAAACATCATTTGTTTATTCCTTCCTCCAATCTTTATTTAGGTTTACTGATTGGTTTCCAAACTTCTCAAGCTATTACACCACTCGATGCTTGCATTGGAAAAAGGTTTGAACTTAAAAGCAACTCAAAACCATGGTGTTATCATCTCAGAAAACTCACTTTACAGAAACCAATTAGAACTGTCAAAACTGTAAAAACCGAAAACCATAACCTGATAACCTATCTTGTAACTTGCAGTTTATTCATGATTCGGGTTTGAGTTTCCCCTAGGTTGATTAGCTATCTATATAAGTATCCGAGTACAGTTCAAATCCTCAGAACAGGTTCACCACTACATTGTTTAACTCATGAAAGGTTATTATACAGAAAGATCAGAAGGGCAGAACTGAAATCCAAAACTGATAAGTGTTCCTTTCTGTTTTCCTTCTGTTTTATTCACAGTGGGTTTACAGTTTGTTCTGCTTTCTTATCAATGTGCTTTCTTAACTGTTTTCCAAAGTCCCCCTTATGCTCCCTAAAATTTTTGTTATACAGAAACTGAAGGCTTCTGGAACTGTAACCGAAAACAGAAACTCATATATGTTCTTGTTTCCTTCTCTGTCTGTTTTCTAAACTGAGCTACACTCTCTCTATTTCCTTACCCACTTAGCTAATGATTGTCGAGATTTTTAGATTCAAGGACAACTCTAAGCAAACTTATTAATGCCACTGAAGTTTGAGCACACAGCAGTCAGGATTGCAGCAGAAGAATCTGCAACAGGTATATTTATTTCCTCCATTTCCTCTTTATTAGTTCATATGCTTGATTCTTCAATCCTTTCCAAACTGTTAAACCAGTTACTGAAGCATTTCCATCAAGCTTTTAAACCCAAACAAAACCGAAGACAACTTGTTACAGATACAGAAATAGCCAGACACTGATCTGGTAAGGAAAACTGAAACTGAAATAAAAATCTGAAATCAAAACTGTGTTTCATTATCCTCCTGTTTGTCTTTCTGTGTTTCTCTCATTTAACCTCCTTCCTTCTCACAAATTGTTTACCCAATTAGTTACTTGTATACTCCGGTTTTACTTCATAACAGATCCTTAATCACCTAGAACACTTCACTGAAAATTCTCTACACCGAAACTGGACCATGTTGTTACAGAAAACAGAAGGTGTAAAACTGGTTAATTCTCTCTGTAACGTGCCACCTGATTCCTTAATTTCTTTCCAATTATTTTCTCTTAGTTAGGAGTCTCAGTACAGTTTTAATTTTGAGCAATCCAAGACACTGAGCTAGGGTTACCAAGACCACTTACACAACAGAATCCTGAATATCTGAAATTGATAACAAACAGGCATACAAAAGCTGTTACATGTTTCCTTTTCTGTTACATTTCATCTGATTCTTAGTTCCTTAGTTGTGTCGCTATCTAGTTAAGTATCCCAGTGTGGTTACTCTTCTCAAAACAGATTCCCCATCATCTCGTTTAAACTCCAAAAAGTTGTGATACTGGAGAGTTAGAATTCAAAATTTTAAATCCTAAGCAGATTAGTTCTTTTGTTTATTTCTTTTCTGTTTTACACACCTCAGTCCAAACCTACTGACTGGTTTCCTCTCCTGCTTAGATATTCAATTGTGTCTTAAGTTTATAGACTTACCAAGGCAGCTTCACTAGTGTTACAGAAATGTTGATACTGGAACCGAGGTTTCCAAAAACAGAAACTAGTACCCATATTTCCCTCTTCTTGTTTCATGGTTATGCAACAGGTTGGGTTTTAGTTTCCTTAAGATATTCTTATCTTTATTTAGGTGCGTTAGAAGTGGTTTAAGTTTATTGACACACACAACACAACTCCTTATAACCCTTTGTAATCCCTTATACAAGACTCAAAGCCTCGGAACTGAAAAAAAAACTAACAGACAGACACCGATGTATAATTCTTTTCAGTTACATGGTTGTGCATCAGATTAGGTTTTTAATTCTCAAGATGTTCTTATCCCCACTTGAGTGTGTTAGGATGTTCTAGGTTCATTAACCCACATCACAAGCCAGTTATACAGAAACACAAAACCTTAGGATTAAACTGAAACATCAACCTGATAATTCCTTTCTGTTTTCTACGAATTCACATTCTGTTTTTCTTATCAGTTTCCCTTCATTACTAACCTAGATAGTTATGTGTTTCACTAGGTTTTAAGTTTCTAATCTAGCCCTTGCTATCCTCACACTACTTCTGCAATATAAGTACACACACACACACAAACTTCACCGCAGTTGCTAATCTTATCAGAAACAGAAGTATAAGCTGTTGCATTTGTTCTATGTCTTTTCTTTCTCTTTTTTTTGTTGTGATCTGTTTTTATTATTTTTCTCCAACACTCTCACGTTTATAGACTTGGTCAGGTATACTCATAAGATAATAAATGTGTTAGCAACTCAAGAGTACTAAATATACCGAGGCTACATGCTACAGGTTTGCATGGTTATCAGTTTTGATAGATTTAACCTTCTTTCTGTTTCTCTGATCCTGCATGAGTTTAGAAGTGACTCACCAGTCTAGAGACTTGACAACTCCTTAGCTACACCTTTGGTGGAATCTCGAACTCACAGCTTCTTGGTCGGTTTAACTACACTAGGACAGGTTACTCAGATGTCAAGATCATGCTAACTCAGAGGAAAAGGCATAGTTAGATTAAACTGAGACGGTATGGTCTTTACCTTGCTTCCCCCTTGTTTTCTTTCTTCACCGGGAATGGTACAGCAAGGGAGGTTGTTTGGTCCTGCTCCTTCACCAAGCACTGAGGCCTATTCACTGGTCTGTTACGTGAAGAATGACAGGAAAAGAAAGGAGTTCAATATCGGCTATGGTTATAACCGGTACAACAGTGGGAAAAAGGGTGGTGAAGCTCACGCAAGGAAGTAGGGAATAAAGAACTAGATGCATGCTGGGGTGGTTGCCGAAATAGAGAAGGAGTTCAGGTGGGTTTCTATGTGGTTTTACCTTGAGAAAACAAAAGAGCTAGCTTCCCTTCCCTCTCTGTTTTTCAACCGGAACTTCCCACTGCTCTAGCTCCCAACTCGATCCTTGCTGCTGGGTGGAATTGTTCACGGTTTAGTTCTTGAAGACAGGGGATTCATAGGAGAAGAGTGGGCATGCTTTAACCTTGGAAACTTACCTAGCTATTGAGCAGCAGTCATGGAGGTCGTGGGCAGCTCTCGGTGGGAGTTGGAGAAGGTGAGGTGCTGGAAAGAAGAGAAGGAACTGCTTATAATGTGCTAGTCGATTGTAGTGTCGCGTGGGAACTCTCAGAGTGATGGGCATTTTGAAAAACAATTCCCTCCGTTGCATGGGAGTTCATGGCAAATCAGAATATTAGTCAGTTCTTGTCGTTATGGAAGTTTGCAGAAATCTTGATTTTGAGGAATTGAATTCAGAGGCGGATGTCGAGTGTTGTTCCTTTCTTTTCTGTAACTTTAGTAGTAAGACTACTAATTATAGTTCGTGGGTAACTAATACTGAATTCGAGCTCAGCTCAACCGGTTAAGGCTTCAGGAATGGTACGAAAGGTCTCGGGTTTGAATCCCGGCTAGAGCATGTTTGCTCCTTTTTTTTGTTTCAGCCTTATTATGCCTATTTATTGTATATGAGTGACTTGTATTAACATGTTGCGTTATTAATTGTATGTACATATATATATATATATATATATATATATATATATATATATATTATATATATATATATCTATATATATATATATATACGACTTTTCGTTATGTCACCTTTTAATTACATCATTATACGGGTGCAACTATTTATTCGTGTTTAGTTATATATATACAACGTTATAATCTTGTAACGTTGTGTATATGTACATATATATTCGTTTTATACTTTAATGTTGTAAGTTATATATTTAAATAATGTTTAATTATTTAGGGGTATTTCAGTCTACCCCCCTTAAAGAGACTTCGTCCCGAAGTCGTCTTTCTCGAATGTTTATAACACTACCCATATAGCCATGGTGCACATCTATTTGATGTGACGATACTAAACGATACAATATGCGCTGAATTCGTAAGGGAATACACATATATATATATATATATCAATCGTCAAACCATTCATACATCCTAGTATCTCATAGGATACTTACATACATGTTCACAACATACACATGTGCGCAATGCGCAAACAACCTACCAACAAGACAAAACACGTATGCCTCGCATACAAATACACATACAGACACACAAAACTTGAGGCTCTACACCCCTTAAAAGGGGTTACGCCCCCGTACCCCACAAGTACTCCAGACGCTACTCGAAAAGCGCTGGATACTTGGCTCTCATCGAATCCTCTAACTCCCAAGTGGCCTCTTCGACCTCGTGGTTTGACCAAAGAATCTTGACCATGCGGACGGTCTTGTTCCTGGTCTCCCGTGTCTTCGTATCTAGAATACGTAGTGGAGTTTCTTCGTAACTGAGATTCGGGTCTAGTTCCAGGTGCTCTGGCTGTAACACATGCGAGGGGTGAGGGATGTATTTCTTCAGCTGAGATACGTGGAATACATCATGCACTCTCCCGAGCTCAGCAGGTAAGTCTAACCTGTAAGCTAACGGGCCCACTCGCTCCGTAATGCGATACGGACCAACATACTTCGGGCTTAACTTGCCCTTCTGTCCAAAACGAAAGATGCCCTTCATGGGTGACACTCTGAGGAAGACTCGGTCGTCGACTGCGAACTTGAGATCTCTCGTCGGACGTCTGCATATGATTTCTGTCTATCTTGGGCAGCTTTCATATTTCTACGTATCTGTAGGACATCCTCTTTCACCTGCTCTAAGTACTCGGGTCCAAGGAATGTGTTCTCGCTAGGCTCGTCCCAACAGAGAGGTGTCCTACATGGTCTACCATATAAAGCTTGAAATGGTGGCATCTGAATCGATGCGTGGTAGCTGTTATTGTAGGCAAATTCAATTAGATGCAATCGATCAACCCAACTCTCCTGAAAATCTAGGGCGCATGCTCGGAGCATGTCCTCCAAGTCTGGATGGTCCTCTCGCTCTGACCATCCGTTTGCGGGTGAAAGGAGGTACTTAGCTTCACCTTGGTACCCAAGGCCTCCTGAACTTGCCCCCAAAACCGTGATAGGAATCGAGGGTCTCTATCTGACACAATTGTTTTTGGCACGCCATGGTGTCTTATGATTTCTCGCTGGAAAAGATCCGCTAATTTGGGAACTTTCCATGTGTCTTTGATCGGAATAAACTTAGCCACTTTCGTCAATCTGTCGACGATCACCCAAATAGTGTTCGCACCTCCCTTAGTCGGTGGGAGGCCGACAACAAAATCCATGGATAGGTCCTCGAACTTCCAGTACGGAATGGGCATAGGCTGCACCAAACCTCCTGGTCTCCTGTGCTCGAACTTGACTTTCTTACAAGTCAAGCAGCAGGTAACAAACTCTGTTACATCCTTTTTCATACCACTCCACCAAAAGTGAGTCTTCAGATCTTTGTACATCTTCGATGATCCCGGGTGGATGGACAAGGAAGAACAATGAGCTTCACTAAGTATCTTCTCTTTCAACTCTGGGCTGGACTCTGGAATGCACAATCTGCCATTCAATCTGATCAGTCCATCATCACTGAGTGTGAAATCGTATTTCTGCCTCTCGAATATGCCGTCAACTAACTGCTGCCTGATGGTCTGTATGTACTGGTCGCTCTCCTGAGCACAGCGTACTTCTTCGACTAGGCTACTGTTTGCTGACATGGCATGTAAGGAGTGAGCTCTCCGGCTCAGGGCATCAGCTACTATGTTTGCTTTCCCCTCCTTGTACTTGAGGTCGATGTCGTAGTCCTTCAAGAACTCGACCCATCGCCTCTGCCTCATGTTCAGATCTTTCTGGGTGAATAGGTATTGAAGGCTTTTGTGATCTGAGTATATCGTCACTGTCACACCATATAAGTAATGTCTCCATATTTTTAAAGCAAAAACCACTGCTCCCAGCTCTAAATCATGTGTCGGGTAGTTTTCCTCATGTTTCTTCAGCTGTCGGGAGGCGTAGGCTACGACTTTCCCATGCTGCATGAGTACACACCCTAGCCCCGTACCTAAGGCATCACAATACACTTCGAACCCGTCGGTCCCTTCAGGAATGGTGAGTACGGGAGCCGACGTCAGAAGGTCCTTCAGTGTTTGAAAGGAACGCTCGCAATCTACAGTCCACACAAACTGAGCGTCCTTTTTCATCAAATTAGTCATAGGCTTGGCTACTTGGAGAAGTCTTTCACAAAACGTCTGTAGTATCCAGCTAACCCTAAGAAACTGCGGATATCGGTCACTGTTTTGGTCTCGGCCAGCTCTTGACTGCCTCTATCTTCGCAGGGTCGACTGATATGCCGCTGGCTGAAATGATGTGCCCCAAGAATGCCACGCTATCTAGCCAAAACTCACACTTCGAGAGCTTGGCATATAGCTTTTTCTCTCTCATAATCTGTAGAACTCGCCTAAGGTGTGCTTCGTGGTCTTTCTTAGTTTTAGAGTAGATTAAGATGTCGTCGATGAATACCACTACTGATGAGTCAAGCTGCTCTCTGAACAGACGGTTCATGAGATCCATAAATACTGCAGGTGCATTTGACAATCCAAATGGCATCACGGTAAATCGTAGTGACCGTAACGTGTTCTGAACGCTGTCTTCTCTATACTCTCTCTGCAATGCGTATCTGATGGTAGCCTGATCTCAAGTCGATCTTCGAGAACACTGCTGCGCCTCTGAGCTGATCAAACAAGTCGTCGATGCGTGGAAGAGGGTATTTGTTTTGACTGAAACGGCATTTAACTCCCTGTAATCGATGCAGAGTCTCATACTCCCATCTTTCTTCTTGACAAACAATACTGGCGCTCCCCATGGAGAGACGCTCGGTCTGATAGCCCTTGTCCAGTAGGTCTTCTAACTGAACCTTTAACTCTTTCATCTCTGCAGGCGCCATTCGGTAGGGTGCCTTGGCAATAGGCCCCGTGCCCGGCATAAGATCAATGGCGAACTCCACCTCTCGTGGTGGTGGCATGCCTGGTAATTCCTCAGGAAACAGATCAGGGAATTCGGATACCACTGGTATATCCAAATCCATCTGCTCCTCTTGTCTCGTATCGTGGACGTAACATATATATGCGGTGTGGCCCTTCCTTTCTTTCATTAGGTTCAAGTAGATACAATTTTGATGGTGGGTTCCTTCGGTACACTACGGTAGGAAATAGCCTTGCCCCCGGGCTTTTGAGTAACAGTCGGTGCTCGGCACAATGTATCCGGCCCTTGTGTCTCTGCAGCCAATCCATACCGATGATGACGTCGAAACCCAACCCTCTGAATTCGGTCAAGTCGACGGGGAAAATCTCGTCCCGTATAACAATTCGCAAGTCGCGGTAGCGTCCCGTGCATCGCACTCTCTCCCTGGATGGTAACGTGACGGTGAAGTCGGAGAGGTGCTCCGGGGTCAGTCCCAACTTCTTTGCAAAGAAGAGGAAACGAAGGAGTGGGATGCCCCTGAGTCAAATAAGACTGATGCATCGGTGCCATTTACAGGGAAGGTACCTGTAGCATTTGATTTATATTAGTACGTGGTTATGAAGGTTAAATTTATTAGTTCGGCTGGTTTCTATCCTTACCAGTGATGACATTGCCCATCTCTTTGGCTTGTGCCGTATTCAGAATGTTGAGGTTTGCTTCTTTCTCAGATTCGACGCCTGGATTAATGAGTCGCATGAGGATAAGACTGATGACAATTGTACAAAAAACTTTGAAATTCCACTTTTATTTATTTCCCAAATCATTACATTATACTTGCATACAAAGCTAGTGGCTTACAACATTACATCAATACTCTCTTAAGGTCAAGTTTAAACGTCCCGGTTTGATGTGGGTAGTGTTTACTAAAGCTGGTGGTGCGGTGTTTAACTTAATCCGCTTGATTCCGTGATATACTAATCTCGAATCTCCACTGAATACTAAAACATCTCCAGATCTGAGGACTAGCTTCTTAGCTAGATCCATTCTCTTTTGGTCGCCATACAAGAATTCTGCTTCATCACCAATGGAGAACGACACTACGGGGATACCCTTTGCAATGGACTCGGGTGTCTCATCCCTGTCCTGGTGTAATCCCAGTCACCCATTTTGTTCGTAAAAGTTTACAATGCAAACGTCAGCATCAATGCCGAGTACTAGTTCGTCTTCAAGCTGCTGCGCGGTCTCCACCGCCTTCCGTGCTAAGGTCTTGAATCTCTCAAGTATCCTAGGTACTCTCGCCCCATCTAGTTTCCTCAGTTCCTGGTATGTCCTAGTCTGTGGATCCCAATCCTTACCTAGGCACATCATGTGTAGCCTCATCTTCGAACCGCTCGTAAAACCCGGAATGTAAAACCCACCTAGTTCTCTACCCAAGGCTCTACACTCTTCTATAATGTCGGTTTGCTCGTCTAAAGTTAAGAATTCTCTAAGCAGAATCATGCCCGGTCGGATGACTTGGCTATTCTCTCTTGGATGTTCCTGTCTTTCGGCTACGGGTCTTGGCGATCTCGGTCTCGTAGATAGGGGGTAGCAAATGTCGAAACTACCTAAGATGTGGAAGTTTTCCTAAGATAAGTTATTGCTTAAGGTCGTAACACACATACATGGTTCATACTTTAAAGCGTTTAACACACATCATGGTTCATACATTAGCAGTCGGGTATTAGAATTACCTGTGGTGCGCTGGGCGCCCGCCTCAGCGCCTGAGGTTCCCGCTGAATTAAGGGTGGCGCGTCCCTGATCGACTCCTTTTCCCTTCTGAAAGCGCATTTCAGTGGACGTCTGGCCCCCTTGGCCACCTCGTGGCGCTCCTGATCCTCCGCTAGTAGGCTTCTGAGCAGTCTTCGTGCCCTAGTAATTTCGGCCGGCGGGGTTGGAGTAGCATTCATAGTCACGGTGACCCATCTTCCTGCAGTATCGGCATTCCTCCTTGTTGCCGCTGCAGTCCACCCCTGGGTGGTCCTTCCCACAGCGCTTATAGTAGAAATGGCGCTGGGGTCTACCGGTGCCTGTTGCAACCGTAACTTAGGTTAACACGAGTCATGCACAATATTAGGATTAACAAATAGTTTGACAACTAAAATTATGAGGAGGGTATTCTCACCCCTGGGAGGTGCTGATCTCAGTGGCTGGGCATCGATGGGTGGGCCGGTCAGTCGTGGTACGGGATCTTTCCCCTTGAAACCCTGCTGACTCTGCTGCCCCTGCTTTCCCTTCTTTTTGAAGAAGCCTCTGTCAAAACAGATTTTGGGGTCAGCACACATGATAATCAATTAATGATTAAATCAACAAATGAAAATATTTCCTTACTTTCCCTTCTTTGAGCCCTCGCCTCGGTTCACTCCCCCGTCCTCAGACTCCTTCTCGGACTTCTTCCTTTTCTTCTGGCCTAGAGTCTCATCCCGAGTCTGGAGCATCAGCTCCGTCCTTGAGGCCGCATCATAACATTCCTGGAATTTTAAACTGGTGATTCTTCACACATTCACTGTATTTGGATATGTAGAACATTAATAAGAATTAACGGTGTTTAGGTTTTACCTGTATGGTGGTATAGAGTGTGGCGCCCATGGCTGCCTGGATACGGAATAAAAGACCCCCCGGAACTTTTCGACCTTAACGGTCTCAGAGTAGTCGACTCCGGGGATGAAGTCAAGAAGACCGATGAAGCGAGTGTAGTACTTGTCCACGGACAGACTCCCCTAGGTCAGCGTCTCAAACTCCCGACGCTTTTTCTGCTTGAGGTGAGCGGGATAGTACTTCCCTCGCAGGATCTCCACGAACATAGCCCATGAGAAGTCGGGTGTCGCCAAGTGCTGGTCCTTTACAAGTCTCCACCAGGTACTGGTTGCGTTCTTCAGATTGAATGCAGCAATCGTAACTTTCTGATCTCCTGGCACTCGCAAGGCCTCGAAGGCCTTCTCATGCTCCACGATGAAGCGCTCCAAGGCAATGGGGTCCGGCTCCCCTGAGTAGGTCGGTGGTCGTGTCTCAGATACCGCCTTCAGCCAATTTGTCTCACGGGGCTGCGGTGGGTGGGGTATGGCGCCTCCAATCTGGGTAAGTATAGCAGCAACTGCTTCATTGACGCCTGGGATACCGGTGTCGCCACCGGCCCCTCTACCGGCTCCGTGCCCTCTAGGTCTACCAGCCATCTGCTGTACAGACTGTCGTATTATAATTCGGTAAATATACCGTCAACACACACATAAGATATTAAGTTGCCTTAGAGGCTAATGTGTATACGTATAGTGCGTAACCTCTACTTAAGTTCACTAAATAGGTCGTCTCGTACCTCACAGGCGTATCCCGGGTTTCCCAAATCCTAAGCTCACTGTTTAATTCCTAGTATCTCGTCATCAGAGCGGTACTCCGCTCTGATACCACTTTTGTAACACCCCTCTCAATCATGACGTAATAATCACTCCCGTGAACAGGAAATAAAGGTGTCTCACAGCGGAAGAAATGACAGTAATAGAACTGACATGGGTGTTACTTGCCATCACTCGCCCATACGAGTGATGTAGCAATACAACAACTTAACAAATTGAAAACTTAATAATACAATCCGCGGTGACAACGAGATACCGCCTACATGTCTATCTAGGTCTCAAAAACACAACTACTGTGAGCGTCTAACATACTCCAAATCTTACAACCCATTTCCAGTGAAATAACTTAATACATAACGAGGTATGAACGGTAAATCCAAAATCCACAACATCCTACCTACCCAGCCCCGCACTCCGGCTTCGTCCGTGATCATCAACCTGCATAAAGCCATAAAGGCTCAGCGATAAACGCTGAGTATGCCGAGTCTGGACCCTAATGGTCAATTAGCTCGTATTAACCGTCTTTTTATTAGGTTCGTTACATGCAACATTGGTTTACAGAGTATAACAGGAAACTGTAAGGCATAATTTAAGCATGTAACAATCATCACAGATATACACGGAACAGCAGCACATTGTACAATACAATAGCATCGATAAGTCACACGCTGTTCTTAGTTTCACATCGTCACATATTACAACACTCGGCCCACCGGGCCTTCACATATTGTTGGTTAGGTTAGCACTGTCGGGAGTCAGTTAGGACAACCCGAGATATATACTCACTTGGACAGTAGTCCCACGTACACACAAGGTGCTCACTGCCCTGATCATCCGAAGACTCTGGGACTAATTCACTTTGCCTTTGTAAAGGCGTCCATTTAGGTGGCCAAGGGCCTAGTGCCAACGGTAGCACACTTCGCCTGACGATCTATCTATGCTCGTTCAGGATTAACTAGGGAAAACCCCAACACAGGTTAACCCAAGAGATATCTACGCGCGACCAGCAGCCAATGACTGTCTGGATTAAGGTTCACATCACTTTCATTCACACTCCACTGTTAGCTTCGTTAGTTAGTGATCCAGTTACAGTTTTAAACATGGAGTACATCACTTACTTGTTGGCTGCCCAATGGGTCTTACGCATGCCTAGAATGATTCTAGGTAGTATTTATGTTTGAGTTGAAGCTCTAGGGATCGATGATGTCGTGTCCCGTTCCTAAGTGTCTTACTTAGGTTATAACTACATACTTGTAATACTTAGTGTATTAGGTCAAGCAACGGTAATCACAGTCACACAACTCGTATATGTAGTTTTATATAAGTCGATCTATAGTTGACATAGTATTAGTTCGTGCATAAACAAGTAATGCAGTAAAACACATATTCATCACACATAATCATACATGTTATCAAACAAATCCGAGCCCGAGGAATTCCTCAGGACAACTCGGATCAAACTTCTTTACATACCGTACACCGTGTCTAGATTCGTGCAGTGCAGACCACTAGAGCTTTCGAGCGCGTACGTTGGAAGTGCGATCTAGTAATACAAGGAACGCTAGGCATCAATCCACATGATAGTATAATCCAGTATTTCTGAATAACGTTTGAAATCCCAGTCTATGTCCCCAGACTTAACATTTGTTACTAGTTAAAGTACCGTATTTTTATAAACCCCTTACTCGTTGTGTGAGTTACTACTCGGTTTACAATGGAGCATGAAACTTTACGTTGGACACTTATGATGCCTCACTCGGGGTTTATTTATCATACCAAAGTCTTATGCTAACCTTAGTATTTTATGTCGTTGTAGACTATAGTGTATAACTTTATTTCTTGATACGTGTTTGTATATATAGGTATGCGTTTAGCATAACAGTTTGAATAATTATTTTCTTGACCACATAATATCATTTTGTGTTACATTCATTTCATGATGCTATAGTATCATGTTTTATATGTCTTTAGACTTATAACATATGGTTCCGGTCGTTTTAAGTGTGTACCGAAAATGGTACACCTTTGATGTATTTGAGTCTCCTGATTACATGGTTCTCCTTAATCCTAATATAACCTACTAACTTATATCATGTTGTAAGTATCTAATGTTGTAACATCAGAACTTTGTAGTAAAATATAATCCAAAGTTTGACAACTTCCTGCACTAGTTACCGGTAACATATACATGTCAGACTCCATTTCTTTTTCATCACAAAATCACCATCCCACCATATTTATTATAGATTATACAACTTAGGACTATATTACAATTTAACCTCCCCACCGTAATCCCATTACACAGAGGAACATGACATCCGAAACTTGGAGATCATGCTGATGCAGTTTTCTTTTGTTTCTGTTTGGACATTAAGTTGATCCCCAAGGTTCCCAATGAATGTATCAACCTAGTTCACTCTCTTAGAAGTATTTTAGGTTCACCCTTAACTCAATTCCACCCTCAGTATCCTTCTGTAACAGGTTTATACAGAAAGTCATTCATTTCAGAAACCATTGGAACTGATGCATTAAGTATGATAAGTTATTTCTCTTCTGTTTGTTTCTCCTTCCTTGATCTGGTTTCTGCTGCACTCTCTCTCCCCCACTCTACTTAGCACTTAGTTCATGGTGTTATTTACGGTTTCATTCCAATCTGTGACAGACACATAAATAACCATACTCTGACTGGGAAGAATCTGAAACAGAAGAAACAAGAAAACTGAAACATCATTTGTTTATTCCTTCCTCCAATCTTTATTTAGGTTTACTGATTGGTTTCCAAACTTCTCAAGCTATTACACCACTCGATGCTTGCATTGGAAAAAGGTTTGAACTTAAAAGCAACTCAAAACCATGGTGTTATCATCTCAGAAAACTCACTTTACAGAAACCAAATAGAACTGTCAAAACCGTAAAAACCGAAAACCATAACCTGATAACCTATCTTGTAACTTGCAGTTTATTCATGATTCGGGTTTGAGTTTCTCCTAGGTTGATTAGCTATCTATATAAGCATCTGAGTACAGTTCAAATCCTTAGAACAGGTTCACCACTACATTGTTTAACTCATGAAAGGTTATTATACAGAAAGATCAGAAGGGCAAAACTGAAATCCAAAACTGATAAGTGTTCCTTTCTATTTTCCTTCTGTTTTATTCACAGTGGGTTTACAGTTTGTTCTGCTTTCTTATCGATGTGCTTGCATACTTAGTTAAGTGGTTTAGCTAGGTTTTGAATTCTTGAACCACCCAAAGTCACCCCTTATGCTCCCTACAATTTTCGTTATACAGAAACTGAAGGCTTCTGGAACTGTAACCGAAAATAGAAACTCATATATGTTCTTGTTTCCTTCTCTGTCTGTTTTCTAAACTGAGCTACACTCTCTCTATTTCCTTACCCACTTAGCTAATGATTGTCGAGATTTTTAGATTCAAGGACAACTCTAAGCAAACTTGTTAATGCCACTGAAGTTTGAGCACACAGCAGTCAGGACTGCAGCAAAAGAATCTGCAACAGGTATATTTCATTCCTCCCTTTCCTCTTTATTAGTTCATATGCTTGATTCTTCAATCCTTTCCAAACTGTTAAACCAGTTACTGAAGCATTTCCATCAAGCTTTTAAACCCAAACAAAACCGAAGACAACTTGTTACAGATACAGAAATAGCCAGACACTGATCTCGTGAGGAAAACTGAAATAAAAATCTGAAATCAAAACTGTGTTTCATTATCCTCTTGTTTGTCTTTCTGTGTTTCTCTCATTTAACCTCCTTCCTTCTCACAAATTGTTTACCCAATTAGTTACTTGTATACTCTGGTTTTACTACATAACAGATCCTTAATCACCTAGGACACTTCACTGAAAATTCTCTACACCGAAACTGGACCATGTTGTTACAGAAAACAGAAGGTGTAAAACTGGTTAATTCTCTCTGTAATGTGCCACCTGATTCCTTAATTTCTTTCCAGTTATTTTCTCTTAGTTAGGAGTCTCAGTACAGTTTTAATTTTGAGCAATCCAAGACACTAAGCTAGGGTTACCAAGACCACTTACACAACAGAATCCTGAAAATCTGAAACTGATAACAAACAGGCATACAGAAGCTGTTACATGTTTCCTTTTCTGTTACATTTCATCTGATTCTTAGTTCCTTAGTTGTGTAGCTATCTAGTTAAGTATCCCAGTGTGGTTACTCTTCTCAAAACAGATTCCCCATCATCTCGTTTAAACTCCAAAAAGTTGTGATACAGGAGAGTTAGAATTCAGAATTTTAAATCCTAAGCAGATTAGTTCTTTTGTTTATTTCTTTTCTGTTTTACACACCTCAGTCCCGACCTACTGACTGGTTTCCTCTCCTGCTTAGATATTCAATTGTGTCTTAAGTTTATAGACTTACCAAGGTAGCTTCACTAGTGTTACAGAAATGTTGATACTGGAACCGAGGTTTCCAAAAACAGAAACTAGTACCCATATTTCCCTCTTCTTGTTTCATGGTTATGCAACAGGTTAGGTTTTAGTTTCCTTAAGATATGCTTATCTTTATTTAGGTGCGTTAGAAGTGGTTTAAGTTTATTGACACACACAACACAACTCCTTATAACCCTCTGTAATCCCTTATACAAGACTCAAAGCCTCGGAACTGAAAAAAAAACTAACAGACAGACACCGATGTATAATTCTTTTCAGATACATGGTTGTTCATCAGATTAGGTTTTAATTTCTCAAGATGTTCTTATCCCCACTTGAGTGTGTTAGGATGTTCTAGGTTCATTAACCCACATCACAAGCCAGTTATACAGAAAACACAAAACCTTAGGATTAAACTGAAACATCAACCTGATAATTCCTTTCTGTTTTCTACGAATTCACAATTATGTTTTTCTTATCAGTTTCCCTTCATTACTAACCTAGATAGTTATGTGTTTCACTAGGTTTTAAGTTTCTAATCTAGCCCTTGCTATCCTCACACTACTTCTGCAATATAAGTACACACACACACAAACTTCACCGCAGTTGCTAATCTTATCAGAAACAGAAGTATAAGCTGTTGCATTTGTTCTATGTCTTTTCTTTCTCTTTTTTTTGTTGTGATCTGTTTTTATTGTTTTTCTCCAACACTCTCACGTTTTTAGACTTTGTCAGGTATACTCATAAGATAATAAATGTGTTAGAAACTCAAGAGTACTAAATATACCGAGGCTACATGCTACAGGTTTGCATGGTTATCAGTTTTGATAGATTTAACCTTCTTTCTGTTTCTCTGATCCTGCATGAGTTTAGAAGTGACTCACCAGTCTAGAGACTTGACAACTCCTTAGCTACACCTTTGGTGGAATCTCGAACTCACAGCTTCTTGGTCGGTTTAACTACACTGGGACAGGTTACTCAGATGTCAAGATCATGCTAACTCAGAGGAAAAGGCATAGTTAGATTAAACTGAGACGGTATGGTCTTTACCTTGCTTCCCCCTTGTTTTCTTTCTTCACCGGGAATGGTACAGCAAGGGAGGTTGTTTGGTCCTGCTCCTTCACCAAGCACTGAGGCCTATTCACTTGTCTGTTACGTGAAGAATGACAGGAAAAGAAAGGAGTTCAATATCGGCTATGGTTATAACCGGTACAACAGTGGGAAAAAGGGTGGTGAAGCTCACGCAAGGAAGTAGGGAATAAATAATTAGATGCATGCTGGGGTTGTTGCCGAAATAGAGAAGGAGTTCAGGTGGGTTTCTATGTGGTTTTACCTTGAGAAAACAGAAGAGCTAGCTTCCCTTCCCTCTCTGTTTTTCAACCGGAACTTCCCACTGCTCTAGCTCCCAACTCGATCCTTGCTGTCGGGTGGAATTGTTCACGGTTTAGTTCTTGAAGACAGGGGATTCATAGGAGAAGAGTGAGCATGCTTTAACCTTGGAAACTTACCTAGCTATTGAGCAGCAGTCATGGAGGTCGTGGGCAGCTCTCGGTGGGAGTTGGAGAAGGTGAAGGTGCTGAAAAGAAGAGAAGGGAACTGCTTATAATGTGCTAGTCGATTGTAGTGTCGCGTGGGAACTCTCAGAGTGATGGGCATTTTGAAAAACAATTCCCTCCGTTGCATGGGAGTTCATGGCAAATCAGAATATTAGTTAGTTCTTGTCGTTATGGAAGTTTGCAGAAATCTTGATTTTGAGGAATTGAATTCAGAGGCGGATGTCGAGTGCTGTTCCTTTCTTTTCTGTATCTTTAGTAGCGAGACTACTAATTATAGTTCGTGGGTAACTAATATCGAATTTGAGCTCAGCTCAACCGGTTAAGGCTTCGGGAATGGTATGAAAGGTCTCAGGTTCGAATCCCGGCTAGAGCATGTTTGCTCCTTTTTTTTGTTTCAGCCTTATTATGCCTATTTATTGTATATGAGTGACTTGTATTAACATGTTGCGTTATTAATTGTATGTACATATATATATACGACTATTTCGTTATGTCACGTTTTAATTACATCATTATACGGGTGCAACTATTTATTGTCGTGTTTTAGTTATATATATACAACGTTATAATCTTGTAACGTTGTGTATATGTACATATATATTTGTTTTATACTTTAATGTTGTAAGTTATATATTTAAATAACGTTTAATTATTTAGGGGTATTTCAATAATAATCTGATATTTATATTTTATACCCAACAACTTTTATAATTTATCAATTAACCACATTACTTTTACAATTTACCAAATACCCTTACTAACTTTCGGTGATTACAATTTAATCTTACCAACTTTATAAATTACTAATTAAGCCCATAAACTTTTCGGTAGTTACAATTCAATTACTCCAGCTTTTACAAATTACCAAATAACCATATAACCTTTATAATTTACTAAGTACCCATATTAATTTTCGGAAATTGCAAAACAAGTATATTAACTTTTATAAATTACCAAATGACCTCAATCATTTTCGGTCTTATCATATAATTCTCTTATATTCACAATTTAATCCCAAAACTTTATATAAGTTACTTATTAACTTATAAACTATAGTTTTAACATTTAATTATCTTAAATATCGAAAAGGCCCTTATAATTCTGCAAATCATGAATTCGCCCCCAAATTAATTTCGGTTTACACTTATTCTTTCATTAATTGCATATTCTCCCTTATACCTTTATAACTTAATAGTTTATGTCATAAATCATTTTAACCCAAAGCTTTTGGTCAACACTTTGACCAAGACTTAATTTCATAATTAATACTTTAATATACCCATATAACATAAGTAATTCGGTTATTCTCTCAAACTCTCCAATAATTACAAAATAGCCCCAAAACTTTGTAAAAGTTACATATTAACTTATAACCTATAGTTTTAATATTTAATTCCCTTAAATAACCAAGTGAACACCTATATTTTCACAAATTACATTTCCGCCCCATTTATAATTCTGTTCTACACACCATCTTTTATAAATTACATTTTCACCCCATAACTTTTATAAACTTAATATTTTAACACTTAAAACACTTATTTAAATTCACCAAAATTCATAATATTAATTCCTACCTTATTATACCAAACAACTCCTTAAACTCTCGGCTTTCATATTTTGTACACCAAACTTCTCAAAATTTATATTTTTGCCACGTAACTTATTTAACTAGCCATTTAAATACTTGTAGATTTTAATGTTCCCAAAATTTATAATATAAGCTAATATACTTATATACTTTCAAAAATCATCAATTAACACATTTCATTCTCGGCCATAATAATACCTTACTATATAGTTTTTTAAACTTGATTTAAACCTTATAATATATACTTATAAATGTATATAAGCCATATAACACTTCTAAAAATTATGCTAATGACTTAGAATGATTATAAACTCAAAATAGAACATATTATCCTTAGACAATTCGGTTTGATTGTATATGTATCATATTTAATTTTTGAGACACAATTTTATACCTTAAGGTAATAATCTTACCTTATACGTTATAAATTATTTTCTTGACATTATAACCTATGATTTTCGGCCTTAATTTATTTAAAGGTTATACATAATTTTTATATTAAAGTTTGAAGCTTAAATCAAGCTTAAACATAATAAACCTTAATTATATATACTTACTCCTTAAATCAAGACAATTCTTGTACTTGATTTCTCCTTGAATTCCAAGCTCTCCAAATGCTATTTTGATGAAGAGAATTCGGCCTCCTTGTATATATTTAGGAGATCCATTTGTTAGACTTCTAACAAAAGTTATAAAAAAAGATTTGGAGTAGTTTTACAAGAGTTTACCTTAGGAATTTTTCAAGAAATTTTCGGTAGACCTTGAGATGGTTGTAGATCTAAGTTTCATTCATGAAATAATGAAGAGAATATAGATTTAGAAACTCTTAATTTTCGGAAATGCTTAAGGTATTTTCTTAGGATTTTTCAGCATGAAAATATACCTTAACTTGATCTTGTTACTCCTTGTGTTGTTATTGAATCTAGGAACCTCCTTGGAGCACCTAACCTTGGTGAAAATTATAAGAGTTGCTAGGATTATTCTTGATTCAAGACTTAGTAGCTTTAGCTAGGAAATTACATTAAAATGGTGTTAAAACTTGATACACCATTAATGGAGCTTAGGAGCTCTAAGGAATAACTTAGCAAATGAAGAAGAAGAAAAGGGAGAAGGGAGGGAGCTTACCAATCGGCCAAAGGAAGGCAAAGAAGGAAATGAAACCTTACGTAAGACTTAAGGTAAGGAAAGGAAAGGATAGAATTATTTTGATAATAATTGTCCAATTGCTTAACCTTTCCTTTGTTTATTAATTGTTTGTTTGGCTCAATAATATGCCTTAATTACTGCAAGCTTTCGGCTGAGACATGGGAATAATGGAGGCTTTGTTTGCCACTTGAAACTAGAAGACAAAGGTAAGGTTGGTGCATGATTCTTTTAATTTTTCTAAGCTACTTTGTCCTTGTTCTTCCTTGTAATTTACGGTGGTATTAGTATAGATTGGCTACTGATTTCTTTGTCCTTTGAAACATGAGAACATGCCTAATTTAGTAGGTGTTTTAGTTTGATTTTTGTACAGCAACTAGACCTCTTCCACTTGCTTAAAATCGGCCACTAGTGTTGCATGGGCACACTTGATTTTTGTTTGTTTTTGACATAGACATATGCATTGTTAGGTAGCTGTCTTCCTTGACCAATTTGACAGCAATCAATCCCCCTTTCTATGGATCCAAATCGGCAGCACAAGGTGAGTAACATGGGTGTTTTATTAGTTTACTTGCAACTTTGCATTATTGTAGTCTAGGTTTACTTTTGGTGTATTTTATTTCATTGCCTTTGTTTAAACTAATCCTTCTTGTCTTCTTTGCAGGTCATACGGTAGATGAGGGCTTCAATTGACTGCAATGTTTGATACATTAACATATAATACATGATAGGATGAGTCACCATCCAATAGACAATATTTTTGTAAAAATCTAGCCAAATGTGACCTAAAATGGTGCCTAACATGGGGGCTGTATGGGATTGATTTTGGATTTAATTCCTGTCACATTATATTGTACTAATACCATATTATAACATGTAATAGGTCACAACATTTAATTGGTAAATTTATACAAAGGTAAAAGATGAAAGTTTTAAGGTAAAAATGTTGATTTTAGGTATCTTTTTGACCCAAAAATCGCCCCCACTTATACTATGAATTCAGCACTTCCATTAATTGATTTAGATGTTCAATTTATCCCCTTTTAATATTAACAACTCGTGGCTCCTCAAAAACTTCAAGGCAATTGCGTAGAACGCATTTTTGTGACACCCGAAGGTGCGTTTTTGTGCTTTAAGGATTTTCTGAAAAATAATTAGTCACTATGAGTTCCAAGTGTTTATTGACATTGTTTATAGTCAATTATGATATGTTAAGGTGTTACATTGAGTTATATGGGGTTATATCAACTCAGAACACAACTCCCGGGTTAACCGGGGCAAAAAGGAGCGTTAAGAAATTCGTCCGAGCACTTTATTTATTTTTGAGAAAGTAGCTCGAGCATTATCTTTATAATGTTGAATAATGATGTTAGGAACTCTAAGAATGAATTTTATAGGAGTTCGTGCCACCTCGGCACTCCTCCTGGGCATTCCCGGGGGTTTATGGGGCCCCCATAAGGCATCTCTTAGCACTTTGTGTTTAAATGAGAATTTAGCTTGGAGACTTCATCTTATATGTTTAGTAAAGTGTTATGGTGCATTTGGAATGAAGTGTAATGCTTTACTTCATCCTATAATGTATTTCCGGGACTTTCGGGCCTTAAGGGCCTTTAAGGGAACTCCCGGGCATATTGTATTTTTACTCAGTTTTAGATGATGTCCTGTATTCTAAGGGTCATATAATGATCCTTGATTAACTTCATATGAAGTTTATAGCTTATATAACTTTTTTAGCTTAAGGTCGGGCTTTAGCGCACGTTTTGACCTTTAGGAGTTTAGGTGCGTTTTAACGCCTAAGTGTTTATATCCTTTCTTTAGGGTTTAATAATCCCCTAAATAATACTTATTTATCATTATTTAATTATTTAAATGTTAGGGGTATTTCAGATACAGACGTTATACTCCGGTGATCACCAATGTGCAACCAACTAGTCGAAGACTAATTGGATTTCCATACCATATACCATAAACCAACACTCTCCAATATGTGATTAATTCTTAGTCAACTACCCTAAGTAAAGTCTTAGGTCATGGAGAAGTCATTACCGTTACAATTACCTTTGAAGTCTTTTATACCTCCCTAGAAACAATCTAGGTTATATCCATGATCGAGTATTAAGCTCTAGAGACCGGGGATCCCGAGTCTCGTTCCTAAGTGTTTTGATAAGGTTAATTAGGGATAAGGTTCTCGAATATTAGCATTCCAATCGCATGAGAAATCATAGTAATATTGTCTGAAGACGTCGCGCACAATAATAATC
This sequence comes from Limonium bicolor, assembly GCA_023374045.1. Lineage (NCBI taxonomy): Eukaryota > Viridiplantae > Streptophyta > Magnoliopsida > Caryophyllales > Plumbaginaceae > Limonium > Limonium bicolor. The sequence goes on from CM041780.1 coordinate 253,192,440, forward strand.
GCGTAGCAATTCAAGGAGTCAATCCATACAACAAGCATAGCACACATATCGCTCTTGTCATGTAGTCAAGCAATACCTGAACCGAGGCTTCCCTCAGAGGTTTGGACCACACAATGAACATACCGTACACCGTCGAAGCTCGCGTGATAATCCCCGCGTAGTCTCTAACGCTCACAATGCTCGTGTCTACCCGCTCGTACCTCTGGTACACACGTTGTTCTAATTCAGTATATATATATATATCAAACTTACTCAATCAACCTAGATCAAACCCGTACTTCCATCCCGTAGCTACCCTTAGTTTCTCTCTTGTTCAAATCGATGTTTGTTAACCTTTGGGATTTAAGTTTCAACTACTCGTTGTAGTTTACGAGTATGTAATTGTTGCTACGATAGTAATACTTATCACATGGAGGTTTCGTTCACAATTTGTTTACGTATTGTCGGGTTACATGCATGCGAGAATAACATTACGTGCGCACATGCGTGACATTTTAAACATTTCGTTGTACGTACTAATTCATGTAGTTATATTTATGTAAGTGCGCGAGCGCTTATATATATACAAGTACACATGTATTATAGTTGTTGTTGTGCGTTGTCATTTGTGCACCCTTTTACGTGCATGTAATATGCTATGCATTTGTATATGTTTATAACGTCGTTGTCGTTATTTTCACGTTTATACTTGTAATCATATAATCCCGTATGTAACTTGTTACTCATATTATATCCCCATGCCATTTTATAAGTTCACATGATATAATTTTATAGAGTCCCTCTTATAATAAAATTCCAACCATACAATATACTTCCAAAATTCTCCAACTTAACCCATCATTTAATGTAAATTTATATAATGCATATTTGCTCCTTAATAACTTCTTTATAATAAATCCTTTCATACTTTAATAAAATGTCACATTATACCACACAAAAACTTTATAATATATTTTGTCCATATTTTTGAAAAATTCCCAAACAGTCCATATATATTTTCGGTAATACTAATCTCTCCCGTACACATTTTGATTATTTATAAAATCAACCCATATATTATAACCACTACATTTCTAGTCTTATTAAGTTATAATCTAAGAATTTCAAACATTATTATATACATATAATACCCCTTATTTGTTACGCATTATCAACTCCATATACATATATACACATTTAACATTTCTGGTACATTACAACACCCAAAGCTAACACTCTTTTAAGGTATTAAAAGTGGGTATTAATCAACCTTACCTTAGTTAATCACCAAGACAAATTTCCACAGCTCCTCATGAGCTATAACTTCCCTTTTTCCTCAGCCTAGATTTGTATTCACGTAAGCCACTGTTACAAAATTTTTGTACGTAACGCAAGTTGCTCATATAGACTTCAAGGGTTTAGTTATATTTCATTTACCTTCTACAACTTGAAACTTCCTCTCTGCATAACCCCCCTCTGTCGGCAGTCTATGGGTGTGCACATACCCATTTTTTTGTGGTTATATCAACAGCAAAGAGGAGTTAGTTAGTGCATTTTTTAAGTAGAAAGCTACGAATTTTTAAGGTAGATTTTGACATGGTTTTTAACATAGAGAGGGGGGTGGTTACCTTGCTTTTCTGTAGAGATTTAGGTGAGCTCTCTGTCAACTACAACCAAGGGAAAAGCCTCAGTATTTGCATGAGAAAAACTGAAGGAAGGAAAGGCTTACACAGCCACGGTTCAGCTTGCTTTTTTGGCTCCTTTCATGGAGTGTTCTGGTGCCGGTTTTGGCTCAACAAAGTGGCTGGAATGGGGCTTCAAACGTGCGCATCACGAGCAGAAAAAGAGTGTCAAGAAGTTGATACTTTTGGACATAAATATAACAATGGAAGATGGTGTTTTAGTATGGTTTTTCCTTACCGTTGAAGGCCAAGGAGACTCCCCTTCAGTTGGTGCAGCTCCCGGCTGGGTTTTGGGACTTTCAAGAGTGGATTCCAAGCTTTGAAAACATGGAGACTCGATGAGGAGAAGTGGTTGGTTCCATGCCCAGAAAATAAAACGAAAACAAGAAGATAAAGGAGGGCATTTTACCTTGGCTTCTAGTTGTTGTCTACCTGCTGGTTATGAACCGAGAAGTGGAGTTCAAGCTATGGTTCTATTGATATTTCATGCAGAGAAAGATGGGCTGTATTGTAGTGGGAGCAATGAAGGAGGAAACGAGGCATAACTAAACTTGGAACGTGAAAGAACAATAAAGGAAAAGAGGAAGGAGAAGACTGGATGTTTACCGTTTTTTTTGTTGCTTGCTCCTCTGTTACTACCGGTAATAAGCAGAAGTTGCTGGTGGTTTTTGGTTGCCGGTAATATCTAGCAAAGATAGAGCAAAGCCTGATGAGGAAAGCAAGCTGGAACGGTGAAGATAGGAAGGAAGGAACGTGAGAAAGAAGGAGAGCATTACCTTTGTTACTTGTTTCAGTCGCGAGAAATGAAAGGAGAAGGATAGATAAGTCTGTACCGGTAGACAAGGGACGGAGAAAGGTTGGGATGCTAAGATGTAGATATTGTCGTGGGTTGTAGGAGAAAGAAAAGAAGGAAGTGATGGGCTGCTACATGACATCGATTAAGCCTGGGGAGTATGGAAATTTTCTTTGTACTATGGTGTACTTTATTATTTGTTTACTTATTCTAATGATGTTTTGTTTCTTTTTATGTCTAGGTGCAGCCGGCTAGGATAACTTTTGGAGGGAACTTGAATTTCCCCCTTAGCTAAATTGTAACACTAATTAGCTATAGTTATATATGTGTAGCCATGTTATATGTTACATTGTTACTTATAGTACTTTGGTTTAGAGGTATATATATGAGTACATGTTTGTGTCTATGATTTGTTTAGGGTATATAAAATGTTTATATAATTTATTAAGGTATACTAGTGGTATTTAATATATGTACTAATATGTACTTGTGCTATTAAATTTAGGAGTTTAATCTAATGTCCATTTGGAACTATATATTTTATACCATAATATTTATAGCAATTATTGCTCATGATTTAATTTGATCCTTATTAATTAAGGTATTTATTATTCGGGGTATTTCACCCTCTGTGCTGGAACGACATCAGTGAGATAGTGGTGTTGGGACCTCAGCTGATAGAAGAGACGATGGAGCAAGTACAAATTATCCAGAGCCGAATGAAAGCAGTCTAGGATAGGCAGAAGTCCTATGCCGACTTGAAGCGGAGACCGGTTGAGTTCGAGGTAGGGGATAGAGTCTTCCTGAAGGTGTCTCCTGTGAGAAGGGTAACCAGATTTGGAAAGAAAGGGAAGTTGAGCCCTAAATTCGTGGGTCCCTATGAGGTCATGGAGAAAATTGGGGAGGTGCCCTACAGATTGGCACTTCCTGGTGAACTTGAGAGAGTCCATAATGTTTTCCGTGTCTCTCAGGTGAAGTGGTATGTTCTCGACCCGTCCCATGTTCTGCAACCAGAGGTGCTGGAGTTAGAGCAGAACCTGTCATACGAGGAGTATCCCATCATAATTCTAGACACTAAGACTAGAGAGACCCGATCGAAGTCCACTCGAATGGTCAAGGTGCTATGGTAAAATCATGGGACTGAGGAAGCAACGTGGGAGGTCGAGGAGGAAATGAAGAAGAAGTATCCTCAGCTTTTCGAGCAGGTAACAGTTTAGGATTTGAGTCAATGTTCAAATTGTGATCAGCTTTTCAGAATTCAAGAGATGGTTAGGTTTAGCTTCGAGGGCGAAGCTTTCTTTTAAGGGGGGTGAGATGAAATACCCACAAATTTATGACATAGGATATATTTAACATATAGTTGGAATAAATGAATTATTATATGGTTAGTCGGGATTAGTATTAATAAAGGCCCAGGGAAGTTAAACGAATCTCTTACACTATTTTCCCCTCTTGAAATACCCCAAACCTTGATATGTGGTTTAAATATCAAACTATGGTATGTAAAGGCCAAAGTGCCTTAGAAACATCAGTGAACAATTTAAACCATAGTAAATGCAATAAAACATTAAGATACAGTTTGAGCAAAAACATGCTCTAAACTATGAGTGAACTTGGTTAGGACCCAAAGAGCCTACCAAGACTTAATAATATTCAATTTTGATTTAATAAGGCAAATTAAGTCCTTAGAGAACCTTGGTAGACATTGGAACCAAACAAAACACAAATAAATACCTTAAAGTCGATATGAGCAAAAATGTGCTCTAAGCTTGGGATAAATTTGTATAAGACCTAATGGTCATACCTATACCTTATAAATATGTTAATGAACATATTAAATCAATTACCAAAGAAAACCAAGCTTGAAAACAAGTTAAAACACAAAAAGTGCTTTAAGGAGTCTTAAAGCACGTTTTTGAAAAATTGTCTTGTAAATGAGTTTTGAATGGCTAAATGTCCATCATTACTCTTTAATTAACATGTGTACTATATAGTATCACATTTAGAAGTCTATATCAATGGGAAATCAAAAATTTCACTTCTATGTGCCTTGTTTTTATGAATAGTAACCTTTATAAGCTAGTTTGTAACATATGTTATTATAAGTAAGTTAATTGGTCAACAAAGACCAAAACACCCTTCTAATTATATGGGGGCCGGTTTTATTATGTGGTGACTCACCACCATGAGCTAGTAGAAATTAAAGGAAGAAGGAAAAGTAAGTGAAAAGAAGAAGTTACCTTTATAACATGTAAATATCTTCCAAAAGCAATTCCAATCTTCATTCTTTCTTTCCCACTCACACCCACCGTAGCCTTCTTCATCTTCTCCCAAACTCCATCGGTTTTGCTACAGCAAACCATACCATTCTCCATCTTCTTTCACTTGTAACTTCTAGCTCCATGATCCAAATTTAATTTCAAGACCACCTTTCTTCTAGTTAGATCAAGCTCTTCATTTCTATCTTCTCAAAACTTCAAAAGCCCCATTTCGGTGCCATGGAGTTCCACCATTGAAGGAGCTTGAGCTTGTCTTTCTACATATTATTACTCTCCTTTGCTTCTAGGTAAGGAATCTCAAAGAAAAATCAAGTTTCCTTCATGTTTTTGCCTTGACCGAAAATACTCATTGATGGAGCTCTTTGTGTGACTTTGTTCTAGCTTCATTCCAATCTCTTATGGACTAGGTGGAGTCCTCTCTTCATAGATATTCAAACTCCCTTCAAAGATCAAGGTAAAACAACTACATTAATGTTTTTGAAATAATGTAAACCTAGGGTTTACAATGAGATGAAGCATAAAGCTTATATACTCATTTCAATGTTGGTATATTGTTTAGTAGTTGACAAGGAAAGAAATGCCTTACCGGTTTTAAGAGGAAACAAGAAAGAAGTTTGAGTGGAAAAGAGGTAAATATGCTATCTCAATGTGGTTTAATGCCTTAGGAGAAATGAGCTTATAATGCTTGCTAAAACTACCTAAAGAGCAAATGGTGGATGACTTAGTAAGGTGTTCTCAAGGAGACTAGTAAAGGAACATATGTCTTGGTGTGTGTAATTGCAGGTCAAAGGCTTATATATTGTGGAAATTCAGTGTTTAAGGTTTATGCAATTTAAGGGCCTAAGAGCCATGTTATTTAAGGGCCTAAGTGCCAAGCAATTTAAGTTATGCACTATATTGTGATGTAGTGCTAAATGTGTGAAGTTTGTGTGTAAAAATGTGTTTGATGGATTTTAGGTGTTCTTGAATGAAATAAGGTAAAAACCTAAGTGTTGGGATGTGAGTATATACAAGAGAAGCTATGGCCAAATTTGGGAAATGTGTAAGAAGTTCTAAGTGTTTTAAGTAAGTTTTGGTGACCTAGGAAGTTGTTTAAGGTTTAGGTAATGTTGATATCCAAGGAAGAAGTGATGTTTAGGTGAGATGTGAAAAAGGAGATTTAGTTAGTAAGAAAAGAAGTTTGAGAGACGATGTTAAGGTGTAGAGGAAACACCTAGTATAGTGGTCATTATTGGTGAAATACCACTTAGGAATCTTAAGGAGGAAACATTCCAAGTGCTAAGAATTTTGTAAGGAATTTGTGAATGATAAAATGGTTTTAGTGTGTGATTTAAAGAGTTTGGTACATGGTTAAAGGTGTGTTTCAAGTGCCCAAATGAGGTTAGGGTGTACTAGGATATATGGGGTGAAGTTTGGAGTTGAATGAGAAAAGGAAAACAAGGGTCTGGGGCAGACCGAACTTGCGACCGAACTTGCAAGTTCGGTCGAGCCCAGTTTACCCTGCGAGAATTGGCTTCTGGAATGGACCGACCTTGGGGACCGGACTTGCAAGGTCGGTCGGGCTTGTTTTTGTGTACGGATTAAGTTTCTGGAACCGACCGAACATGGGACCGGGCTTGGCAAGTTCGGTCGGGCTAAATTTTCAAAGGGAAGAAACTCTCGGGAATAGACCGAACATGCGACCGAACTTACAAGGTCGGTCGGAGTAGAAAATTTTGACGGAAGTGTGTTCTGGAATGGACCGAACTTGGACAAGTTCGGTCGGTAAGGTCGGTCGGACCAAAAAAAAAATGTTGTTTATGGTTATAAAATGATATGTAATGATGGGGATTGATAGGTAACGATGTTATAAGGTTGTTAAGGACATGTTAGGTGAGTTATTAATGACAATTAAGTGGGTGAAAAGTTGTATTAAAATGTAAGAGTAAAACAAGTTAAAAATGTCAAGTTATGTAACTAAGTTAACGGGGAGAAGTTATAAGCATTAGACATTAAATAATCATGCTACCCCGATGTTAATAAAAGTACATGTAATGTTATCAGTTGTTCGAGAATTGCTCGAGGAACATAAGTGGACGTGGTAAAGTGGACTCCGGTGACAGGTATGGTTTTCTTGCAACCTGCGTCCTACCGGATTACACCGGCTTGTATGCCAATGTGTTTTCTGTATGTTTGCCACGTTATGAGATAAATCATGAAACGAGTTTACAGTCGTTATTGTTGTTATATGTTTACGTGCCGATACCGGTAACCTCGAATGCGCTTGAAGGGCTAGTTAACCACTATTAGGTAAACGTAGGAGAACGGTATCCGGTGATAACGTTTCCGACCTAAGGAACGTTCTAACCACGGCTATGCGTGAGTTAGTTATGTAATGTTTGTGTGTGATGTTTGTGTGTGAATGTATGACTCTCCCTTCCTTTGTGTGTGTCTAACAAGACTTAACCCTATGTTGTGATTGTTTAACTAAGTTCAATGATGAACTTCTGACAAGTGCTAACGGGGGAAGTGAGGAGTCCGGTCTGTTCCGGCCACGCGTGTGAGTATGGGGGTCGTTGTCATAGCAGGTTCGATCCTCTCCGTATGTTATGGTTGTTTTCCAATTTGGTTCCCAACCTTCCCTTTAGCTTAACCAAGGCTATTACTGACTCACGTCGGGCCACAGGGGCATACTATGTTATGTTTGTCGGTGTGCTTGGATCACTATATCCGAGACACCTTGTGTTAAGTTATCCGTTCATTTAACGAGACGGTAACGAGTTATGTAACGAGCTTATCATGAGACTGGCAACATTCTCTAGGCTCACAAGTGTATTAACAATGTTTGGGTCGGTTCCCAAGAGAACCATTCCCGTTATGTTATGTATTTTTGTTGTGATGCAATATCTATTGTGATGTTATGATGTACACGTTGAAACGTGCAAAGTGTTGTTAAGTTTTGTATGTGAGGAATGATATATATGTGAGATATGAAGTGTGTGGATCATGGATATGAATCCCAGTTTGAGAAAGGAGGTGTTTAAGGATAACCCGATTTAAGGGTAAGTGTCGTCTATTAAGGAAGTAGCTCCATTAGAGGAGAAACACTCTAGGGATAATGAATACCATGAGTGACTTATTAAGTAAGGATATATTACCCGTTAGTTGAGCCCGTTGAGGCGAAATGTTATGTGTTGTGTGTTTACAGTTGCATGCATGATTTAAATATAATCAATCGCATGCTAAGACGACAATTAGTTGTGTGTGGCCCGGTAGCATGTGGGCTACGGGATTACCATACCAGCAAAGGTGCTGAGCCCCTTGGGGGCCACCCTTTCTCTTCTTTTCCTATTTCAGGTACAAGGAGCTGGAAGCCGTTCGAGAGTAGGACGGGGTGGTCGTTGTACATGGGTAATCGTTTATGTTGTATATATACAGTAGGTGTAGTAAGACCGAAATTGTTATCGGCATTAGTTATAAATACTCGGTATAGTTGGAAGGTGTATGTTGTTGTTGTGATTAATGAAAAGGGATAGTAATGTGTAGTCGCTCGGAAATTTAGCCCATCAGACCGGTACAATGTGTATGTATTAGCCTTGTTAGCCACGTGGGTGGCTAACGGCGTGTAACACCAATGAGTTAAGTAATGTGATGAGGTTGTTTTTCCGCTGCAGTTTATTGTAAGTGTGTTAATGTTAGATGGGGTGTTACACCTCTTCCTAAAATAATTGTGATTGTCTATAATTCCCTTATTCTTACCGACATATATATATATATATATATATATATATATATATATATATATATATATTTAAATATAATTATTCCCAGCCTCTATGGACGTTACAACGTCCTTTTATTCTAAGAGTTCAAATCGGATTTTGCTACTTCCAACTAATTATTGTTATGTAATTTAAGAGTTCGATTCTAACTTTACTTCTTCCTAAATTATTATAAATTCTGTCATATCTTCTTATATTCTTTTTCCCTAGAAATTATATTCATTATTAAAAAGTACTTTTCCTACTCTTACCGTTGTCGCGATCCCCACTCCTCTCATAAATAACTTATTAATATTTATTTATTTGTTTTAGACAAAAATCTCTTCTTAGAAGATATTTACTTCATCATTATCCTCTCTCAATGATCAACTATTATTTTTCTCATTTTATTTCTAATTAATAATATCTCCTTGTTTTTCTAACTCCTTGGATCTAGATCCTTCTTAAATAGATTACAACGTTAATCCCTTATTCAACTTTCAAATTATTGTTATCTTACTTATTAAATTCATCTTTCCAAAATTATTTAGAATATCAATTGTTACTTACTCTTTTCTAAATCAATTTATTAATTCCTTTATTTTATTTTATTTTCTATTTATAATGTCTTCATCTTCACCGCATCGCCATTACACTCTCTCTCTCTTCAACTTCTAAAACTCTCAAAACTCTCGCTCTTTAATTCCCATCATTGACAAGCTGCTTCATTGGTGCCAGATTAGGTAAAAGGGTTAGGGGTAACTATCGGTAAGGCTTGATATTATTTTTAATTGTAATTGGGTGAGTCTCTGATTGTATTTTGATTCGAATTCTAGACCCCAAGTTCCCTGACAGGCGCTTTTAGTGATTTGGCTGAGTGATCTTCGTAATTGTGAGTGTATCCAGGTAAACATTTGTGCTCGTCACTTCCTATCTCGTGTGGTTTTGCAATTATCGATGGATTGGATAAAACTCTGTTTTGGTATTATTGGAATTCGGGAATTACTTTCCCCCGTGTGTTCTGAATACAATCTTTTGCAAATAATATTGGATAACGTTTTGGGCGGCTTTCACTGGATTAATTGTTGGATTGATGGTACCTTATGGTGCTCCGTGTATTTCCATGGTACCTTATGGTACTCCATGGAATTATCGGTACTTTGTACCCCGTGAATATATATATATAATTTTGCCTGCTGACATTACTTGCAGTTAAGCTCTATGATCTACTCCTTTGGGTCATAAGTACCTTCTGGGGGGTGTGCACACTTAAGGACTTAGGGTGAGGTGGGATATTATTGTCGCGACCTCAATTCGGGTGTCGTCCGTGTATACTGATAATTGGTTCCTGTTGAAAACGCTCCCTCGAATTATTTATGGTGTTGTGATTTTGGTTATATCTCAATTGGTTAACATTATGTGTACGTGTTGGTTTACAAATATAAAACGAGTTTCAAAGTGTATTTTACGAGTTAAGGCAATGTTTACTCAGTTTCGCTGATTTGCGTGATCCCTTCGCGTTTTCTGTATGTTGTTTTCTGATCCTAGGTATCTATGGCTGAATTGTGGATTAGGAATGCGCTATCACCTAGCTTAGGAAGGACGAGTTATTTTCTAAATCGTTGAGACAAGTTTTGGAACATTTTAATTTGAGTTATGGTATTTGGAAAACGTTTTTGGAATTTTTAATGTAAAAAAAAAAATTGATTGAACAAAATGCATCTTCCTATAATTTGCCCACCTAATCAACCATGCATCAATTATAGAGAATATGTTAATCTCCTCTATCTAGAATTTTCAAATTAATACTTAATTAAGCATCAATTCAATCTTATCTAATACAGCCTATAGTCATCTAATATTTGCACCCTAGGTTATACTATAATAATATAAACTTTTAAAAACATAAAAGCCTCAAAAACACTTAATCCCCATTTAATTTCTAACCAAATTTCGCCATAACTTCGTGGAAAAATTTGTATGCCCAAACGCATTATATTTCTCGTCTAACCAAACACATTAATCCCAAGTCCAAAGGGTAGAACCAGCAAGTAAAAATCAGCACACACATTCATCGCCAAAACACCCGTTTCCAATCGATCAAATCCTAATTAAAAAAAAAACAGAAACAATTAAATCATGTTAATTGAACACTAATTTTTGCATCATTCCCTCAAACCCCCATACTTTCAGATAGAACAAGTATGTTCCTGATAGTTAGCCAGGTTGCAAAAATTACAGAGGAGAAACTGACAGAGCATGTATGTTCCTAATCGACAGTTTGGTTTACAAAATTACCTCCAGTAGAATAAAGAAGAGAGGCGATAGAGCATGGATGTTCCTTTCGCTAGTTGGGGTTGTAAAATTACTGGACAGGCATGTATGCTCCTGTTCACAGGTTGCAAAATTAATTACCAAGAGTGAAGACGCAGAAAAGAAACCGACCTGGGAAAAGTAAACCAAAAGACGCAGAGTTGCAAAATTACCGAAGATGTAACACCCCGTCCAAAGCCAATCGTGGTTATCGCAAACTTAACACTTAATCAAAAATGTCACTGCAGAAATAACAAACACCGGGACCTTGCCACGGTCTGATCATTAGAATATACCGAACCTTACCGATTTACATCACTTATCCAAAATTACACAACCGACCAAAATACCACCAACCAACCGAGTTTAAGTATCCAAGTCATAAACACCAACTTACATCAGTTTAAATATAAACAGACGGGCGCACAAGCGCAACCCGTGCTCAAAATAAGTAACCCACCCTAAGTCTAACCGCTCCTACTCTCGTGGTGTGACTTCATGGGCCTCTTACCTGCAAGTGTAAAAACGGCCCCCAAAGGGGGTCAGCACGAATGCTGGTACGACCCTCTCGTGGCCCCCAAGCTAACGGGGCTACGACGACTAATTGTCGATAGCATGGATTGATTAGATACACAAGCATAATATGAAGTGCAATAAACAACCATCCACAAATGAACATACATAGTCCACACACAATTGAACGACTCAAGCGTACCCTTAACAAATGGGTTAGCAATAACCTCCTCCGGATCTGATTCCTCTCATCCTCAGTCCTCCTTAACGTACCTCAGTCTCAATCTTATCTTAACCTCAGTATACAAACCGTTCCTAGAATGGAAATGGTTGTAGCTTAACTCAAACTTAGGATTTAGGTGATCCTACCGCACCATCTTAATGCCACCTACCTTGGACGGGAGTCTAGTGTAGCTGAGCCGGCAACTGACCCTAGGAAACAAGTCCGAAGACAAGTCCTCAAGCAGAGGGCGGATCTGATTCAGATACCGACCCCCTTTCCTTAGCATGCATGACCAGAGTCAGTCCCGGGTTCCTCACTCCCCCCTTAAGTTCCAGTAAGTGAAAATCTTACAAACCATGTGTTAGTTAAACCTTAACGGGTATTAACCAACAGATACCAATACTTAACTCCTTTTCTTAACTCAATATGTACTAAACTTAGTTAGTAACAATCTCAAGTCTCGTGGGTTAGTGTAAAGAAAACACATTCACAACGAGAACAAGTATAACCGGTTGCATGCTTTATCTTGTCTTAGTCATAACAATAAACAGATAGCACACAAGCCGAGGGACACCTCATTAGCAAGCAGGTCACAAGAAAGACTGTACCGTTCACCGTCGACTGTCGTTTGTTTAACCTTCTCCGGGGTCCCAATTCACAAACCTAAAAGCATTCATTCATTTTTAGGCCATTAGTTATTTGCACCTTACTTAACTCATTAGTCCCTAAAGATTCCCATCCAATACTCTCTTAAGTCCTTACCACTTAACCTTATAAACTTAACTTTAAACATTAAGGTTTATACTTAACTTAACTTAACTTAATTCCTTAAGTTCTTAGGTTCCTAATCATTATTACCCTACCAATGGCATACCTTATAATCAGTTAGCATCTTTAGAATTTAAAATTTCTCTTTTTTTTTGTTTTTGGCTCGACCGACCTTACCGACCGACCTTACCCAAGGTCGGTCCATTCCAGGACATATTACCGTCTGAAAATTTTACCCCAACCGACCTTGCAAGTCCGGTCCCCAAGGTCGGTCCATTCCCGAGAGTTTTCCCCGTGGGAAATTTAAGCCCGACCGACCTTGCCAAGGTCGGTCCCAAGTTCGGTCGATTCCAGAGACCAATTCCCGTACAAAATTCTAGGCATGACCGACCTTGTAAGTCCGGTCCCAAGGTCGGTCCATTCCAGAGACTCAATCCGTACTTAAAACACAAGCCCGACCGACCTTGCAAGTCCGGTCCCCAAGGTCGGTCCATTCCAGAAACTCTTTCCGGTAGTGTAAACTGAGCTCGACCGACCTTGCAGGTCCGGTCCCTAAGGTCGGTCGGCTCCAGAACTCTGTTTCTAAATTCCCATTTGTCTCCAAACTTCACCTCATATATCTTAGTATGTTCTAACCTCATTTGGGCACTTCAAATACACCTTAAGCCCTCCACTAAACTCATTAAATCACTCACCAATATCCACATTAGTCATTATGCATTCTCCTTATAATAATGCCAACACTTGTAATGTTTTTCACTAGGCTCCTAAGTGGCGGTTCCTACCTATTATAACTACTATGCCAAAATGCTTCCTCAACACTATAACATCATCTCCCAAGCATCTTTCACCACCTAAAATTCCTTTATGCAACTACTTAAAGTTCCTACACAAGTTTATGCCTCCTTCTTCCAACACATTATTTCCTTTCTACTAATTAACCAATATTTGCCTAAGTCCTAAATACACAAGTTCATGCCAAGACATTCATTTGATTCCTAAATCCTCTATGACGGTGCCTAAGTCATTCTAACTCACAAGAACACCTTAAACTCACTCTTTTTCTTCAAGACAACCTCTAAAACTTCCTAGTACTACCTTAGTCATGAAATTTCCTTAGGACATCTTAAACACTAACTTTCTCCATCAAATTTTGACATGGGTTCTCTAGTATATTGCTACTCCTTAACACTTGGTTTCTCACCATCAAATAACTATCAACATTCATACTCTCATTAAACCTCGTTAATACACATCACACACCAAAACTACACTACATCACAATATAGTGCATAAACTTAAATTGCTTGGCACTTAGGCCCTTAAATGACTTGGCTCTTTGGCCCTTAAATGCATAAATCTTAAACACTGAATTTCCTCAATATATATAGCCTTTACCTGCAAATACACACAACAAGGCTCCCATTGCAATTTAAATGTTCTTATAATTCACCTTGACATTCTTAATCTATCTCCTTTTCCTCATTTGCTCCTTAGTCACAAGTTCACAAGTATAGTCATTGTTTCTCCTAGGTTTTTATAATTCTTTCCCAATGTAAAATCTACACTAAACTCATCACCTATCTAAATCCCACCCCTTAATGCATTAAACACCTTATGGTAAGACATTTACCTTGTTCTTTTTCAAGCTTCACAAACTTTCTTCCTTAGGTTTTCCTTGCTCAATCTCGGTCACCAAATCAAGTTTTCCTTGCCGATGTTCTAAGCAATATTCAATGACTCCAATGAGTACTAAACAACACACTAACCCTAAGGAATAAAACCTAGGATAAAAATGTGTTTCAAGGTATTAAATTGATTGGTTTACCTTGGTTTCTCAAGACAAGTTTGGATATGAGTAAAGAAGGACCTCCTTTATCCTTTGGAGAGTAGAAACAAGCTAGAACAAAGCATAAACATGAAGCCCGATGAGTGATAATTTTCGGACATGTGAAGAAATGGTGGGAACTTCATTTTTCTTACATATTCTTTACCTTAAGAATGGAGAACTAATGGAGTCTCCAAGCTTGAGTTTCCTCCTCTAATGGCGGTTTGCCTTGGCTCCAAAATGAGGCTCTTGAAGTTTTGAAAAGATAGAAAGGAAGAGCTTGAGCTAACTAAGAGATATATGTGCTTGGTTTTGATTTTGGAGCTTAAATGAGCAAGATGTGGGCAAAAAAAGATGGAGCTAGCATGGAGGTTGCTTCTTACGTGAAAGAGAAGAAAGGAAGAAAGAGAAATCGATGGAGAAGATGAAGAATGCAGAAAGGAGGAGAGAGGTGGTATAAATGAGATATTTTGATTCCTTAAAAAGCAAATAGTAAACCACTTACTTTTCCTCTTTTTCTTCTAACATTAATTGGCTACTCTTGGTGACTCACACCCTTAGAAAACCGGGCCCCTCATTAATTAGGCTAGTCATGGTCTTGTTTGACCAACTAAATAAACTAAATTGACTAAAGACTAAACTAGGCACTATTTGATTACTATTCACAAACTAGTGCACATAATTGTGAAATTTTTGATTTCCCATTGATTTAGACTTCCTAATGTGATAATAATTAGCAAACAAGTTAATTAAAGAGTAATTATGGACATTTAGCCACTCAAAACCCATTTACAAGACAATTTTTCAAAAATGTGCTTTAAGACTCCTTAAAGCACATTTGTGTTTTAACTTGTTTTCAAGCTTGGTTTTCTTTGGTAATTGGTTTAAATGACCATTAGGGGTAGTCTTACTAGGTCTAAGAATGATATTTGGGTGCTCAACTCCAAGTCTCTCACAAGCTTAGAGCAGTTTTGCTTAAACTGCTCTTTTGGTGTTTCCTTATTTTTTCTTTGATTAAAATGGTTTCTTAATGTTTCTAAGGCATTATTTAGCCTTCTTATATCTTAGTTTATCACTTAAACACCATATCTAAGTTTGGGGTATTTCAATCTACCCCCCTTAAAAGAACTTTGTCCCCAAATTCACACATATGCTTAATCATTCACGGTACCCAATTTCTCAATCTTAACACCACATCTTATATTCTCATTCACACATCTCAAGACTCAATGGTCTACCACAAATACAATACATAAGTATTATACATATCTCAAACTTATCACCAAACTATAGCAACTTACACAAAATCATATCTTACACAACCAAACAAACGACAAACATGTTCGTTTCCTAACTCAAAAGCGAGGAAGCTCTACCCCCTTAAAGAGGGGTACGCCTCGTACCCTATACAGACGATCTATTCGGTAAACAAAGAAGGGTACTTCGCCCTCATCTTATCCTCTAATTCCCACGTGGCCTCTTCGACATCTTGGTTAGACCAGAGAACCTTCACCAGTCGCACTGACTTATGGCGAGTGTCCCTAGTCTTACTATCCAAGATTCTCTGAGGAGTCTCCACGGATCTCATATTCGGCTCCAACGTCAACGTTTCAGGTTCCAGCACATGGGAGGGGTGGTGCATGTATTTCTTTAGCTGTGAAACATGAAAAAAATCATGCACTTTACCCAGTTCAGTAGGTAAATTCAACCTGTAAGCAACCGGGCCCACCCGCTCCGTAATCTCATAAGGACCAACAAATTTAGGGCTCAGCTTGCCCTTCTGCCCGAATCTAAACACACCCTTCATCGGTGATACCCGCAGAAATACCCGGTCGCCCACTGCAAACTCCAGGTCTCGTCGTCGAACATCAGCATACGACTTCTGCCAATCTTGAGCAGCTTTCATATTCTCCCTGATTTGCTGAACTTCAGCCTTAACTTGTTCTAGATATCCTGGTCCTATAATGACCGTCTCACTCGACTCATCCTAGCAGAGCGGTGTATGACATGGTCTACCGTACAACGCTTGAAAAGGTGCCATCTTGATTGAAGTGTGATAGCTGTTGTTATATGAAAACTCGATCAGATGTAATTTGTCAATCCAACTGCCCTGGAAGTCTAAGGCACATGCTCTCAGCATGTCCTCGAGTGTCTGAATCGTACGCTCAGTCTGACCATCTGTCTGAGGATGGAACGCGGTACTCAACTTCAGTTTTGTACCTAACGCTTCTCTAGTAGCTCTCCAGTACCTCGAAAGGAATCTGGTATCTCTATCTGACACTATGGTCTTCGGTATCCCGTGATGTCTCATGATTTCTTTTTCAAATAACACAGCTAATTTGGTCACCTTCCAAGTATCCTTCATCGGTATGAATCGGGCTACTTTGGTAAGGCGATCCACCACCACCCATATCATGTTGAGGCCTCCCCTAGCAGGTGGGAGTCCAACTACAAAGTCCATGGAGATATCATGGAACTTCCATTCCGGAACTGGCATCGACTGTACCATTCCGCCCGGTCGTCGGTGCTCGAATTTCACCTTCTGGCAAGTGAGACACCACAAGACGAACTCGGTAACATCTGTCTTCATCCCCGACCACCAGAAGTATCTCTTCATGTCTTTATACATCTTAGAGGCTCCCGGATGGATGGAAACTGAAGAACAGTGTGATTCCTTAAGTATACGGTCTTTCAGATCCGTATTGCCCCGTGGTATGCATAACCTGCCCTTAAGTCTAATCAGATCATCGTCGTGAAGTCTGAAGTCATATTTCTGACTCTCAAAGGTACCATCTGTCAGCTTCTGTCTGACCTCTCTCATATACTCATCTGCCCTCTGAGCCTCTCGCACCTCATCAACCAAGCTGGAGAAAGAGACCAGCGAATGGAGTGAGTGTGCTCGACGGCTCAGGGCGTCTGCTACAACACTGGCCTTCCCTTCTTTGTACTGGAGGTCAATGTCATAGTCTTTCAGAAATTCAAACCATCTCCTTTGCCTGAGATTCAACTCCTTCTGAGTGACTATATATTTCAAGCTCTTGTGATCGGTGTAGATCGTCACACTAACCCCGTATAAGTAATGGCGCCATATCTTCAAAGCGAAGACTACAGCTCCCAGCTCTAAATCATGTGTGGGGTAGTTCTCCTCATGTTTCTTCAACTGGCGTGAGGCATATGCCACCACCTTGCCATGTTGCATGAGCACGCAACCCAGCCCTCTGCCGGATGCATCACAGTAAACCTCAAAGCCCTCCGTACCGTCTAGAATGGTCAGAACCGGTGCAGTGGTCAGTGAGTCTTTCAAACTCTGAAATGATCTCTCACAGTCAGCCGTCCATAAGAACGGTGCATCTTCATCAGACTGGTCATCGGCTTTGCGACCTTGCTGAAATCTTTAACAAACCGCCGGTAGTAACCTACCAAGCCAATGAAGCTCCAAATGTCGGTAACTGTCTTCGGTCTCGGCCAAGTACGCACGGCATCAATCTTTGCTGGATCCACCGAGATCCCAGCATCTGAGATGACATGACCCAGGAAAAAGACCTGGTCAAGCCAAAACTCACACTTGGAGAACTTAGCATATAGCTGGTTCTCCCTCAATATCTCCAGTACTCTCCTCAGATGTTCCTCATGCTCAGCTCTTGATTTCGAATATATTAAAATGTCATCAATGAACACCACAACCGACTTGTCCAGCTGCTCCCAGAACAAGCGGTTCATCAGATCCATAAATTTCGCCGGTGCGTTCGACAAACCGAACGGCATCACTGTAAACTCATAGTGGCCGTAACGTGTCCGGAATGCCGTCTTCTCAATGTCTCCCTACTTAATGGCTATCTGATGATACCCCGATCTGAGATCAATCTTGGAAAACACAGATGCTCCCTTCAACTGATCAAACAGATCGTCAATGCGGGGTAGTGGGTACTTATTCTTTACTGTCACTGCATTCAACTCTCTATAGTCGATGCAGAGGCGGAGACTACCATCCTTCTTCTTCACGAAGAGAACTGGCGCTCCCCATGGTGATACACTTGGTCTGATGAATCCCTTGTCCAACAAATCCTTTAACTGTTCTTTTAACTCATTCATCTCTGCCGGAGCCATGCGGTATGGTGCCTTGGCTATCGGTCCGGTACCAGGTAGCAACTCGATGGTGAACTCTACCTCCCGAGTGGGTGGCATGCCGAGCAGTTCCCGTGGAAAGAGATCGGGGAACTCCGACACTACCGGTAAGTCGAGGTCGAACTCGGGGTCTCTCTCTATGTCCTGTACATAGCAGAGGTACACTTCTTCCTTCCTCCTCAATTCCTTATACATTGCCATAGCGGTGATGATCTTAGTCGAAGGCTCTCTGGGCCTCTGGCGGTATGATATCGTTACCCCAGACGGGCTCCTGAGCAGCAACCTATGCTCGGCGCAGAGGATACGTCCCTTGTGCCGCTCCAACCAGTTCATCCCGAAGATAACATCAAATCCCAACTCCATGAACTCAATAAAACTGACTGGAAAGTCTTCCCCCTTAAGTCTGACAATGGCTCCTCGGTAGTAGCGAGTGCAACGAACCTTCTCCTTAGACGGGAGCGTAACCGTGAAATCGGGTAGCTCATCAGCGTCTAGCCCCAACCTTCTCGCGAAAGATGCCGAGACAAAGGTATGCGAGGCCCCTGAGTCGAAGAGAACTGATGCCTCAATCCCATTAATCGGAAAGGTTCCGGTGAGGATAGTACCGCTGGCGTCGGCCTGTGCCTCTGTAATTATGCTAGCGCACCTTCTGTACCGAGTCCATGACCTAATTGTATTCACAAGCTTCATGAGTAATGATGGTATAACAAGAGTCGTAACAATTGATATGAACAACACTGTTATTTTATTAATAACCATCCTTTTTACAACATGTGCTTTAATCTTACATCTCATTCCTTATCCCATACTAACATTACAGGGCTAATATTGTCTAAAGGTTAGGTTTAATCTCCCTGGTCTCATATGCGTCGCATTGATTACTGCTGACGGTGTTGTATTCAGCTTGATTCTTTTAATCCCATGGTATAACATCCTTGATTCTCCTCCCATAACTAATACATCCACTGACTTAAGTATTAACTTATTAGCACGGTCCGCACACTTCTACTCGCCGTACAAAAATTCAGCGTCATCCCCAATGGACCAAGACACTACGGGTATCCCTCTTTCGAGAGACTCCGTTGTCTCGTCCTTGTCCTGATGTAGTGCGAGTCGCCCGTCTTTCTCATAGAAGTTTACAATGTCGATGTCCGCTCGTATGTCTGGAATCGGGTCAGCCTCCAACTACTGAGCGATCTCCACGACTTATATAATAACCGGATGGAACTCTTCGGGTATCCCCGGTGGTGAGACTCCATCTTGCATTCTCGTGGTCTGGTAGGTCTTGGCATACGGATCCCAATCCTTGCCTAAGCTCATCATCTTTAGCTTCATTCTTGCTCGCCCTAGGTACTCCGGTGTATAAAAACATCCCGGTCCCATTCCTAGTTGATTGCATTTCCTGATGATGGTTATTTGCGTTGCTGGTGTCAGGTATCCCCTTAACAAAATCATACCTGGGCGGATAACCTGACATTGTTCGGTTGGAAAGTCTAGGGTTTCGATGTCGGTGTACTCCGGGTTAGGTGTTGAAGGCATTGGATAGCAAATGTTGAAGTTTCCTAAGGTGGTAGTAGGTTATATCTTACTTAAGTTATAATCTTATCTCATTCTCACTTAACTCAATTATTCACCAAACATGCATGATAATGCGGTAAGCAAGTAATTATATCCCTTAACAGTTTTAGCAGTACCTGGTCTCGATGAGAGTTCAGGCTCATCGTCCCGGTCCACCAAGTGTAGTGTGGGTCCCGACTTCTGGGCTACCCGTGGGTTCTTGTCTGCAGCTTGTTGCACTCTCTTCTAACTGTCATATCCAACTCCCTGATCAGTCTTGCCCTTGCCCCTAATCTCGGGCCTAAAGGCTCTGCTAGCGGGGTTCCGGAAGCACTCGTATGCTCGGTGTCCGTATACCCCACAATAATTGCACTCCACCTTGTTCCCCTTGCAATCGAGCCCGGGGTGGTCCTTGTGACACCACTGACAGATGTAGCGTCGTTGGTAGCCACCACCGGCTCCCTTATCAGTCTCAGATCCTGATCATTCACAATATTAGTACTCATATCTCAAACGGTTACTAATTGTCTCTTAACTCACTCAATCTTTAACTTCTTTACCCTTTGGCGCCCTTGAGCGCAGGGGCTTAGCTGCGTATGCATATGTCAACTTCAGTGGCTCTTCTAGAGCCTTCTCCTTTTCCTCCTTCCCTTTTTGGTTATGATTTTTCTGGGCTTGAGGCTGGTACTTCTGTTTCTTGTACCCACCTTACCCTTGGTTCTCCGTGCTCTTACCGGCACTCTTCCTCTTAGCATTGTCCTCGTCCCTCAGCTGGACGGTTATCTCAACCTTAGCAGCGGCATGATAGCACTCCTGCCTTCCAAAGTATTAGTTACTCTTATTTTTCACAATCTAAATCTTATTCTCTTAATCATATCTTACTCATTCTTATTACCTGCAAGGTAGTATAGCTCGTCGGCCCCATCCCGTAGCGGAGTCGATGGTTAAGCCCGCCATAGAAGCGGTCCACCAGTATCTGGTCTGAATATCCAAGACCTGTCAGAAGACGGAGCAAGGCGGTGAACTCTGAGTAATACTCGTCCACCGTCATCTTGTCGGTCTGCTTAAGCGCATCCAACTGTAGGCGCTTCTTCGTCTGGACATGGGCGGGGTAGTACTTTGCTCGTAGCAATGCTGTGTACTGGTCCCAGCCGAAGTCTGGATTGGGCACATGCTCGGCCCTTACCAGCTTCCACCAATCGCCTGCTGCCCCCTTCAGATAGAATGCAGCTAGACGCACCTTGATCCCAGCAGGGACATCAAGGGTCTCGAAGGCGATCTCCAACTCGGAGATGTACGCCTCAAGCTTGGCGGGATCAGTCTCCCCCTTAAAATGTGCGGGTCGAAGGTCTGCAAGGCTCTTCACCCAATTTGGTTCCCGGGGCTGTGGCGGTGGAGGTGGTGCACCCACACCGGGCTGATAGCCCATGTGCCCTAATGCGACAGCTACGATCTCTGCGATCGTCTGCCCTTCCGGTATCTCTGAAGCATCGTCGCCCCTACCACGGCCTCGGCCTCTCCTTCCTGACATCTGAACAATCACAACTCACATTAGATTTATATCCACCACTGTTTCGGTTAACGAATTAATAACGTCCGTAGACGGTAAAGACGATCCACACTTAATAGTGGTCATCTGACTCTACTCACACTAACTTCTCACACCCTTAACCCATTACTTATATCTTAACTCATAACCTAACTCGGTGGTTACTCATGTCCGTTATTTCTTGATCAGAGCGTAACTACGCTCTGATACCACTTTTTGTAACACCTCGTCCAAAGCCAATCGTGGTTATCGCAAACTTAACACTTAATCAAAAACGTCACAGCGGAAATAACAAACACCGGGACCTTGCCACGGTCTGATCATTAGAATATACCGAACCTTACCGATTTACATCACTTATCCAAAATTACACAACCGACCAAAATACCACCAACGAACCGAGTTTAAGTATTTAAGTCATAAACACCAACTTACATCAGTTTAAATATAAACAGACGGGCGCACAAGCGCAACCCGTGCTCAAAATAAGTAACCCACCCTAAGTCTAACCACTCCTACTCTCGTGGTGTGACTTCATGGGCCTCTTACCTGCAAGTGTAAAAACAGCCCCCAAAGGGGGTCAGCACGAATGCTGGTACGACCCTCTCGTGGCCCCCAAGCTAACGGGGCTACGACGACTAATTGTCGATAGCATGGAAGTTGATTAGATACACAAGCATAATATGAAGTGCAATTAACAACCATCCACAAATGAACATACATAGTCCACACACAATTGAACGACTCAAGCGTACCCTTAACAAATGGGTTAGCAATAACCTCCTTCAGATCTGATTCCTCTCATCCTCAGTCCTCCTTAACTTACCTCAGTCTCAATCTTATCTTAACCTCAGTATACAAACCGTTCTTAGAATGGAAATGGTTGGAGCTTAACTCAAACTTAGGATTTAGGTGATCCTACCGCACCATCTTAATGCCACCTACCTTGGACGGGAGTCCAGTGTAGCTGAGCCGGCAACCGACCCTAGGCAACAAGTCCGAAGACAAGTCCTCAAGCGGAGGGCGGATTTGATTCAGATACCGACCCCTTTTCCTTAGCATGCATGACCGGAGTCAGTCTCGGGTTCCTCACTCCCCCCTTAAGTTCTAGTTAGTGAAAATCTTACAAACCATGTGTTAGTTAAACCTTAACGGGTATTAACCAACAGATACCAATACTTAACTCCTTTTCTTAACTTAATAAGTACTAAACTTAGTTAGTAACAATCTCAAGTCTCGTGGGTTAGTGTAAAGAAAACACATTCACAACGAGAACAAGTATAACCGGTTGCATGCATTATCTTGTCTTAGTCATAGCAATAAACAGATAGCACACAAGCCGAGGGACACCTCGTTAGCAAGCAGGTCACAAGAAAGACTGTACCGTTCACCGTCGACTGTCGTTTGTTTAACCTTCTCCGGGGTCCCAATTCACAAACCTAAAACATTCATTCATTTTTAGGCCATTAGTTATTTGCACCTTACTTAACTCATTTAGTCCCTAAAGATTCCCATCCAATACTCTCTTAAGTCCTTAGCACTTAACCTTATAAACTTAACTTTAAACATTAAGGTTTATACTTAACTTAACTTAACTTAATTCCTTAAGTTCTTAGGTTCCTAATCATTATTACCCTACCAATGGCATACCTTATAATCAGTTAGCATCTTTAGAATTTAAAATTTCTCTCTTTTTTTTTTTGTTTTGGCTCGACCGACCTTACCGACCGACCTTACCCAAGGTCGGTCCATTCGAGGACATATTACCGTCTGAAAATTTTACCCCGACCGACCATGCAAGTCCGGCCCTCAAGGTCGGTCCATTCCTGAGAGTCTTCCCCATGGGAAATTTAAGCCCGACCGACCTTGCCAAGGTCGGTCCCAAGTTCGGTCGATTCCAGAGACCAATTCCCATACAAAATTCTAGGCATAACCGACCTTGTAAGTCCGGTCCCAAGGTCGGTCCATTCCAGAGACTCAATCCGTACTCAAAACACAAGCCCGACCGACCTTGCAAGTCCGGTCCCCAAGGTCGGTCCATTCCAGAAACTCTTTCCGGTATTGTAAACTGAGCTCGACCGACCTTGCAGGTCCGGTCCCTAAGGTCGGTCGGCTCCAGAACTCTGTTTCTAAATTCCCATTTGTCTACAAACTTCACCTCATATATCCTAGTATGTTCTAACCTCATTTGGGCACTTCAAATACACCTTAAGCCCTCCACTAAACTCATTAAATCACTCACCAATATCCACCTTAGTCATTATGCATTCTCCTTATAATAATGCCAACACTTGTAATGTTTTTCACTAGGCTCCTAAGTGGCGGTTCCAACCTATTATAACCACTATGCCAAAATGCTTCCTCAACACTATAACATCATCTCCCAAGCATCTTTCACCACCTAAAATTCCTTTATGCAACTACTTAAAGTTCCTACACAAGTTTATGCCTCCTTCTTCCAACACATTATTTCCTTTCTACTAATTTACCAATATTTGCCTAAGTCCTAAATACACAAGTTCATGCCAAGACATTCATTTGATTCCTAAATCCTCCATGATGGTGCCTAAGTCATTCTAACTCACAAGAACACCTTAAACTCACTCTTTTTCTTCAAGACAACCTCTAAAACTTCCTAGTACTACCTTAGTCATGAAATTTCCTTAGGACATCTTAAACACTAACTTTCTCCATCAAATTTTGACATGGGTTCTCTAGTATATTGCTACTCCTTAACACTTGGTTTCTCACCATCAAATAGCTATCAACATTCAAACTCTCATTAAACCTCCTTAATACACATCATACACCAAAACTACACTACATCACAATATAGTGCATAAACTTAAATTGCTTGACACTTAGGCCCTTAAATGACTTGGCTCTTAGGCCCTTAAATGCATAAATCTTAAACACGGAATTTCCTCAATATATATAGCCTTTTACCTGCAAATACACACAACAAGGCTCCCATTGCAATTTAAATGTTCTTATAATTCACCTTGACATTCTTAATCTATCTCCTTTTCCTCATTTGCTCCTTAGTCACAAGTTCACAAGTATAGTCATTGTTTCTCCTAGGTTTTTATAATTCTTTCCCAATGTAAACTCTACATAAAACTCATCACCTATCTAAATCCCACCCCTTAATGCATTAAACACCTTAAGATAAGACATTTACCTTGTTCTTTTTCAAGCTTCACAAACTTTCTTCCTTAGGTTTTCCTTGCTCAATCTCAGTCACCAAATCAAGTTTTCCTTGCCGATGTTCTAAGCAATATTCAATGACTCCAATGAGTACTAAACAACACACTAACCCTAAGGAATAAAACCTAGGTTAAAAATGTGTTTCAAGGTATTAAATTGATTATTTTACCTTGGTTTCTCAAGACAAGCTTGGATATGAGTAAAGAATGACCTCCTTTATCCTTTGGAGAGTAGAAACAAGCTGGAACAAAGCATAAACATGAAGCCCGATGAGTGATAATTTTCAGACATGTGAAGAAATGGTGGGAACTTCATTTTTCTTACATATTCTTTACCTTTAGAGAATGGAGAAGCTAATGGAGTCTCCAAGCTTGAGTTTCCTCCTCTAATGGTGGTTTTCCTTGGCTCCAAAATGAGGCTCTTGAAGTTTTGAAAAGATAGAAAGGAATAGCTTGAGCTAACTAAGAGATATATGTGCTTGGTTTTGATTTTGGAGCTTAAATGAGCAAGATGTGGGCAAAAGTAGATGGAGCTAGCATGGAGGTTGCTTCTTACGTGAAAGAGAAAAGGAAGCAGAGAATCGATGGAGAATATGAAATGAGAAAGGAGAGAGAGTGGGTATAAATGAAATATTTTGATTCCTTAAAAAGCATCGTAAACCACTTACTTTCCTCTTTTTCTTCTAACATTATATTGGGTACTCTTGGTGACTCACACCCTTAGAAAACCGGCCCCCTCATTAATTAGGCTAGTCATGGTCTTGTTTGACCAACTAAATAAACTAAATTGACTAAAGACTAAACTAGGCACTATATGATTACTATTCTAACTAGTGCACATAATTGTGAAATTTTTTGATTTCCCTTGATTTGACTTCCCTAATGTGATAATTAGCACACAAGTTTATTAAAGAGTATGATGGACTTTAGCCACTCAAACCCCATTTAACAAGACACATTTTTCAAAAATGTGCTTTAAAGACTCCTTAAAGCACATTTTGTGTTTTAACTTGTTTACAAGCTTGGTTTTCTTGGTAATTGGTTTAAAATGACCATTAGGATATTACTAAGTTCTAAGAATGATATTTGGGTGCTCACCCAAGTCTCTCCAAGCTAGAGCACGTTTTTTGCTTAACTGCTCTTTTGGTGTTTCCTTATGTTTTTCTTTGATTAAAATGGTTTCTTAATGTTCTAAGCAGGATTATTTAGCCTTCTTATATCTTATTTTATCACTTAAACACCATATCTAAGTTTGGGGTATTTCGGAAGAGTGAAGAGAGGCGACAGGCATGCATGTTCCTTCACCAGTTTGGGTTACAATTTGTGAACAAAGAAGAGGAGAAGAGAGGCGCGGGCGGTGACGGCAGTGGCAGCGATGGCAGTAGCAACGGTGTCGATCGAGAAGAGATCGAGGTTCTACAGAGAGCGCGGGAGAGATTAATTTTTTGGGTGAAAGAGATGTGAATTAATTTAAGTAACATAAAGAACGCTTCACTTAAGAAGCGTTCTTTATGCTGAGCGTAAGTAACATAAAGAACGCTTCTTAAGTGAAGCGTTCTATATGCTGAGCATTCATAAATATAAAAAACGCTTCCTTGGTGAAGCGTTCTTTATATGTTTTTATATGTTACATATAAAGAACGCTTCACCAAGGAAGCGTTGTTTATGTCTTTGGCGTGATACAATAAAAAAACGCTTCTTAAGTGAAGCGTTTTTTAAAAATGTCTGGCCTTAAAGTAAAACAACACCGTACTTTATAATTGTTCTTTAATATGATAAAAAAATGATTTACAATATAACCGTGTTTAAAAGGGCGTTGTTTATTTTTTTTCCAGTAGTGACTTATCATGTGTTTTTCCTATGATTTGTGTTTAGATAATAATTGATGCATTTTATGTGTCAAATGCAGGAAAAAGTCATGGAATTACATTCTTCACTTCACAAGCTACGCAACGCAACAAACGGGGAGCAAAACGGAGTCCAAACGAAGAATCTAGGTCTGAAACAAGTTCTGCTCGTTAGGATACTGACATGTCCAAACATACATCCAAACTTGTATGTTCGGAAAGAGGTCGAAACTGCCTAAAATGTGTCCTAACATGCGTCCGAACATCCAAGTTCGACGCTGCGTACAGAATTCGAAAATATAGGTTTTTAAGAGTTAAAAATGCCTATTTTTGATATAAAAAGACACATAGGGTTTAGGGAACATCACCATTCCCGCTGGATGCCTCAGTCGAGGCTCTCATGTCACGCCTTACCTCCCTCCATCACCATAGATAATCACCATCACCACCACCATCCTCAACCTCTACCCCGGTGAACTCCAGACTTGGACAGCGGAGCGAATTTTGAAGTTTTCTATTCCAAATGATTTCTTAATCTCTTTTCTCTGTCAATTTTATGAATATGTCTGGCTAGATAGGATTTGCTCTGGGGGAGAGTTGTTGTAACTAGATATGGTTTAATTAAATTTCTGTACAGTTTGGTTATGAGAATACGTTGGATTGTTTCTAGATTAATATTAAACATTCATCTTTTTTAATAATATCATGAGTTCTTAGAGTTGTTTTATGAATCTTGTTTTGATTTGATCGGTAAAAATCAAGAAGGTCACGTTAATCTGAAAATCTGTAGAAAATTAGTCGAATAGATAAATTTTCCTTGCAATTGCCATTAATTCTTCACTTAATCCGCCTATATGTGTTTTGTCTGTTTCTAAATTAGAACTGGCATGTTCTGATAGGTGAGCTCTTCTTTAACTAAGATTTAGAATCGAAGAGAGTATAAAGAGTTGGTCAATCCGTATATCGTAATAAATTGTAGGAATTGCTAATTTTATCTAGTGTAGAACAACCCAAACCCGGAGTTCCATTCACATGATTAGTTTTATCATTTAGTTTTATTAATAATTTATCTAAATTTGCTTCCAGTTAGGTAAATCTCAAAAACAATATATAACCCATTGATTTCCAGTTTTCTTATGATTAGGCTTATTTTCATCAAGTCCTACAGATTGATACCTAGTTGGTTCTGTTTACTATACTATCGCGAGCGGGATTTTTGCAACCCGACAGACTTTTGATTTATTATTTTCTAGGTTTAATTTCATAGTTTTTAATATATCAATTTACCTATTTTCATCTGGTGGCCAAGGACATATCAACATTACCTATCTCCATTGTTCCCGCAGGAAAGCATCCGTAACTGTAGACATAGAGCCAGCATATTCTGCTTTGATCCAAGGTCCAAACTTTTCCATATCATGAGGGCTTTGTTTTTTCATAAAACATTATGGGATCACGTTGGTGATACATCCGCATCGATAGCAAATACAGGTAGGTTCAAACTTTGAATTTGATTTCAACAAGAAACAGAAGAATCAAGATGGTTATAGCCAAGATATTACGAATGAACTGAACAAAATTGTTAATGAGGCAGAGTTAAAATCTAGCAAGAATCCTATCTCAACTTCTCAATCTTCTCCTAGCTCTTCCTTAGATAAGTCTCCCCACCTAGGGAAATGAAAGGATAAGATATTCCCTGAATCCTCCTTTAGCCCAAGCTACCCCGAGAAGTTCAAAACCAAAAAAGCGGAAAACAGCCAACCTTAGACCTCTTATGATCAATTCTCCCACCTTGGTGGAAGAATTAGAGGAGTATTACTATTACTGTTGGATCCTTAAAAAGGCAGACCTTGCTGAGGAGCAAGACTGCCTGCCGGAATGAGTTGCCTATCACTTAACTGTCGTGGTTAGGTCGCCCCTGTGTAGTTTCTTGGGTTTCGAGCATCATTTAGAAATTAAACTAAAGCTGATTTTTTTATGGAGACCCACAGAAGTGTTTTGGAAATGGAAGCTATTATTCAAAATTGAAGTGAATATGATGGAGTACTAGTAGCTAGTGTTAGCAGAAGTGGTGGGTTGACCCTCCTGTGGTAAAAACATAGTAAAGTCAAGTTGATCAACTTCACCAATCACTATATGGCGGCAGAAGTAAATCTCCCAGGTATGAACATCTTTCATTTTACTGTTTTTTATGGGTGGGCTGACTGGAGAGTAAAATACCTTACATGGCAATTGATTAGCACTCTCAGAACTCAGATGAAGATTCTCTGGGTTATTGTTGGTGATTTTAACCAAATCTGCTTTGAAAGTGAGGAAATAGGGGTAGGGGAGAGAGAGATGCTTCCTTTTAGAGAAGTTATTTATAGCTCCAGGTTAATAGATATGGGGTTCACAGGACACCAATTCACCTTCACAAACAACCAACCTAAGCCTTTCTATAGTGAAAGTAGGCTTGACAGAGCTCTCTGCACTCGTGACTTTTTAAACACTTTTCCTAGTAGCTCAATTATCCACCTCCCTAAACTACATTCAGATCACTACCATATCCTTATTAACCTGTTTGGGAACTACAAAAAGCCTAGTAGAATCTTTTGATTTGAAAATATTTGGTTGGATGAGAAGAGATGTAGAGATATGGTGTTATCCATCTGGGGCTCTAATGAATATAATCCAATGGAGAATATCAAAAGATGTTGGGGTAAGCTGATTGAGTGGAATGGATGGTCTATCCACAAAGTTGCCTTTAAAATTAGTCAAAAAAAAGAAGGAATTGAAGAACATTAGGAAAAAACCTCAATTGGTCTAGCCCATCTTTAACTGTAAAAGAATCTTGTTAGAGATAGAACTTTTACAAATGAAAGAGGAATGTTGATGGAAACAGAGATCTAGAGACAAGTGGATAAAAGAGGGAGACAAAAATATAGCCTTCTTCCATGGGAAAACCTCCTGTAATCGTAGGAGGAAAGAAATGTTGAGGTTACAAGACCCTACAGGGGAGTTGAAATCTGAGTGGAAGGAGCTTGATGACATTTCAAAAAACTATTTCCAAAATTTATTCTCTTCCACGGCCACTCCTACCTTCCACAAATTTTCTAACCCGATCAGAAATATCCTTCCTGAAGTCCAAGTGATTAAACTTCAGCTTCCCTATACAGCTGAGGAAATTCACTACCACAAAATAACTGGGCACCAATAAGGCCCCGGGGCGTGATGGCTTCAATGGAGCCTTCTACAAAAAGTTTTGGCATATAGTAGGACCTCAAGTCACAACTGAGGTTCTTAGTATCCTTAATGGAAATCATATTCCCCCAACCCTCAATGACTACTATATTACCCTTATCCCTAAGCCCCTGGGGCTAATTCTCTTACAAATTTTTGCCCTATTGATTTGTGTCACTTTGTCTACAAAATAGCCAGAAAAGTCCTAGCAAACCGTATCCAAGAGGCTCTTCCCATTATCATCTCTCAAAACCAATCTGGATTTGTTAAGAATAGATTGATCATTGACAATGTGATCTTAGCTGGAGAACTTCATCATCACATAGCTAGATCGAAAGCTCGGAAAAAGGGTATGTTCTCTTGTAAGGTAGACTTAAGCAAGGCCTATGACCGGTTGGAGTGGGGCTTTCTCAATAATATTATACAAGATATGGGGTTCCCTGATTACTGCAGAATCCCTGTAATGAATTGTATCTCATCTTCTAGAGGAGCTGCTATTATTAATGGAACCCCTGGCCAGTGGTTTGAACAAAAGCGAGGCATGAGACAAGGAGATCCAATATCTCCATTCCTTTTCATCATTGCCCAGGAGACCCTCTCCCGTTTCCTAAACAAGGCTACCTTAAATGGTGCTTACTCAGCTATTACCCTGTCCAAAAGATGCCCTTCCATTTCACATTTGGCCTTTGCGGATGATATCATCTTCTATGGCCAAGCTACTCAAAACAACATTGTCTTTCTTGCCAAAACCTTAAATGAATTTATGATAGACTCTGGTCATATGATCAACTATCAGAAGTCTGACATCGTTTTCAGTCCAAAAAATCCCGCAACTACAAAAAGATTTCATGGCCTTAACCCTCAAAGTCAAAGAAGTCCCTTTCTTAAAAAATATCTAGGCCTTCATATCAAGGTGGGAAGGAATAGAAGTGAAACCTTCAAGTTCCTCCTAGATAACCTTAGGAAAAAGGTCTCTGGATGGCAGAAACCCATGGCTCAGGCAGCAAGATCTGCCCTCCTTCAGAGCGTTCTTCAAGCGCTTCCAAACTTCACAATGTCTCTTTTCAAACTCCAAAATCACATCGTCAACAAAATGAACTAAATTCTTTCTCAATTTTGGTGGGGGAGCCTAGAAAAGAAACCCATGGTGTGGAAGAAGTGGAATGTTGTTTGTAAACACCCAGAGAAAGGAGTTCTGGAGTTCAGAAATTTTGAATTTTTCAATCTAGCTCTCCTTACCAAGCAAGCCTGGAGACTGGTGAGATTTCCTAATTCACTAGTAAGTAGAACCCTTAAAGCTCTGTATCACCCTAATGTATACTTCCTTCAGGCAAAAGTAGGATCTCATGATAGCCCCATTTGGAAAATGTTAAGCAATAGTAAGGTTATTGAGTTAGGCGCTGCTAGAAGAATTGGTAATGGCAAGGAGACCAATATCTGGGATCATCCTTGGCTTCCCAATAACTACTCAGCCAAGATAATCACTCCCAAGGTGAAGTATCTGGACCTACAAAATATCTCACAGCTTATGAAATACCCCAAACCTAAGTATGATAAGTAAACATCAATTTATGATGTAATAAGGCTAAAACATGCCTTATAAACTGTAATACTCCGTATTTTCGTTTTCAGATTTCATAACATCACATTCCGGTTTATGTATTGCTTATGTTATGTGATGCCTTGGTCAGCTGTTGGGACGTCCGGGTCTTTAGTTTAAAAGATGAGGGCAAGGAGGACAATTCCCTCTCTTTAATTATGGTAAGCCTTTTTAATTATTTAGCTTGGTAGTTCTTGTTCTCAATCCCGATCAGTTTTTCAAGACGTGCTATTTCCCTCTCGGCAGTTTGTGCGCTTCCCCTCTCTCCTTCTTGTTGAACTGACTCTGAATTCTGGAGCAATTGCAGCTGCGTTTGGTGCGAGTCCGGTCCTGCTGTTATTATCTTCCCTTTGCGGTAATTCAGGTTTGGTTTCCCTTCGATTCTGATGGTTTTCGCTACTGCTTTGGAGAGGGCAGTTTTCTGATTGTGAGGCTGTCTGATTTGTGAATTCAGCGTTGATCTGTGCATCTTTTCTACTGTTGTTCGTCTGGTTGCATGTGGGCATTGTCCGGGCTGAGTCTGCGCTGTGAATTCAAAGTAAGTGGGGGATGGAATCGGGGTAGTTTACTCACCCTCGGGAACTGTTTTACTCTTGCGTTTCTGATTTGCAATTGTGTTGCATTTGTGTGTTTTCACTTCTGTTTGCATTGTTAATTGATTGGCTAAACCCCCGAGGGTACTGATTTACAATTCTGTGGATTTTGGGTGAGTTTGTGATGATTTTGGTTCTCTTCTGTGCATCTGTTCTTTCTGGATTTCGACAGTTTTGCGTCGTCCGAACTTTTGTCCGAACATGTAAGTTCGGACAGTTCATTGGGCGCGTTCTGATTTCCGAGTTTTTGAAGTGTCCGAACATCGGTCCGAACTTGTAAGTTTGGACACGATGCGAGGACGGATTTACGATATGAGTTTTGTCATGTGTCCGAACTTGCAAGGTCGGACGCAAGTTCGGACACAAAGATTGTTTTGGTTTCTGACTCTCGGCCTCTGTCCGAACTTGCAAGGTCGGACGCAAGTTCGGACATGCTACTGTTTTGGGCATAACTTCTCTGTTTTAGCTCCGTTTTGAGTTCCGTTTGCGAGTTTCGATTCCCCTACTTGTGTACAAGCTTCTTATGCTGTTTATATGCATTTCCATGCACTTAAGATCTGTTTTGTGAACTTTTGTTTTGGGACCTAGTTACTTTGCTTCTAAGCCTTGGATAGTCGGGTCGGGCTGTCCCGTAGCATACTGCGCAAGAATTCCTTCTGATTACACTCCTTAGGGTCTCGCTTAGGACGTTATTTGACCGACGGGTTTGTTAGCTGTCTCTACGGCTTCTGTGTGGGATCTTCGGATCCATAGGACATTATGTGAGTCCTTCTGTTGTGTTAGCTTGTTTCTAGAGTCCCACCTCTCTGTA
Source organism: Limonium bicolor (assembly GCA_023374045.1). NCBI lineage: Eukaryota > Viridiplantae > Streptophyta > Magnoliopsida > Caryophyllales > Plumbaginaceae > Limonium > Limonium bicolor. The sequence continues at coordinate 253,225,065 of CM041780.1, forward strand.
TCTGATTCTGAAAGTCCGACTATGTTTTGATGTGTTGTCTGCTCTGCCTTCTGATTTGTGGTTTTGAGCTGTCTGTTTCCAAGAGGCTACTTCTCTCTCTGTTTGTGCAAACTTCTGCTTCTGTTTTGAGTGGGCTTCCTTGAGGAAGTCTTCTACTTACTGGGCTGTTTAGCTCACCCCTTTACTTATGTTACAGATTGAGCTCGTGGGATCTTCTCTCCTTACCTTCACCTGGAGCTTTGTTTACGTTATGCTTTCCTTAGACTTTCATTCTGCTTTGCGCGTTAGACGCTTTGGAGTTTTGTGTAGCCTTCGGGCCTTTCTTTGTATTCGGCTTTCACGCTTTTAGTTACGCTCTGGATCTTGTAAACTCTTTCAGTATTTATATAAGTTCGTTATTTGGTTTTGGGGTTGATTTGCATTAGAGCCTTGCGACGTTAGGTAGTAGACTCGCGGCGTGTAACGGCCCTAACTCCTAGGCCGGTTATGGGGTCGTTACATTTAGTGGTATCAAAGCCAGGTTGCTCGTTCTTTGGTGTTTGTGGGGTTTGTCTGCATGCGTGGGTGTCTGAAAGGTCTGCGGTAGGATGCTTGGTGGTTTCTGATTAATCTTGGTGTTTGTATCTTCAGTATGCCTCCCCGACGTTCAGGACGTGGTGCAGCTTCAGGCGATGCTCCCTAGGGGGACATCGCAGAGATTGTGCAGTAGGTGGTGACCCAGGTGTTGCAGACCGTAGGGGCCACTGCTGGCTCAGCAGCAGGAGCTAGTAACGCGGGGGGCAACAATGTGAAGGCGCTTCAGGAGTTCCTGAAGCTGAAGCCGCCTTCTTTCGATGCTAGTGGCGACCCACAGGAGGCGAGCCACTGGATCACTGCCATTGAGGACCTTCTGCGGGTCATGGGGTGTGAGGAGGATCGAAAAGTTAGGTTTGCCACGTTCATGTTCCAGTCTGAGGCGAAGGAGTGGTGGAAGTCGGTTGAAGGGAAGTACCCCCACCCATGGACTTGGGAGCAGTTCAGGGGCTGCTTCAACCAGCTGTTTTATCCCGATGTCTTCAGGGATCAGAAGATTGTAGAGTATGGGAGACTTCGCCAGACGAAGGAGATGTCAGTTGATGAGTACGTGCGGAAGTTTATCTCCCTTTCTAAGTTTGTGCCAGAGCCGGATGACAATCGAAAGGCTAGGAAGTTTGAAGCTGGTTTGAGGGGTGATATTCGAGCTGATGTTGCACCTTTCCGCCATAAGACCTTTAGGGATGTGGCTGATGTGGCGTTGGTCGTGGAGGCTGAGCTGCAGGCTAGGCAGCGGTATGAGAAGAGGGACCAGAGGCCCGACAAGGGCAAGGATCAGAAGAGGAAGGGTCGTGTGGAGGAGCCTGATAGACGGGAGCAAACTTCTTCTCAGAAGAAGAAGTACAGAAGAGACCAGGGTTCTTCTTCATCTGCATCTCCTGCTGTGGAGAAGTGTGCCGAGTGTGACCGTTTCCACCCAGGACGGGAGTGCTACAGGAAGTCCGGGGCGTGCTTTAAGTATGGATCGCTAGACCATCGCATTGCCCAGTGTCCACAGGCTAGAGGTGGAGGTAGTAGTGGTGGTCCCGAGAGTCGTGGTGCTGGTTCAGGGTCCGGGCATAAGGTTGACCAGAAGAAATCCCAGACCCAGGCACGTGTGTATGCTATAGCTGGTGAGCGAGACCGTGGTTCAGACCGAGTGGTGTCAGGTATCCTTCAGATCTCTTCTCAGCCAGTTTTCTATTTGTTTGATTCAGGAGCTACCCACTCTTTTGTGTCTGCTGATTTAGTGGGTAGTCTCGGGTTGTCTGTTGTGCCTTGTGATGTGGATTTATGCATTTCTAGCCCGTTCAGTGGCGTGCCTGCTTGTGTGCTTAGTTCTGTGTGCAAGTCTAGTCTTGTAGTGATTATGGATAGGACCTTGCCTGCTGACTTAATCCCTATGAGTATGTCCTGTTTCGATGTGATTTTGGGCATGGATTGGCTAGTAGAGCACCATGCCCATATAGACTGTGCGGCTAGGAGAGTCGTCTTTGATAGACCGGGTGAGACTCGTTTCGTTTTTATGGGTAATTTTGTACCGTGTGCGCCAGTCATAGTGTCTGCTATGCAGGCAGCTAGCTTCCTGAGGAAGGGCTGCTAGGGTTTTCTTTGCTATCTACCTGAGGTTCGAGAGGGATCCCGCCTGGAGGAGATCCCCATTGTGTGCAAGTTTCTAGAGGTGTTCCAGGACGATGTGCCAGGGCTGCCACCTGATCGTGAGGTGGAGTTTGCTATCGAGTTAGCGCCAGGGACTCAGCCTATTTCGAAGTCCCCTTATCGTATGAGCCCGGCTGAGCTTAAGGAGCTGAAGGTGCAACTGCAAGATCTTCTGGATAAGGGCTTTATTCGCCCTAGTGTGTCTCCATGGGGAGCACCAGTGTTGTTTATGAAGAAGAAGGACGGCTCCTTCATATTGTGTATTGACTATAGGGAATTGAATAAGGTTACCATTAAGAACCGGTACCCTCTTCCCCGCATTGATGACCTCTTCGACCAGTTAGCAGGAGCGACAGTCTTCTCGAAGATCGACTTGCGTTCTGGATATCATCAGCAAAAGATTAAGGCCGAGGATGTGCCTAAGTTTGCTTTTAGGACCCGATATGGGCATTATGAGTTTTTGGTCATGCCTTTTGGTTTGACCAATGCCCCTTTGTTCTTCATGGATATGATGAACAGAGTTTTCAAGCCTTTCTTGGATTCCTTTGTGGTTGTCTTTATTGACGATATCTTGGTGTACTCCAAGAGTGCTGAGGAGCATGAGGAGCATCTGAGGATGGTTCTGCGGATGCTGAAGGAGAAGGAGTTGTATGCCAAGTTGAAGAAGTGTGAGTTCTGGTTGGATAGAGTTGTGTTCCTTGGCCACGTGGTTTCGAAAGATGGCATATCAGTGGACCTAGAGAAGATTAAGGCGGTTATGGAGTGGGCGAAGCCCACTAGTGTTTCTGAGGTGCGCAGTTTTCTAGGATTGGCTGGGTATTATAGGAAGTTCGTGGAGGGCTTCTCTAAGATCGTATCCCCCTTGACTCGTCTTCTTAGGAAGGATGTCAAGTTTGATTGAAGCGAGGCGTGTCAGGAGAGTTTCCAGGAGTTGAAGAAGAGGTTGACTTCGGCTCTGATTTTGACGTTGCCTTCTGGGACAGATGGCTTTGAGGTGTTCTGTGACGCTTCCCACAGAGGGCTGGGTTGTGTTCTGATGCAGCAGGGAAAGGTGGTAGCGTATGGGTCACGTCAGTTGAAGCCGTACGAGAAGAATTATCCTACCCATGATTTGGAGTTAGCTGTTGTGGTCTTCACCTTGAAGATCTAGCGGCACTATCTGTATGGGGTGACGTGTAAGGTCTACACGGATCACAAGAGTCTCAAATATCTGTTCACACAGAAGGAATTGAATTTGAGACAGCGGTGTTGGTTAGAGCTTTTGCACGATTACGACCTGGAGATCCTCTACCATCCAGGTAGAGCAAATGTGGTGGCAGATGCTTTGAGCCGTAGGGGTGCTCCGGGGCTTGCTTGTTCGATGTCAGGAGTTCAGAGGTCTGCTCTTGAGCTTCAGCGCATGGGGATTTGGGTTGTTCGGCCCGACAGAGCTGGGATGATTGCGTCAATTCAGGTCCAGTCTACTGTGATTGAGCGGATTAGAGATGGTCAGAAGGCTGATGCTGAGTTGTGTAAGATCCGGGAGAAGTTGTCAGATGATCAGGAGTCAGAGTTCTCTGTGTCCAGCGATGACTGTCTACGCTTTAGGGGCAGAGTCTGTGTGCCTAGTGGAGGCGATCTTAGGCGTGAGATTATGCAGGAGGCCCATGGAGCTCCTTATTCTGTTCACCCAGGAGGGGTGAAGATGTACCGGGACCTCAGAGAGTCTTTCTGGTGGGCGAATATGAAGAGGGAAATTTCTGATTTTGTGGCTCGTTGCCAAATCTGTCAGCAGGTGAAGGCTGGGCATCAGCGACCTGCGGGTCTTCTGCAGCCTCTTCCCGTTCCTGAGTGGAAATGGGAGGGCGTTGGTATGGATTTTATTATGGGGCTTCCTAGGACAACTTCTGGGTACGATGCGCTATGGGTGATTGTGGATCGGTTGACGAAGTTAGCCCATTTCTTGCCTGACAGGAAGACCTTCAGCCTTGAGCGCCTGGCTCTGTTGTATGTAGATGAGATTGTGAGGTTGCATGGTGTGCCAGCGATGATCGTTTCAGACAGGGATCCGAGATTTGTATCTCGCTTCTGGTGTAGCCTGCATAAGACTTTAGGGACGAATTTGGCTTTCAGTTCGGCTTATCACCCTCAGACCGATAGGCAGACAGAGAGGACGAATCAGATTTTGGAGGACATGTTGAGGGCTGGTGTGCTTGACTTCGGAGGCAGTTGGGATCAGCATGTGACATTGATTGAATTCGCCTACAATAACAGCTTCCAATCGAGTATTGGGATGGCCCCATTTGAGGCGTTGTATGGTAGGCGCTGTAGATCTCCCATTTGTTGGGATGATCTGCCAGAGAGGGCGATTGTGGGTCCTGAGTTGGTGCAGGGAGCTGTGGACAAGGTCAAGACTATCAGGGAGCGTCTGTCGGTTGCCCAGAGCCGGCAGAAGAGTTATGCAGATCAGAGGCACCGTCCGCTTGAGTTCCAGGTTGGGGACCACGTGTATCTGAAGATCTCTCCAGTTTGGGGCGTTGTCCAGTTTGGTAAGAGAGGCAAGCTGAGCCCTCGGTTCGTAGGTCCTTTTGAGGTGCTTGAGAAGGTTGGGCCGGTGGCTTACAGATTGGCATTGCCACCAGCTCTAGCAGGAGTGCATGATGTGTTCCATGTGTCGATGCTCAGGAAGTATCTGCACGATCCTTCGCATGTGATTGACTATGGTCAGCTGCGACTCTGAGATGATTTCATTTATGAGGCAGTTCCGGTTCATATTTTAGCTCGTGATGTTTGCCAACTATGTAGCAAGACACTGCCTATGGTCAAGGTGTAGTGGTCAGAGCAGTCTGAGTGTGAGGCGACGTGGGAACTTGAGGAAGAGCTGCGTGCCAAGTTCCCTTCCCTTTTTGAGCAGTGAGGTATGTTGAATTTCGAGGACGAAATTCCTTTTAAGGGGGGAGTGATGTAATACTCTGTATTTTCGTTTTCAGATTTCATAACATAACATTCCGGTATATGTATTGCTTATGTTATGTGATGCCTTGGTCAGCTGTTGGGACGTCCAGGTCTTTAGTTTAAAAGACGAGGGCAAGGAGGACAATTCCCTCTCTTTAATTATGGTAAGCCTTTTTAATTATTTAGCTTGGCAGTTCTTGTTCTCAATCCCGATCAGTTTTTCAAGACGTGCTATTTCCCTCTCACAGTTTGTGCGCTTCCCCTCTCTCCTCCGTGTTGAACTGACTCTGAATTCTGGAGCGATTGCTGCTGCGTTTGGTGCGATTCCGGTCCTGCTGTTGTTATCTTCCCTTTGAGGTAATTCAGGTTTGGTTTCCCTTCGATTCCGATGGTTTTCGGTTCTGCTTTGGAGAGGGCAGTTTTCTGATTGTTGGGCTGTCTGATTTGTGTGTGGGCATTGTCCGGGCTGAGTCTGCGCTGCGAATTCAAAGTAAGTGGGGGATTGAGTCGGGGTAGTTTACTCACCCTCGGGGACTGTTTTACTCTTGCGTTTTTGATTTGGAATTGTGTTGCGTTTGTGTGTTTTCACTTCTGTTTGCATTGTTAATCGATTGGCTAAACCCCCGAGGGTAGTGATTTACAATTTTGTGGATTTTGGGTGAGTTTGTGATGATTTTGGTTCTCTTATGTGCGTCTGTTCTTTCTGGATTTCGATAGTTTTACGCCGTCCGAACTTCTGTCCGAACATGTAAGTTCGGACAGTTCATCGGGCGCGTTCTGATTTCTGAGCTTTTGAAGTGTCCGAACAGCGGTCCGAACTTGTAAGTTCGGACACGATGCGAGGACGGATTTACGATATGAGTTTCGTCATGTGTCCGAACTTGCAAGGTCGGACGCAAGTTCGGACACGAAGATTGTCTTGGTTTCTGACTCTTGGCCTCTGTCCGAACTTGCAAGGTCGGACGCAAGTTCGAACATGCTACTATTTTGGGCATAACTTCTCTGTTTTAGCTCCGTTTTGAGTTCCGTTTGCGGGGTTGGATTCCCCTACTTGCGTACAAGATTCTAATATTGTTTATATGCATTTCCATGCACTTAAGATCTGTTTTGTGAACTTTTGTTTTGGGACCTAGTTACTTTGCTTCTGAGCCTTGGATAGTCGGGTCGGGCTGTCCCGTAGCATGCTGCACAGGAATTCCTTCTGATTACACTCCTTAGGGTCTCCCTTAGGACGTTATTTGACCGACGGGTTTGTTAGCTGTATCTACGGCTTCTGTGTGTGTAACACCCCTACTACGCACATAACATTACTTGAAATCGCAGCGGAATATAAACCACTAAACGGTAACTAAACGAATGGTGCTACAACGCCGTCAACCACCCACGTGGTTAACAAGGCTGAATAAATACAAGTGTACCGGTCTGATGATCAGACTCCCGAGCATAGAACTAACAACCGCATATATACATCAACAAAATACCGAGTGTTTACATAAATCCTTCACTGTATACCGTCACTGTAAACCGTCATAACCAAATATATAACACGCCACGGGAGCACAGGCGCATCCCGGGCCAACATCCAAAAGTACTCAAAGTAACTACAACCTAGGATCTAGAGCCACTCAGCTTCTTCGATCCTCATCCTGCAATAAAAGAAATATGGATCCCCCGAGGGGGTCAGCAACCCTTGGCTGGTATGGTTAACGCGCAGCCCATCGGCTACCGGGATGCGCGCAAACTATTTGTCATGATGACATGGTATTTATTTTAAAACACACAACTTATACATATATAACATAATATGGGTATTGTACACATCATAACACACATCACACACATACAATTCCTTTTAGGAAGAGAACCAACACAGTTAGTCCCCATTGAGAGCCTAGAGAATGTTGCCATGCTCATGCTAAGCTCGTTACATAACTCGTTACCGTCCTGTTAGATTGAACGGTTAACTTAACACAAGGTGCCTCAGATATAGTGATCCAAGCCCACCGAAATATCACATAGTATGCCCCTGTGGCCCGACGTGAGTCAGTAAAATAGCCTTGGTTAAGCTAAAGGGAAGGTTGGAAACCAAATTGGAAACACAACCATAACATACAGAGAGAATCGAACCGGTTATGACATCGACTCCCATACTCACACGCGTGGCCGGAACAGACCGGACTCCTCACTTCCCCCGTTAGCCCTTGTTAGTAGTTCACCATTGAACTCAAAAACAGTTCACAATAATAGGTCAAGTCTTGTAGACACACACCAGGGAAGAGAGAGTCATACTTAACAACATAATAATGTTTAACAACTGTAAACTCTTACATGGTTTAATCTTACAAAGTCATAAACACACAGAAAAACAAACAACACACAAGCCGGTGTAAACCGGTAGGGCAACAGCTACAAGAAAACCATACCTCGGTCCTTGCCTCGACTGGTTTCCTCCGTAGGTCACTCCTATACATAGTTAATAACGTCGGTTAATTATTTATTTAACTTCAAACTTACTAAGTATTTAACATAATTGTATGACATGTTTTAGTGTCTATATTACCCTAGGTTACCTTCATTGCACACCCTAGGGTTAACTACATAAGTCACATTCTTTTCTGTTTTTTTTTTAAGTTTTGGTATGTCCGACCCACCGTCCGACTCACTCGACTGGGTCGGACCATTACAGAGAATTTCATCGACCTCAGAACATGCATGTCCGACCCATGTCCGACCCACCCTTCTGGGTCGGACCATTACAGAACATTTTACCGCCTTACAAACATGCCCGTCCGACCCACGTCCGACTCACTCGACTGGGTCGGACCATTCCAGAACATTTTCCCTCCTTTGAAACATGACCGTCCGACCCATGTCCGACCCACCCTTCTGGGTCGGACCATTCCAGAACAATTTCCAGACGTCTAACAGAGGCTGTCCGACCCAAACTTGGGTCGGACCCCTGGGTCGGACGTCCTCTAAAATTACCCAAACTTGTAAAATCTTCACCAAACTTCTCCTAAAGCCTCTAAATGTTCCCTAACAACATTTGGTACCCTTATACCACATACAGCATCCATGAACTCATTTTCTAATTCCTTAAGCCTTTACTTATTTCCTTGTAAAATTCCTTAACATAAACATTTTACACTAGGTTCTAAAGGTGTTCTCCCTATGATAGCTACTTTCCAAAATGCTTTTCCTCATCTTAAACATCATCTTTTAAGCATTATTTCTCAAACTAACTCCTTATGTCATTCTTGAAATTCTTTTCCAAGTTTCCCCTTTCTCCTTATTTTACCAAAGTTTGCCTAAGTCTTACCTAAGTCCAAAATGACTTTGGTACATACTAAAAACCTCAAGATCATGCCTAAGTCCTGTTACACTCTAGAAACACTTCCTAGTTCATCAAAATTCCTTTAAAACATCTTGAACTCCTTATACATTTCCTAAATTTCGACATAGGTTCTCCTAGCATTTGTTACACCAAAGCACATTGTTTTCACCAACAAATAACCAAGAAACACTAAAAATCCATCAAGCACTTTCTATACACAAAACTTCACTCATATAGCACCACATCACAATATAGTGCATAATTTAGATTGCATGGCACTTAGGCCCTTAAGATGCATAAATCATAAACACTGAGTTTCCACAATATATTTGCTTTGACCTGCAAATACAATCAACAACACATATGCCTTCTACTAAGCTCTTGAGAACACTTTACTAAGTCATTCACCATTTGCTCTTTAGGTAGTTTTAACAAGCATTATAAGCTCATTTCTCCTAAGGCATTAAACAACATTAGGTTAGTAGATTACCTCTTTTCCAAACAACTCCTTTCTTGTTCCTTATAAAAACCGGTAAGGTATTTGATTCCTTGTGAAGTTCTAAACAATATACAAACATTATAATGAGTATTCAAGCTATAAGCTTCATCTCATTGTAAACCCTAATTTACATTGTTTCAAAACATTAATGTAGTTGTTTTACCTTGATCTTTGAAGAGAGTTTGAATATATAGCAGAGAGGACTCCACTAGTCCATGAAAGGTTGGAATGAAGCTAGAACAAAGTCACACAAAGAGCTACATCAATGTGTATTTTCGGTCAACAACAAAACATGGAGGAAACATGATTTTTCTTGAGATTCCTTACCTAGAAGCAAAGGAGAGTAATAATATGTCAAAATACAAGCTCAAGCTCCTTCAATGGTGGAACTCCTTGGCACCGAAATGGGGCTCTTGAAGTTTTGAGAAGATAGGAATGAAGAGCTTGATGAGAGGAAGAGATTGGTGGTGTTGTTTTTTATTTGGACAAGTGAGCTAGATTTACAAGTGGTCAAAGATAGAGATGGTGGTGTGTACTATTGCAAACCGTGAGAGAATGAAGAAGAGAGGTTGAAGATGGTGTTTGGAACCGTGGGAAATGAAGGATAGAAATGAGAATGAAGATAGAATTTGCTTTTAAGAAGATTTGTAGTAATAAAGTAAAAAGTAGTTTAATTAGTTTCTTTACACTTATTATATCAACTAGAGAGTGGTGAGTCACCACACTTAGAAAAACCGGCCCCTATAATATAATGAGGGTATTTAGTCTTTGTTTGTCAATTTAATTACTTAACACAAAACATATGTTACAAACTAGCTTATAAAAATCCTATTCATAAAACAAGGCACATAGAAGTGAAATTTTTGATTTCCATTGATATAGACATCCAAATGTGATATTATATAGTACACATATATTTAAGAGTAATGATGGACATTAGCCACTCAAAACTCATTTACAATACTTTTTCAAAAATGTGCTTTAAGACTTCTTAAAGCACATTTTGTGTTTACTTGTTTTCAAGCTTGGTTTTCTTGGTAATTGGTTTAATAAGTCCATTAGTATATAATGAGGTCTTGGTAAGTTCATTAGGTCTAACCAAGTTTATCCCAAGCTTAGAGCACCTTTTTGGTCTTATTGACTTTAAAGCACATTTTGTTTTCTTTTGTTTAAATTTGTTTACTAATGTTCTAAGACTCTTTTAGTCTTAATACACCATATTTAGGTGTTTAAACAACATAACTAGGTTGGGGTATTTCAATCTACCCCCTTAAAAGAACTTTGTCCCCAAAGTTCATACTTCCACATATCCTAAATATTAGAACATGGGAACACATATCAACAACACTTCCATATCACATTAACAACATCTTACATACATCGGACACATGGTCCAAACAACAAAACATCACAACATCATTCAGACTAGCGGTCTGTAACATTAACAACAAACACAGACAATGTATTCAAATACATGTCATACACATAACCGAAACGGCTCTACCCCCCTTAAATAGGGGTAGCCCCGTACCCTATACATACAAACACTAAGAAGTAAACAATGACGGGTACTTCGCCTTCATCTTATCTTCCAGCTCCCAAAGTGGCCCCTCAACGTCTGGTTAGACCAGAGAACCTTCACCAGTCTCACAGACTTATGGCGAGTGTCTCGAGTCTTAGTGTCCAGAATCCGTACCGGAGTCTCCATGATCGCATGGTCGGCTCTAAAGTTAGCCTTTCAGGCTGAAGCACATGAGACGGATGAGACATATACTTCTTCAACTGGGACACATGAAAACACATGTACCTTGCCCAGCTCGGGGGTAAATCAAGTCTATAAGCTACCGGGCCGATCGCTCCGTCACAACATAAGGCCCCACATATTTTGGGCTCAACTTGCCTTTCTGGCCAAAACGAAATACTCCCTTCATGGGGGATACTCTCAAAAATACCTGATCGCCCACGGCGAACTCCAGGTCGCGTCGGCACATCTGCGTACGACTTTTGTCTATCCTGAGCTGCTTTCATATTAGCCCGGATCAGGCGAACTTCTGCCTGAACTTGCTCAAGTACTCTGGTCCTATAATGACCGTCTCACTCGACTCATCCCAGCATAATGGCGTGCGGCATGGTCTACCGTACAATGCCTGGAAGGGAGAATCTTGATCGAAGCATGGTACCTGTTATTGTAACTAAACTCGATCAGATGTAACTTATCAATCCAGCTGGTCTGAAGTCAAGTGCACATGACGTAGCATACCTCAAGTGTCTGAATGGTGCGCTCATGACCATCGGTCTGTGGGTGAAACGCTGTACTCAATTTAGTTCAGTACCCATGCCTCTCGTGTAGACTTCCAATATCTGGATAGGAATCTGGTATCTCGGTCAGATACAATCGTCTTGGTAACATGATGTCTTACAATTTCCTTATCAAAGAGTTCTGCCAATCTTGCCACTTTCCAGGTGTCCTTCATCGGATGAATCGGGCCACCTTGGTCAGTCAGTCAACAACAACCCAAATCATATTCAGACCTCCCCTCGTAGGCGGAGCCTACCACGAAGTCCATAGATATGTCATGGAACTTCCACTCCGGCACTGGCATTGGCTGCACCATACCACCAGGCGTCGGTGCTCAAACTTGACCTTCTGACAAGTGGACACCTCAACACATAGCATTCACATCCTTTTTCATTCCAGTCCACCAAAAATATCTTTCATACCTTTATACATCTTTGAAGCTCCGGGGTGAATCGAAGTAGTAGAACAATGGGATTCACTCAATATGCGCTCCTTCAACTCAGCGCTACTCCTGGGTATACACGTCGGCCATTAAGCCTAATCAGGTCATCATCGTGGAGTCTGAAGTCGTACTTCTGACCCTCGAATGTGCATCAATAAGCTTCTGCCTAATCTCCATCATGTACTGATCCGTCATCTGAGCACTCCGCACTCTTCAACCAAGCCAGTATGAGAGACTAGTGAATGAAGAGTGTGCTCGGCGACTCAATGCGTCAGCTACCACGTTTGCCTTACCTTCCTTGTACTGTAAATTGATGTCATAGTCATTCAGAATTCAACCCACCTTCTTTGCCTCATGTTCAACTCCTTCTGAGTGAACAAGTACTTTAAACTCTTGTGGTCAGAATAAATCGTCACACTTACCCCATACAAGTGATGTCGCCATATCTTCAGTGCGAAGACAATGGCCCCCAATTCTAAATCGTGGGTAGGGTAGTTCTCCTCATGCTTCTTCAGTTGTCGGGAGGCGTAAGCCATGACCTTCCCGTGTTGCATCAACACAAAACCCATACCCCTGCCTGATGCGTCGCAATAGACCTCAAAACCATCTGGACCGTCTGGTAATGTCAGAACCGGTGCAGATGTCAGAGCATCCTTGAGACTCGTGAAAGAACTCTCACAGTCGACTGTCCACTCGAATGGTACATCCTTTTTCATCAAGGAAGTCATCGGCTTCGAGACACTGGAGAAGTTCTTCACAAACCTCCTATAATAACCTGCCAGACCGAGGAAGCTCCTGATATCGGTAACTGTCTTCGGCCTAGGCCAGGTGCGCACTGCATCTATCTTTGTCGGATCAACAGCGATCCCGGCCTCAGAAATCACATGTCCAAGAAATGATACTTGGTTCAACCAAAATTCACACTTAGAAAATTTAGCATACAGCTGATTCTTTCTCAATGTTTGCAATACATCTCTCAGGTGGCTTTCATGCTCACCTCTCGATTTCGAATACACAAGTATGTCATCGATGAAGACTACCACTGATTTGTCCAACTGATCTTGGAACAAACGGTTCATTAAGTCCATGAACTTTGCTGGTGCATTTGACAAGCCAACGGCATAACTGTGAACTCATAATGCCCATACCTAGTTCTGAAAGCTGTCTTTTTGACATCAATGTCACGGATGGCAATCTGATGGTATCCGGAGCGTAGGTCTATCTTGGAGAATACTGATGCTCCCCTCAGCTGATCAAATAGATCGTCGATGTGTGGTAAAGGGTAACGGTTTTTCACCGTAACAGCATTCAGCTCCCGATAATCAATACACAGGCGGAGGCTACCGTCCTTCTCTTCACGAAGAGGACCGGCGCTCCCCATGGTGAAACACTAGGGCGGATAAAGCCCTTGTCGAGTAGGTCTCTCAGCTGCTCCTTGAGCTCTGTCATCTCGCTGGAGCCATACGGTAAGGTGCTTTCGCAATGGGTCCGGTGCCCGGAACTAAATCAATCTCAAACTCAACCTCTCGTGCTGGCGGCATGCCCGGCAGTTCCTTAGGAAATACATCAGGAAACTCCGACACTACCGGCACATCTGGGCTAAACTCAGGTCTCTCTATGTCCTGGACATAGCAGAGGTATACATCATTTCCTCGTCGCAACTCACGATACATGGCCATGGCGGTGATGATCTGTGTCGTAGGCTCCCTGGGCCTCTGGTGGTATGACATAGTAACCCCAGATGGACTCCGAAGAAGCAGTCGATGCTCGGCACATAGGATTCTACCCTTGTACCGCTCCAACCAGTTCATCCCGACAATCACATCAAAACCTAGTCCGTCGAACTCTATCAAGTTGATCGGAAACTCCTCATCCATGATTCGAACAACAGCATCTCGGTAGTAGCGGGTACACCTGATCCGCTCTTTCGACGGGAGAGTGACCATGAAGTCTGGCATCTCATCGCCATTTAACCCCAGCCTCTTCGCAAATGATAGCGAAATGAATGTGTGTGAGGCTCCGGAGTGGAACAAGATCGATGCATCCACGCCATTCACTGGAAAGGTACCGGTGAGGATTGTGCCGCTCTTGCCGGCTTCTGCCTCATTGCAGACACTCAGTATACCTCCCGTTCCGAGTGCACAGCCTAATTCATTGGCAAACTAATAAGTACTGGGTAACAACACGGTTTATATGCTTCAAACAACTCCACTTTATTCATTAACACACTCTTTTTACAACATTCATTGGCTTATACTGTCGCCATGATTTACACTTACAACATCCTTAATACACACTGGTTTATCACATCACATAATTATACAAGGCTTAAAACTGTCTGAAGGTCAAATTCAAACGTCCGGGTTTCATGTGTGTGGCATTGATCACTGCCGACGGTGCGGTATTCAGTTTGATCTTTCTGATGCCATGGTATAGCATCCTTGATTGCCCACCCATGATTAATACATCTCCCGATTTCAACAATAGCTTCTTTGCGAGGTCAGCACGCTTCTGCTCGCCATACACAAACACTGCGGTATCACCAATGGACCAAGACACCACGGGTACTCCCTTACTTAGAGACTCGGGTGACTCGTCCTTGTCTTGGTGTATACCTAACCGTCCACCTTTCTGGTAGAAGTTCACAATACATAGATCTGCTTTCACACTTGGAATTGAATCCGTTTCAACTTGTTGAGCAATTCCCACGGCGTGGTTAACGACCGCATGGAACTCCTCTGGTATACTTGGTACTGTTGCTCCGTCTTCGGCTCGCATTTCTTGATATGTCTTGGTGTAAGGGTTCCAGTCCTTACCCATGCACATCATCTTTAATTGCATCCTTGATCCGTTCGGGTATTCGGGTGTGTAGAACCCTCCTGGTTTTGCTCCAAGTTCGTCGCATCGTCTGATGATATGGATTTGTGCTTCCGGTGTCAGGTATCCATTTAAGAGTATCATACCTGGCTGGATAACCTGACATTGCTCCAATGGAAAGTCGGTGATGTTGATGGTGGTTTCTTCAGGGTTTGGTGTGGGTGGGATTGGATAACATATATTGAAGGTTCCTTTAAGTTTAGAGTACTCTAATTAGGTAAATCTCACGCTATACTTTATTTATTTACTCACATGGTTGTTTACTTAAACTCACTCACACACATGCATGAAATGCGGTATGCAGACACTTATTACATTCAATAGTTTAGGCGGTACCTGGTCTAGAAGAGGGCCCTGGCGCCTCAGACCGGTCCACCACATTCAGGGTGGCCTTGTTGGGCCCCGACCCCTTCCCCTTCTGGGACTCTGTGTACCTCTGATCTGGGGGTGGCTGGTTCGCCGTCTTCTGGCCATCGGTGGTCGCAGTGGCCTTACCCTTCCATTGCCCCTTGGGCCTGTAGTTCCTACTGTTTGGGTTCTGCCAGCATTCGTGATCGCGGTGACCCATCTTCTTACAGTATCGGCACTGAACATCGTTACCCTTGCAGTCCTTGCCGGGGTGGTCGCCGTTGCACCACTTTCAGTAATAGTGGCGCTCCGGTCCAGAGCCCGTGCTGGCTGCTATCACAATACACAATCAATACTTGTTCCACAACTTATCAACATATACTCTAACTTATCACACAGGATTAGACAATTACCCTTACGTGGGTAAGAACGTAGGGGCTTGGCCGCATACGCATAGGTGAGCTGCAGAGGCTCCTCAGCAGTGGTGGTCTGGGTCTGGCCCTTGCCACCCTGTTGCTGTCCTTTCTGGGACTGGGGGTATGATTTCTTTTTCTTCCCTCCCCACTGCCCTTGCGTGCCTTGGCCCTCGTTCTGAGCCTTGCGCTTGGGCGCACTCTCCTCGTCCCTCAGACAGACGGTGATCTCCACAATTGCAGCGGCATGATAGCACTCCTATATTTAGGGTGTCAGTTATGCCCCGCCAAATAAATTCACAACATATTAACACATCGTACACACTTATTCACATTTCACTGTAGTTCCTTTACCTGCAAAGTGGTATATCCAGTAGGCCCCATGCCGTAGCGTAGGCGATAGTTCAGTCCGTTGTAGAAACGGTTCACAAGGATCCGGTCTGAGTAACCCAAATCCGGTAGCAGGTGGATAAGTCCGATGAAGGCTGAGTAGTACTCATCTACCGTCATCTTATCCCCTTGCCTCAAACTGTCCAACTCCAGGCGCTTGGCCTCTTGCACATGTATTGGGTAGTACTTGGCTCGCAGCAGGGCCGTGTACTCCCTCCATAGAAAGGTCGGGTCAGCAACTCTGCCCTCTCGCACTAGCTTCCACCAGCTCTGTGCCGAGCCCTTCAAGTAATAGGCAGCAAGTCGTACCTTGACCTGCTCAGGTACTGCAAGGGTTTCGAAGGCGGTCTCCATTTCGGAGATGTACGCCTCGAGCTTACGGGGATCGGTCTCCCCACTGAATGAGGGTGGCCTCAAATCAGCTAACGCCTTGACCCAGTTGGTCTCTCATGGCGGTGGCGGTGGTGGTAGTTGAACTCCGGGCATCTGCCCCTGCTGAATAGCTGCCACAAGCTGGGGTACCATTTGGGCTACGGCGGCTGCTACTGCCTTAGCCATAACCTGTGCCGTAGGGTTCTCGCCCTGGTCACCCACATTACCAGTACCACTTCCGCGGCCTCTACCTCGCGGTCTACCTGCCATCTGAATTCACATGAATATTCATTAGTAATATGCTTGCACACTTATCGGTCCAACGGTTGTAACGCTTCCTGATAATAAGGTATTTCCACACTTAGTTAGTGGTTAACCTTTCCATAATTGTTCACTTAGGTAACTGTAGTTAGGTTTCCTAACTCGGTATATCCCTAAGCTCGGTATTCTAGTCATCAGAGCGATACTTCGCTCGGATACCACTTTTTGTAACACCCCTACTACGCACATAACACTACTTGAAATCGCAGCGGAATATAAACCACTAAACGGTAACTAAACGAATGGTGCTACAACGCCGTCAACCACCCACGTGGTTAACAAGGCTGAATAAATACAAGTGTACCGGTCTGATGATCAGACTCCCGAGCATAGAACTAACAACCGCATATATACATCAACAAAATACCGAGTGTTTACATAAATCCTTCACTGTATACCGTCACTGTAAACCGTCATAACCAAATATATAACACGCCACGGGAGCACAGGCGCATCCCGGGCCAACATCCAAAAGTACTCAAAGTAACTACAACCTAGGATCTAGAGCCACTCCGCTTCTTCGATCCTCATCCTGCAGTAAAAGAAATATGGATCCCCCGAGGGGTCAGCAACCCTTGGCTGGTATGGTTAACGCGCAGCCCATCGGCTACCGGGATGCGCGCAAACTATTTGTCATGATGACATGGTATTTATTTTAAAACACACAACTTATACATATATAACATAATATGGGTATTGTACACATCATAACACACATCACACACATACAATTCCTTTTAGGAAGAGAACCAACACAGTTAGTCCCCATTGAGAGCCTAGAGAATGTTGCCATGCTCATGCTAAGCTTGTTACATAACTCGTTACCGTCCTGTTAGATTGAACGGTTAACTTAACACAAGGTGCCTCAGATATAGTGATCCAAGCCCACCGAAATATCACATAGTATGCCCCTGTGGCCCGACGTGAGTCAGTAAAATAGCCTTGGTTAAGCTAAAGGGAAGGTTGGAAACCAAATTGGAAACACAACCATAACATACAGAGAGAATCGAACCGGTTATGACATCGACTCCCATACTCACACGCGTGGCCGGAACAGACCGGACTCCTCACTTCCCCCGTTAGCCCTTGTTAGTAGTTCACCATTGAACTCAACAAACAGTTCACAATAATAGGTCAAGTCTTGTTAGACACACACCAGGGAAGAGAGAGTCATACTTAACAACATAATAATGTTTAACAACTGTAAACTCTTTACATGGTTTAATCTTACAAGTCATAAACACAAAGAAAAACAAACAACACACAAGCCGGGTGTAAACCGGTAGGCAACAGACTGCAAGAAACCATACCTCGGTCCTGCCTCGACTGGTTTCCTCCGTAGGTCACTCCTATACTAGTTAATAACGGTGGGTTAATTATTTATTTAACTCAACTTACTAAGTATTTAACATAATTGTATGACATGTTTTAGTGTCTATATTACCCTAGGTTACCTTCATTGCACACCCTAGGGTTAACTACATAAGTCACATTCTTTTCTGTTTTTTTTTTAAAAAAAGTTTTGGTATGTCCGACCCACCGTCCGACTCACTCGACTGGGTCGGACCATTACAGAGAATTTCATCGACCTCAGAACATGCATGTCCGACCCATGTCTGACCCACCCTTCTGGGTCGGACCATTACAGAACATTTTACCGCCTTACAAACATGCCCGTCCAACCCACGTCCGACTCACTCGACTGGGTCGGACCATTCCAGAACATTTTCCCTCCTTTGAAACATGACCGTCCGACCCATGTCCGACCCACCCTTCTGGGTCGGACCATTCCAGAACAATTTCCAGACGTCTAACAGGGCTGTCCGACCCAAACTTGGGTCGGACCCTAGGTCGGACGTCCTCTAAACTTACCCAAACTTGTCAAATCTTCACCAAACTTCTCCTAAAGCCTCTAAATGTTCCCTAACAACATTTGGTACCCTTATATCCACATACAACATCCATGAAACTCATTTTCTAATTCCTTAAGCCTTTACTTATTTCCTTGTAAAATTCCTTAACACTTATAACATTTTACACTAGGTTTCTAAATGGTGTTTCTCCCTATGATAGCTACTTTCCCAAAATGCTTTCTCCTCATCTTAACATCATCTTTTAAGCATTATTTCTCACAACTAACTCCTTATGTCATTCTTGAAATTCTTTTCCAAGTTTCCCCTTTCTCCTTATTTTACCAAAGTTTGCCTAAGTCTTTACCTAAGTCCAAAATGACTTTGGTACATACTAAAACCTCAAGATCATGCCTAAGTCCTTGTTACACTCTAGAACACTTCCTAGTTCATCAAAATTCCTTTAAAACATCTTGAACTCCTTATACATTTCCTAAATTTCAACATAGGTTCTCCTAGCATTTTGTTACACCAAAGCACATTGTTTTCACCAACAAATAACCAAGAACACTAAAAATCCATCAAGCACTTTCTTATACACAAACTTCACTCATATAGCACCACATCACAATATAGTGCATAATTTAGATTGCATGGCACTTAGGCCCTTAAGATGCATAAATCATAAACACTGAATTTCCACAATATATTTGCCTTTGACCTGCAAATACACTCAACAACACATATGCCTTCTACTAAGCTCTTGAGAACACTTTACTAAGTCATTCACCATTTGCTCTTTAGGTAGTTTTAACAAGCATTATAAGCTCATTCTAGTCATTAAGGACAACATTAGGTTAGTAGATTTACCTCTTTTCCAAACAACTCCTTTCTTGTTTCCTTATAAAAACCGGTAAGGTATTTGATTCCTTGTGAAGTTCTAAACAATATACAAACATTATAATGAGTATTCAAGCTATAAGCTTCATCTCATTGTAAACCCTAATTTTACATTGTTTCAAAACATTAATGTAGTTGTTTTACCTTGATCTTTGAAGAGAGTTTGAATATATAGCAAGAGAGGACTCCACCTAGTCCATGAAAGGTTGGAATGAAGCTAGAACAAAGTCACACAAAGAGCTACATCAATGTGTATTTTCGGTCAACAACAAAACATGGAGGAAACATGATTTTTCTTTGAGATTCCTTACCTAGAAGCAAAGGAGAGTAATAATATGTCAAAATACAAGCTCAAGCTCCTTCAATGGTGGAACTCCTTGGCACCGAAATGGGGCTCTTGAAGTTTTGAGAAGATAGGAATGAAGAGCTTGATGAGAGGAAGAGATTGGTGGTGTTTGTTTGATTTGGACAAGTGAGCTAGATTTTACAAGTGGTCAAAGATGGAGATGGTGGTGTGTACTATTGCAAACCCGTGAGAGAATGAAGAAGAGAGGTTGAAGATGGTGTTTGGAACCGTGGGAAATGAAGGAGAGAAATGAGAATGAAGATAGAATTTGCTTTTAAGAAGATATTTGTAGTAATAAAGTAAAAAGTAGTTTAATTAGTTTTCTTTACTTACTTATTATATCAACTAGAGAGTGTGAGTCACCACACTTAGAAAACCGGCCCCCTATAATATAATGAGGGTATTTTAGTCTTTGTTTGTCAATTTAATTACTTAACACAACATATGTTACAAACTAGCTTATAAAAATCACTATTCATAAAACAAGGCACATAGAAGTGAAATTTTTGATTTCCCATTGATATAGACATCCAAATGTGATATTATATAGTACACATATATATTTAAGAGTAATGATGGACATTTAGCCACTCAAAACTCATTTACAAGACAATTTTTCAAAAATGTGCTTTAAGACTTCTTAAAGCACATTTTGTGTTTTAACTTGTTTTCAAGCTTGGTTTTCTTTGGTAATTGGTTTAATAAGTCCATTAGTATATAAATGAGGTCTTGGTAAGTTCATTAGGTCTTAACCAAGTTTATCCCAAGCTTAGAGCACCTTTTTGGCTCTTATTGACTTTAAAGCACATTTTGTGTTTTCTTTTGTTTAAATTTGTTTACTAATGTTTCTAAGACTCTTTTTAGTCTTAATACACCATATTTAGGTGTTTAAACAACATAACTAGGTTTGGGGTATTTCAGTGTGGGATCTTCGGATCCATAGGACATTATGTGAGTCCTTCTGTTGTGTTAGCTTGTTTCTAGAGTCCCACCTCTCTGTATCTGATTCTAAAAGTCCGACTATGTTTTGATGTGTTGTCTGCTCTACCTTCTGATTTATGGTTTTGAGCTGTCTGTTTCCAAGAGGCAACTTCTCTCTCTGTTTGTGCAAACTTCTGCTTCTGTTTTGAGTGGGCTTCCTTGAGGAAGTCTTCTGCTTACTGGGCTGTTTAGCTCACCCCTTTACTTATGTTGCAGATTGAGCTCGTGGGATCTTCTCTCCTTACCTTCTCCTGGAGCTTTGTTTACGTTATGCTTTCCCTGGACTTTCGTTCTGCTTTGCGCGTTAGTTAAACCCAATTCCCGTTAGGAGTAGAAAGACTCAGATAGTCACAAAGGACTAGGAATAATAAGATAGATCCAAGAACCAATAACTCAATAGTGGAATAATTCAACTGGGAGAGATGGCCCCCACCGCCAGATATAAACGTCCGTATAGACGAGGGATATAAAGCCCCTCACTGTCTATCACGTCCCTTTTTGGGGACAGGGGATATACAGCCCCTCACTGTCTATCACGTCCCTTGTTGGGACAGGGGATATACAGCCCCTCACTGTTACCATTGAAGACGCGCGCACGTCGAAACCTCAAGAACCAGCTCATGGATGAAACGATATCCAGAGTCAAAAGAAAGATTTACCAAAGTTGATCTTTTCCAAATTCCCACCAGGTCATTAACTACCCAGAGCAATACCAAAACACGAAATATTTACCAAAGTTGATCTTTTCCAAATTCCCACCAGGTCACTAACTACCCAGAGCAATACCAAAACACTCGGTCCTACAGAGTACAGAAGCGTAAACCCTAAGCAGTCAATGTCCAATGGAAACCAAAGAGAAGGAACCAATACCCAAGTGAGTTTCACATCCAAGGCTCAGTTAGTCACACAAGCTGAGTTAGTCACACAACCATTTCCTTTTTAGAAATTCCTCTTAGAGTCAGTTAGCGTTTTCCAAAACATTCCACAAGTCAATCAACAAAAATATCGGAGTACGAGAAATCGTACCTGGGTAACGCTGTAGCAGTTCTAGTCAACTTGCGCAAACAATCAACAGTACTCTAAAGAATATTAAAGGTAGTTTATCATCAATCACTTGTAGCCTATGTTAAGCTTAAATAAACTCCTTACCCTTATTCCTAAGTCTCAATTGTCTTTTAAGCCCTCACTTAAATGTTATGTATAACCTTTGACTTACTTTAGAAGGTTGTATAGCCCAAGGTTGTAGGATCAAGGAATGTATTTTATTAACACCTGCTAATTGTCCACTCCTATCCACTTAATTCATATTTAACCACAATCCTCACAATCAAAACTTTTGAGACCTTTATATCATAAATGTGTTTATATTATATAATTAAATCTAAGAATTTCAATAATAATCTTAAGCTCAATACCTTTATTCCTAATTTAGAATAAACATTGTATTATGACCTATGATGGACTGATCTCAGAATACTATACCATTATCTCATAATGTAAAGATTATGTATGTAAACAATATCTACTAGACAACCCATTATGATTAAGTCTTTCCCTTAACTTAACTAAGATCTACATCTTGTATATTGGAACCATAATGTTGTAGATACATTTTATTATATCCTAATTGAGCAACTAAACTCAATTATCTCATCTTTAGTTCAGAATGACTTTAAATTACAACCATCTAATAAACTTGTCATAAGACGTTAAATTGCTTCTCATCCTGAATAACTATACTATAGTTAACTTAGATTTAACGAATTAATCTTACATTTAGTATTCACAAGGTATTTATATGTTTTATTATTACCTATACAATAAGGTGTTTAGTATAACCTTTTATGTATCCTTACTTACATTTAATTTCCTAAATGTTTTATTTTTACACACATTCTCTTTATAGACTATGCATAATCCTTTGTACTAAACTTCATCAAACTTAAGCCTTAATACGTTTTAAATTGTTTTACAAAACCTAAGGTCTCAAAGGAATAACCTAATAAATTAATTTCCTTTATTGTATTTAGGATGGACTATATCTACATAGAGTAGAATTTATCAAGAATTAAATTCTGGTTCATAAGTGAAATTGTTAATTATTTAATAAGATAATCTATTATGAAAATTCTCATATTTTATATTCAAATAACCTATCATTACTCCCCATTACCGTAAAGTATATCAATATATCTTATGTAACTTAGTTTTATCTAATAAAAGGTTCAAAGGTTTTAAGTAGCAAATTCCTATTTATAAACCTTCCTATAAATTCTCACCACTAAATACCTCACTTAATTGTAAACTCACATCCTGAATATTGGTAATAAATGTATTTTATATGGCTTATCTAATTCTAAGAAACTTAAGGATAATTATTTAGATAAATTTCCAAATCATCGTTTAATATAGATTATATCATAATCCTTTAAATGATTCTATCTTAAAACATTAACTTATATTTCAATACCATAAATGTTAAGAAATGATTAAATCTAGACTTACTAATCCACCTCACATTTAGATGTAAAAGTATTTTACTTATTTTATTATGGTTTATATATTAAGAACATCTAGATATAAACGTATTACATTTGTTTATCATTAATTATAGAATAAGATCTATTTGTACAACATTTTATGTAATCACAATTTTTCCTAAGTTTTAACTTATTAATTACTTAATCCCAATTTAAGATTTACATCCTGGTCATTGACAAATAATACCATACATGTATTTTAATATGGTTATATATAAACCTTGGAAATTCAAAGGTAACTCTTAAGCCTAATACATAACTATAATTTAATACCACCTCATATAATATTCTTCTATTAGTATTATGTAGAGGTTTAGTTTAACTTATTAATTCCTTCGTATTATATTTCCTATAAGGTATCTAATTTTATTTATGTTTAATGTGTATGTAGTTTTATTGTATTTACTTATGTTTATTAACTTTTAGGCATAACTACCACCGATATATGGTTTAATAAATAAAATGTTTCCCTTTATTTATTTAATACATATATATGTATACCTGTATTAGAATTCAATTAAGACATCCCCTATGTAACCCATTATATTTAAACTATCTTATTACTATAACCTTTAACTGTATTCCAAGTATGTTTCATAAAGTATATTTTTACTATTTCTTAGGATACTAACTCTTATACTATTTAGTTATTATAAGTGTTAATTTATTAGCTTTCTGTTTTACTCTAAGTTACTGCTTTATTCCCTTTTTATAAACGCGTAAATATATATATATATTTATTCCTTAGTTTAATTTAAAATATTAACTCCCATATAATATAATAAATAAAATGTAGGATAATTAAATTCCTTAATTTATATAAGTTTCTACTTAAGTAAGTATATATACATATATGTAAATAATTTTACTTCTCTTTAAAGCTAATACCAAAACATTTATAAACTTACTGTTTAAAATGTTAATTTATTTTCCCATATTTTCCCCAGCTTAAAAAGTTCATTAACAAACCATACTTTAATTTTTGGTTACATCAAAAACCTTATATTATAAGTTATTCTTATGAAAAACTCATAAACACAATTTTTAAAACCTTTTACCATTGCCCAAAAATTCCCAAATTTAATATACAGTAACTATAACATTTTAGACATATTATAAAATTTTTATTTCATAAAAATGTCTTTTTAATTTAGCCAAATAATTCCAGAAAACCCGTAACTTGAAAAATCATAACTTATGTTTAAAAACTCCAAAACCCTAATAATTTACATCAAAATAAACTAGATTAAATAAGGAATCTATGGTTAAAATTTCAAGTCAAAATACCTTCGGGAAGATATTTAAATTAACCCAACAAGTTAGGACTATTTACTGGAATTTTATAAACTTATAATAATTATTTAATAGCACGATCTAATCTCGGCCGTCCAAATCCTTTAAAGCGAGATCGACGGCCCCTGAACGCCGTGTTCTTCAGCGAACCCATATTCAATCCCGAGTACTAAATCTCCATCATCTCCTAATCTACAGAACGAAACCGAGTGATTCTTGTTTCTATAGTTTCGAAATCAAATTTCGGTTCAAATGATACTAATTTCCCCAATTATAATGCAGTATTCAGTGGATTGCGAATTCAAATCGAAGTTAGCGTTCGTATTGTTTACAGAATTCGATTCGACAACAATTCTATCAAATTCTCCTAATCTAACACGTAATTGACTAAATTGAGACATGGGTTAGGTCGGTAACATGATAACGAATGACAATAACGGGGCAATTTGATCGGAAACTCACTGGAGTTGTGCGAATTGGGTGAATTTGAATTCGGGAAAACTGGAAAAACTCAAACTTTGAGCGGTTCACGAGGCCAACTTCGAAGATCTATAACTTGCAGCACAGATTGAGTTAGGCTATGTGTAAGGGCTCATTGGAAAGAGCAAACTTAGATCTACGTATTGATAGCAAGAACTAATCCTAACTCACATCACACAGAAAGAAATTGAAGTCGCAAATCACGAGTTTACCTTACAGTTTCGGTATGATTTTATGTGCTGACGTAACTGAAACTTTAGACGCCTTGTTCTTCCAATCGGTTGAGAAGTGGCTTAGGCCATCAACATGAAAGTTTTAGAGGAATTAGAGCTCTTCCAAACGAGCTAAAGAACATGGAATTTGGATGAGGAACGAAGAAGTTATGGCTGATCGAAGTTACCTGATTCGAAGAGAAAACTGGAATTGCAGTTTCGGTTTTTGCAGGGTGGCTACTTTGACTCGATTTTCCGGTTGATTCAGAACGAGTTATGAAATACCCCAAACCTTGATATGTTGTTAAACATTTAAACTATGGTATGTAAAGGCTAAAAAGTGCCTTAGAAACATCAGTGAACAATTTAAACCATAGTAAATGCAATAAAGCACTAAGATACGGTTTGACCAAAAACATGCTCTAAGCTATGAGCGAACTTGGTTAGGACCCAAAGAGCCTACCAAGACTTAATAACATTTAATTATGATTTTATAAGGCTAATTAAGTCCTTAGGAAACCTTGGTAGACAATGAAACCAAACAAAACATAAATAAATACCTTAAGGTCAATATGGGCTAAAATGTGCTCTAAGCTTGGGATAAATGTGTATAAGACCTAATGGTCATACCTATGCCTTATTTATATGTTAATGAACATATTAAATCAGTTACTAAAGAAAACCAAGCTTGAAAACAAGTTAAAACACAAAAAGTGCTTTAAGGAGTCTTAAAGCACGTTTTTGAAAAATTGTCTTGTAAATGAGTTTTGAATGGCTAGATGTCCATCATTACTCTTTAATTAACATGTGTACTATATAGTATCACATTTGGAAGTCTATATCAATGGGAAATCAAAAAATTTCACAAATATGTGCCTTAGTTTGTGAATAGTGCCCAAATAGTGCTAGTTTTGACTTAAGTCAACTTTAATTAGTTAAATTGGTCAACAAAGGCCATATATATGTTATATATTAAAGGGGGCACGGTTTTTAGAGGGTGAGTCACCATACCAAGTCAGCCAATTAAAAGAAAGAAAGAAAAGTAAGTAAAAGGTTACCTTTTGCTTTATAACATAAATATCTCCAAACTAAACCTCTCTCCTCACTTTCTCTTCTTTTCTTCTTGGTTCCCACCGTCTCCAACCTCATCCTCCCTTCTCCATCTCGTTTTGCTACAGCCATATACCATTCTCCATCTTTGAATGCTTGTAACTTCTAGCTCCATGCACCAAATCAAATTCCAAGACCATATTTGTCTTAGTTAGTCAAGCTCTACACTTCTCTCTTTTCAAATCTTCAAGAACTCCATTTTGGTGCCATGAAGATTCTCCATTGAAGGAGCTTGAGCTCACCTTTTCATGCCTTGACATTCTCCTTTGCTTCAAGGTAAGGAAAATGAAAGAAAAACAACATTTCCTCTTGTTTTAGTGTGTGGCCGAAAATTCACCTTACAATGGTGCATTACCTTGCTATCTTTTTAGCTTAATCCAAACTTCAAAGGGCTAGGAGGAGTCCTATCTTGCCACTTGTTCAAGTTCTCTTTCAAATTCCAAAGGTAACATCAATTTTAGTGTTTTAAGACACTTATGTAAACCTAGGGTTTAATTATGAGTTTGAGTATTAAACTTAATGCTCATTACCCTTATATGTATATTGGTTAGAAGGTTGACAAGTGATAAAAGCTCCTTGCCGATTTTCAATCAAGAAAAACAAGAGAAAACAAGTGAGAAAACTTGGAAAAACAAAGAGGTAAATAACCTCTCTTAATGTGGTTTATTGTACTAGGGAATTGAGCTATATTTGCTTAATAAATAACCTAAAGAGCCAATGGAAAAATGAGCTAGGAAAATATCCACAAGGTGGACTAAAAGGACATGGGAGCATTGTTGTGTGTATTCGCAGGTTGAAGGCATTTAAATGTGGAAATTCAGTGTTTAAGGTTTATGCAATTTAAAGGCCTAAGAGCCAGGGGCCTAAGTGCCAAGCAATTTAAGTTTATGCACTATATTGTGATGTAGTGTAAATTTGGTGAAGTTTTGTGTGTGAGGAAGTTCTTGATGGATTTTAGGTGTTCTTGAATGAATAAGGTAAAAACCTAAGTGTTTGGATGTGAGTATATACAAGAGAAGCTATGGCCAAATTTGGAAAATGTGTAAGAAGTTCTAGGTGTTTTAAATGAGTTTTGGTGAACTAGGAAGTGTTAAAGGTGAACAAATGTTTTACTAGGGAAGAAAACATGTACTAAGGTGATTTAGAGTGATACAGGATTTAGGTATTATCTTGGAAGTTCTAGGAAATTCAATGTGTGTTTGTGAGAATGTATTTAAGTCTTGGAGAAGTTTGTTTAAGGTTTAGGAATGTTGATGTACAAGGAAGAAGTGATGTTTAGGTAATGTGAAAAAGGAGATTTAGTTAGTAAGAAAAGAAGTTGAGAGATGATGTTAAGGTGTAGAGGAAACACCTTGGTATAGTGGTCATTATAGGTGAAATACCACCTAGAAATCTTAAGGAGAAAACATTCCAAGTGCTAGGAACTTTGTAAGGAATTTGTGAATGATAAGATGGTTTTGGTGTGTGATTTAAAGAGTTTAGTACATGGCTAAAGGTGTGTTTGATGTGCCAAATGATGTTAGAACACATTAGGAGGCTTGAGGAAAAATTTGGAGAAAGTTTGACAATGTATGGGAAGTTTCTGCACCCGACCTACCCAGGGGACCTACCCAGGGGGTCTGGGTCGGTCGGGCTGAAACTTGAAGTGGATGTTCTCTGCAGCCGACTACAGGGGTGGTCGGTCGGTGGGTCGGTCGGACCTAAAAAAAAAAAAAATTAATTTTAAGAATGTTAAGTGGTATTAGTGGTATGCCATTAAGAGAGTATTGATGGTTAGAAAGATAATATTATGGACTTGAGAGATTAAGTTAAGTAAGATGATTTAAACGTTAAGGTTATAAAATGATATGTAATGAGGGGATTGTTAAGTAATGATTTTAAGATTGTTAAGGGCATGTTAGTAAGTAAGTTATTGATAATTTGGTGAGGGAAAAATTGTAGCAACATGTAAAAGTAAAACAAGTTAAAATGTAAAGTTATGTAACTAAGTTAACGGGGATAAGTTATAAGCATTAGACTTTAAACAATCATGTTACCCCGATGTTAATAAAAGTACATGTAATGTTATCAGTTGTTCGAGAATTGCTCGAGGAACATAAGTGGACATGATAAAGTGGACTCCGGTGACAGGTATGGTTTTCTTGCAACCTGTGTCCTACCGGATTACACCGGCTTGTATGCCAATGTGTTTTTCTGTGTGTTTGCCACGTTATAAGATAAATCATGAAACGAGTTTACAGTCGTTATTGTTGTTGTATGTTTACGTGCCGATACCGGTAACCTCGAATGCGCTTGAAGGGCTAGTTAACCACTATTAGGTAAACGTAGGAGAACGGTATCCGGTAACACGTTTCCGACTTAAGGAACGTTCTAAACCACGGCTATGCGTGAGTTGGTTATGTGATGTTTGTGTGTGATGTTTGTATGTGAATGTATGACTCTCTCTTCCCTTGTGTATGTCTAACAAGACTTAACCCAATGTTTGTGTGTTTTTAATAAAGTTCAAAGTTGAACTTCTAACAAGTGCTAACGGGGGAGTGAGGAGTCCGGTCTGTTCCGGCCACGCGTGTGAGTATGGGGGTCGTTGTCATAGCAGGTTCGATCCTCTCTGTATGTTATGGTTGTTTTCCAATTTGGTTCCCAACCTTCCCTTTAGCTTAACCAAGGCTATTACTGACTCACGTCGGGCCACAGGGGCATACTATTGTTATGTTTGTTTCGGTGTGCTTGGATCACTATATCCGAGACACCTTGTGTTAAGTTAACCGTTCATTTAACGAGACGGTAACGAGTTTGTAACGAGCTTATCATGAGACTGGCAACATTCTCTAGGCTCACCAGTGTATTAGCAATGTTTGGGTCGGTACCTAAGAGGACCATTCCCGTTATGTTATGTTCCTTTGTTGTGATGCAATATCTATTGCGGTGTTATGTTGTGCACGTGGAAACGTGCAAGGTGTTGTTAAGTGTTGTTATGTAGTGTATGTTATATGTTGTAAAATGTGGAGTATGTGGATCATGGATATGAATCCCAGTTTGAGAAAAGAGGCATTTAAGGATAACCCGATTTAAGGGTAAGTGTCGTATGTTAAGGAAGTAGCTCCATTAGAGGAGGAACACTCTAGGGATATTGAATACCTTGAGTGACTTATCAAGTAAGGATATATTATCCGTTTGTTGAGCCCGTTGAGGCGAATGATTAAGTGTTGTGTGTTTACAGTTGCATGTATGATTTAAAAATAATCAACCGCATGCTAAGACGACAATTAGTTGTGCGTGGCCCGGTAGCATGTGGGCTGCGGGATTACCATACCAGCAAAGGTGCTGAGCCCCTTGGGGGCCACCCTTTCTCTTCTTTTCCTATTTCAGGTACAAGGAGCTGGAAGCCGTTCGAGAGTAGGACGGGGTAGTCATTGTACTTGGGTAATCGTTTATGTTGTATATATACAGTAGGTGTAGTAAGACCGAAATTGTTATCGGCATTAGTTATAAATACTCGGTATAGTTGGAAGGTGTATGTTGTTGTTGTGTTAATGGAAAGGGATAGTAAGGTGTAGTCGCTCGGGAATTTAGCCCATCAGACCGGTACAATGTGTATGTATTAGCCTTGTTAGCCACGTAGGTGGCTAACGGCGTGTAACACCAACGAGATAAGTAATGTGATGAGGTTGTTTTCCGCTGCAGTTTATTGTAAGTGTGTTATTGTTGGATGGGGTGTTACAAAAAGTGGTATCAGAGCGAAGTATCGCTCTGATGACTGAATTACCGAGCTTAGGAAGTACCTAGTTAGGATTTAAGTACTTTGGGTTAAGGGTTGAGTGATAGCGTGAGAGATACGCTAGATAGGAATTACCAGTGTGTACTGGAAACCTACAATATCCAACCCGCCCTCCACAATCCCTGTTTTATAACTTGGGAAAGAACGCCAGAGAGATGGAAGTCCGCTCTTACTCGGGAATACCCGATCTGGCTGTTATTAAATACCTCTAAAGGTACGGAGAACCTGTCATACGGTAGATCCCGAAAACTGGGAATCCCGGAGACGGTCTCCATCTGAATGATGTTAACCGCATTTAATAGCGAAGAATGAAGGATTTTTGTATAAGAGAATAGAATTTCCGGCAACCTGGGTCGACATGCAGAGCAGTCGAGAGTAACCAGCTTGCAACGCACCGACCGTGCAACAGGCAAGAAGTGGATTAGAGAAACCTGAGACGAGTGTCTACGGGACCACAGTTGATAAATAATACACCAACGGTATACCAACCGACAAAGGAACTACAACGTAGTGCCCAAACAAGAGACAAGTCTCAGTAACCACGACAATGCGTGGAACGGGCTACGAAGAGAATACAATACTAAGACAAAGGGGTCTCCCAGAATGGGAAACACCCTAGTTGATGATCGTCATGTGAAGACAGTGAGAAGTCACCTAGAAGAGTTATTGTCAAGGCAGTAAGATCAGTGAGGGCCAACAAGGCCACTGATGACAGCATGGGTAAAAACAATACCACAACCGGTATGTGTTAAACCGATAGCCAGTTAGCATGGCGCACTTGCCGTAGCAAGTGCTGCTATAACAGGGCTGTTCGGGGAAATTTTAACAAATACAAAGTACTTGGTAAAGTACCATAAAGTTAAGGGTGATCGTCATAACAGTGGAAGGGCCTGTTAGCCTAACCTCTGTAATTGTAAGTACACCAGTCAGCAAGAAGCTAGACTTGGTTAAGGTAAGAAGATGTTGTGAAACCATGAAAATTTTCTTTCAAACCCAGATTTATCTAACCCTTTTCTTTTCAAACCAGATTTTCTTTCAAACCAACACTTCTTTCCAACCTTCTTTTAAACCAAGCCAGTAAAACCAAGGACAGTTGACGAGGATACAACAATGGATAAACTTTCCCTCGATTAAGTTCGGGAAGCATGGAATGAATTTGTCAAGGGACAATATAAGGGAGTTGACAACAGAATACTTCACCTAGGCGTGTGACGGACACTACGAGTGTACCAACTGAATTGTGGGACGACCGCACTCCGATAGGAGCTTGTGGGCCTGACAGACCTACTTATGGTTAGTTGGGTAAGTAGCAATGTATTAGTATGGTACCCCACATATGTATACGAGTGGAGTCCGAAACACGGGAAGTAGTCGACTCCGTCTACGGTCAGCAGTATAAATCAAACAAGAGCTAGAGATTACAAGGAATGGTTGAAGTTAAGGAACAGTTAACGAGACTAAAAGGATTAGTGAATTCCTCTCAAGGAAATGTTTAAGAGTTAGGAAGTGCGAAGGGCACAAACTGTTATGTAAAGACATCACATATGTCTTAAGGATCCTTAGGGATAAAACATGTTAGCTGGAACGGTGACCTAGCCTGTACATGGCAAGTAGATGACTAATGTGGACACATTAATGTGCAATGAACGGGATGAAAACTCCCAGAATGAGTACTTACACTACCAGGAAATGTTGATCTTCACAGAAGGAGATAATAAGCCATTTAAGAACGCAAACGGCGTGGCTAACTCAATATATCAATAAGTGTGAACTAAATGTAAAAGCATAACTTAGCAACACCCAGGAGCAATCCTTGAAGGGTGTTCGCATCAACAAGTGTTGCACGAAATGCATGACAGAAACACAAGGGTTGAAACTAACACCCAGTTTAGACATGAGTTGTCAGGAGACGGACTGACAAACCAAAGGGGCATCCCATGGAAGGAAACGGAATGCAACGACCTTGTCATGGAGCTCAATATAATATCCAAACCATGTAATGTTGTACAGAGAAGTACATGTGTGTGGACAGCCTACAATGAGCGCAGCTCAAGGCAGTAAGGCTTATAAGCCACAAATAAAATGTGTTATGAAAATTAGATTGATTAGAAGTTTATGTTGTATAAGTGAATAGAGTGGTAAACGAACCACTGCATTAAGAGTGGGGATACCTCTCGATATTCTGAAACCGCAGGAGCGGTAGTTATATGGATCAAGTTCAAGAAATATGTTAAGGATGGACGATGTTATTATTGAAAGAGAGCAGTTAGCTTAGTAGTATGTGTGTATAAAGGGAAACACCGAGCTGAATAATGCCGGCTTGTGACTCGAATGATCGATGCTCAAGGAGCATTCAGTAGTCGTTCAAATGAGTGATGAACTATAATGTGAATAATGTAAGTTTATGTGTGGAAGTTGAGGTGACAGTAGATACGATATAAGCTGATGTTATACAGGGAGTAAGAGCACGGTGCGCAACAAGCGACTGTTGTATAAGTATTGTTAAACGAAAACGTAACAGATAAGATCAGTTATGAGTTAAACTCAGTGGAGATGCAAGATAATTGATATTAAACAGACTCGGCAGTAAGCCAGTAGCCAGTATTATGAGATCAGAATTTCAGTGAAACACAGTGTGAATTCCATGGCGAATCACATAAGGGATTTACTGTCAAGAGTTTACGCCTCTGCACTCTGTATGACTGAGTGTTTTGGTATTGCACTTGCGCAGTAATGATCGAGTGGGATAGCTAGGAATTGGAAACATGTTAATTGTGGAGCAATAATGTTATAATGGCCGATGCATAGGAAATGCAAGGCCGCACCAATAAAGAGTGCTTGTACAAAACCAAATGTGGAGACATGATTAACAGTAAGTGACTACAGTAGCACTAGCTGCCAAATATCGGTATGGAATATACCCCAAATGTTGTAAATAGCTGAGAGAGCACTACACACTAGGTAGTAGCTCAATCTCGACCGACAGTAAGTCGGAAGGGAACAAGTCAATCATTGTGAAATACATAGCTGTATACACAGTAAATCGTTATGGAAGTAGATAGAAAGTTTATAACTCACCGAATTCGCTAACGGTAAGCGATAGCACGCGTCGGTTGAGAAACCATTGTTACCAAGATGAAGGTGACAATTGGGGATGTACAATACAGTAAGAATAACAAAAGGGAGCAATTAAGCTCTACAGTTACTAGAGTTTCGCAGCAGAAACTAGTGAGCCAGTGATTCAAGTGTTGAATGTACATGGTGAACACGAGTGAATGGCTAATTATTAACGCCTAGAAGCCTAACAGGCCAGAATCGAAACCGACTAAGAGTTTAAACAAACTCCAATGAGAATTCTTGGTTTAGGAACTAAACCGCCAATATGGTTAAGATCCTCTAATCAGAATCCATTGTGTAATAGACCGCGTGGAAGCTAAAACACTTCACGACGGCAGAACATTTAAGCCAATGTTTAGTGATTGATTACGTGGGCGTAATCCCTTTTAAGGGGGGTAGAGCGCAAAACCACTCAGTGTATATCCCCCGACAGTGTATAAATGTGAAATTGTGTGTTGTATTTTGATAAAATATATGTGTATATATATACTATATAGTGATCAAGAAAGGGCATGATACCGACATAGAACCTAGTGAGAATAAGATTCCCTAGGCAACAACATTAAAGTGAATGGAGATAACTGATAGATGGAGTTCTATCCCTTGGAGATGTTATGATCATGACTAGAATGATTTAAAAGATAGAAAATTGGAAATGAGTGATTTAATTGATGCTTGAAAATGAAGTGGGAGATGGAACTTGATTTGCATGTGATCAAGGGAAGCCGAACACAAATTGGAGTGGAAGGATCGTTCAACACTGATGCTGATCACATCAGGGTTGGATGACTCTTGAAACTCCCTATAAGTGGTCACAAATAACCACGCTAAGAAAAGAAGCAAAGAGCTTAAGTTGGACTTGGAGTTGTGTGTGTTTTCAAAAGGATTTTCAATTGGTATTTATAAAACGTTGATGGATACTTTGCATAATTAAAGTCTTCTTACTTAACCTCAGAAGGAAAAATTTCAAATTTATGTGATTGTTTTAATCTCCCAAAGGCACGGGGACGGAAGGTGTCCATCGCGACCGGGTTCTGCGGGATCACAGTGTGTATGTAAAAGATATTTTTGATTGTTATACATGCTATGACATGTTGTGTGGTATGTGTAATAAATGTTATTTTGACTTTGATCTCCTAAAAGTGTATGCTATTGAGACCTATGAGTCTAAATGTGTTGTGTTACATAGACCTAAGTGTCTAAAGACTGTTATGTTAGGGGGACCTATGTGTCCAAATGTTGTGATGTTACCCGAGACCAGTGAGTCCAAGGGGTTGTTATGTATGTGTAAGTGTTGTTAAGATACCCGGACCATAGATGTCCGAGGTTATCATGTGAATATGTTATGTTATGTGTGGATGTGAATGTGTTGCCCGGACCATTAAGTCCGAGGTTGTGATGTAAAGTGTGTTTGGTTATGGAAGTTTTATGGCTATAAGTAATCCCCGTATTCTAATCTAATGATGTGTGGGAAATGTGAACTTCGAGCACGAAGTTCTTTTAAGGGGGGTAGATTGAAATACCCCAAACCTTGATATGTTGTTAAACATTTAAACTATGGTATGTAAAGGCTAAAAAGTGCCTTAGAAACATCAGTGAACAATTTAAACCATAGTAAATGCAATAAAGCACTAAGATACGGTTTGACCAAAAACATGCTCTAAGCTATGAGCGAACTTGGTTAGGACCCAAAGAGCCTACCAAGACTTAATAACATTTAATTATGATTTTATAAGGCTAATTAAGTCCTTAGGAAACCTTGGTAGACAATGAAACCAAACAAAACATAAATAAATACCTTAAGGTCAATATGGGCTAAAATGTGCTCTAAGCTTGGGATAAATGTGTATAAGACCTAATGGTCATACCTATGCCTTATTTATATGTTAATGAACATATTAAATCAGTTACTAAAGAAAACCAAGCTTGAAAACAAGTTAAAACACAAAAAGTGCTTTAAGGAGTCTTAAAGCACGTTTTTGAAAAATTGTCTTGTAAATGAGTTTTGAATGGCTAGATGTCCATCATTACTCTTTAATTAACATGTGTACTATATAGTATCACATTTGGAAGTCTATATCAATGGGA
Source organism: Limonium bicolor (assembly GCA_023374045.1). Taxonomy (NCBI): domain Eukaryota; kingdom Viridiplantae; phylum Streptophyta; class Magnoliopsida; order Caryophyllales; family Plumbaginaceae; genus Limonium; species Limonium bicolor. The sequence goes on from CM041780.1 coordinate 253,260,200, forward strand.
AATCAAAAATTTCACAAATATGTGCCTTAGTTTGTGAATAGTGCCCAAATAGTGCTAGTTTTGACTTAAGTCAACTTTAATTAGTTAAATTGGTCAACAAAGGCCATATATATGTTATATATTAAAGGGGGCACGTTTTTAGAGGGTGAGTCACCATACCAAGTCAGCCAATTAAAAGAAAGAAAGAAAAGTAAGTAAAAGGTTACCTTTTGCTTTATAACATAAATATCTCCAAACTAAACCTCTCTCCTCACTTTCTCTTCTTTTCTTCTTGGTTCCCACCGTCTCCAACCTCATCCTCCCTCTCTCCATCTCGTTTTGCTACAGCCATATACCATTCTCCATCTTTGAATGCTTGTAACTTCTAGCTCCATGCACCAAATCAAATTCCAAGACCATATTTGTCTTAGTTAGGTCAAGCTCTACACTTCTCTCTTTTCAAATCTTCAAGAACTCCATTTTGGTGCCATGAAGATTCTCCATTGAAGGAGCTTGAGCTCACCTTTTCATGCCTTGACATTCTCCTTTGCTTCAAGGTAAGGAAAATCAAAGAAAAACAACATTTCCTCTTGTTTTAGTGTGTGGCCGAAAATTCACCTTACAATGGTGCATTACCTTGCTATCTTTTTAGCTTAATCCAAACTTCAAAGGGCTAGGAGGAGTCCTATCTTGCCACTTGTTCAAGTTCTCTTTCAAATTCCAAAGGTAAACATCAATTTTAGTGTTTTAAGACACTTATGTAAACCTAGGGTTTAATTATGAGTTTGAGTATTAAACTTAATGCTCATTACCCTTATATGTATATTGGTTAGAAGGTTGACAAGTGATAAAAGCTCCTTGCCGATTTTCAATCAAGAAAAACAAGAGAAAACAAGTGAGAAAACTTGGAAAAACAAAGAGGTAAATAACCTCTCTTAATGTGGTTTATTGTACTAGGGAATTGAGCTATATTTGCTTAATAAATAACCTAAAGAGCCAATGGAAAAATGAGCTAGGAAAATATCCACAAGGTGGACTAAAAGGACATGGGAGCATTGTTGTGTGTATTCGCAGGTTGAAGGCATTTAAATGTGGAAATTCAGTGTTTAAGGTTTATGCAATTTAAAGGCCTAAGAGCCAGGGCCTAAGTGCCAAGCAATTTAAGTTTATGCACTATATTGTGATGTAGTGTAAATTTGGTGAAGTTTTGTGTGTGAGGAAGTTCTTGATGGATTTTAGGTGTTCTTGAATGAAATAAGGTAAAAACCTAAGTGTTTGGATGTGAGTATATACAAGAGAAGCTATGGCCAAATTTGGAAAATGTGTAAGAAGTTCTAGGTGTTTTAAATGAGTTTTGGTGAACTAGGAAGTGTTAAAGGTGAACAAATGTTTTACTAGGGAAGAAAACATGTACTAAGGTGATTTAGAGTGATACAAGGATTTAGGTATTATCTTGGAAGTTCTAGGAAATTCAATGTGTGTTTGTGAGAATGTATTTAAGTCTTGGAGAAGTTTGTTTAAGGTTTAGGAATGTTGATGTACAAGGAAGAAGTGATGTTTAGGTAAGATGTGAAAAAGGAGATTTAGTTAGTAAGAAAGAAGTTGAGAGATGATGTTAAGGTGTAGAGGAAACACCTTGGTATAGTGGTCATTATAGGTGAAATACCACCTAGAAATCTTAAGGAGAAACATTCCAAGTGCTAGGAACTTTGTAAGGAATTTGTGAATGATAAGATGGTTTTGGTGTGTGATTTAAAGAGTTTAGTACATGGCTAAAGGTGTGTTTGATGTGCCAAATGATGTTAGAACACATTAGGAGGCTTGAGGAAAAATTTGGAGAAAGTTTGACAATGTATGGGAAGTTTCTGCACCCGACCTACCCAGGGGACCGACCCCAGTCTGGGTCGGTCGGGCTGAAACTGTGAAGTTGGATGTTCTCTGCAGCCGACCTACCCAGGGGGTGGGTCGGTCGGTGGGTCGGTCGGACCTAAAAAAAAAAAAAAAAAAATTAATTTTAAGAATGTTAAGTGGTATTAGTGGTATGCCATTAAGAGAGTATTGATGGTTAGAAAGATAAATATATGGACTTGAGAGATTAAGTTAAGTAAGATGATTTAAACGTTAAGGTTATAAAATGATATGTAATGAGGGGATTGTTAAGTAATGATGTTATAAGATTGTTAAGGGCATGTTAAGTAAGTTATAATGATAATTTGGTGAGGGAAAAATTGTAGCAACATGTAAAAGTAAAACAAGTTAAAATGTAAAGTTATGTAACTAAGTTAACGGGGATAAGTTATAAGCATTAGACTTTAAACAATCATGTTACCCCGATGTTAATAAAAGTACATGTAATGTTATCAGTTGTTCGAGAATTGCTCGAGGAACATAAGTGGACATGATAAAGTGGACTCCGGTGACAGGTATGGTTTTCTTGCAACCTGTGTCCTACCGGATTACACCGGCTTGTATGCCAATGTGTTTTTCTGTGTGTTTGCCACGTTATAAGATAAATCATGAAACGAGTTTACAGTCGTTATTGTTGTTGTATGTTTACGTGCCGATACCGGTAACCTCGAATGCGCTTGAAGGGCTAGTTAACCACTATTAGGTAAACGTAGGAGAACGGTATCCGGTAACAACGTTTCCGACTTAAGGAACGTTCTAACCACGGCTATGCGTGAGTTGGTTATGTGATGTTTGTGTGATGTTTGTATGTGAATGTATGACTCTCTCTTCCCTTGTGTATGTCTAACAAGACTTAACCCAATGTTTGTGATTGTTTAATAAAGTTCAAAGTTGAACTTCTAACAAGTGCTAACGGGGGAGTGAGGAGTCCGGTCTGTTCCGGCCACGCGTGTGAGTATGGGGGTCGTTGTCATAGCAGGTTCGATCCTCTCTGTATGTTATGGTTGTTTTCCAATTTGGTTCCCAACCTTCCCTTTAGCTTAACCAAGGCTATTACTGACTCACGTCGGGCCACAGGGGCATACTATTGTTATGTTTGTTTCGGTGTGCTTGGATCACTATATCCGAGACACCTTGTGTTAAGTTAACCGTTCATTTAACGAGACGGTAACGAGTTATGTAACGAGCTTATCATGAGACTGGCAACATTCTCTAGGCTCACCAGTGTATTAGCAATGTTTGGGTCGGTACCTAAGAGGACCATTCCCGTTATGTTATGTTCCTTTGTTGTGATGCAATATCTATTGCGGTGTTATGTTGTGCACGTGGAAACGTGCAAGGTGTTGTTAAGTGTTGTTATGTAGTGTATGTTATATGTTGTAAAATGTGGAGTATGTGGATCATGGATATGAATCCCAGTTTGAGAAAAGAGGCATTTAAGGATAACCCGATTTAAGGGTAAGTGTCGTATGTTAAGGAAGTAGCTCCATTAGAGGAGGAACACTCTAGGGATTGAATACCTTGAGTGACTTATCAAGTAAGGATATTATCCGTTTGTTGAGCCCGTTGAGGCGAATGATTAAGTGTTGTGTGTTTACAGTTGCATGTATGATTTAAAAATAATCAACCGCATGCTAAGACGACAATTAGTTGTGCGTGGCCCGGTAGCATGTGGGCTGCGGGATTACCATACCAGCAAAGGTGCTGAGCCCCTTGGGGGCCACCCTTTCTCTTCTTTTCCTATTTCAGGTACAAGGAGCTGGAAGCCGTTCGAGAGTAGGACGGGGTAGTCATTGTACTTGGGTAATCGTTTATGTTGTATATATACAGTAGGTGTAGTAAGACCGAAATTGTTATCGGCATTAGTTATAAATACTCGGTATAGTTGGAAGGTGTATGTTGTTGTTGTGTTAATGGAAAGGGATAGTAAGGTGTAGTCGCTCGGGAATTTAGCCCATCAGACCGGTACAATGTGTATGTATTAGCCTTGTTAGCCACGTAGGTGGCTAACGGCGTGTAACACCAACGAGATAAGTAATGTGATGAGGTTGTTTTCCGCTGCAGTTTATTGTAAGTGTGTTATTGTTGGATGGGGTGTTACAAAAAGTGGTATCAGAGCGAAGTATCGCTCTGATGACTGAATTACCGAGCTTAGGAAGTACCTAGTTAGGATTTAAGTACTTTGGGTTAAGGGTTGAGTGATAGCGTGAGAGATACGCTAGATAGGAATTACCAGTGTGTACTGGAAACCTACAATATCCAACCCGCCCTCCACAATCCCTGTTTTATAACTTGGGAAAGAACGCCAGAGAGATGGAAGTCCGCTCTTACTCGGGAATACCCGATCTGGCTGTTATTAAATACCTCTAAAGGTACGGAGAACCTGTCATACGGTAGATCCCGAAAACTGGGAATCCCGGAGACGGTCTCCATCTGAATGATGTTAACCGCATTTAATAGCGAAGAATGAAGGATTTTGTGTATAAGAGAATAGAATTTCCGGCAACCTGGGTCGACATGCAGAGCAGTCGAGAGTAACCAGCTTGCAACGCACCGACCGTGCAACAGGCAAGAAGTGGATTAGAGAAACCTGAGACGAGTGTCTACGGGACCACAGTTGATAAATAATACACCAACGGTATACCAACCGACAAAGGAACTACAACGTAGTGCCCAAACAAGAGACAAGTCTCAGTAACCACGACAATGCGTGGAACGGGCTACGAAGAGAATACAATACTAAGACAAAGGGGTCTCCCAGAATGGGAAACACCCTAGTTGATGATCGTCATGTGAAGACAGTGAGAAGTCACCTAGAAGAGTTATTGTCAAGGCAGTAAGATCAGTGAGGGCCAACAAGGCCACTGATGACAGCATGGGTAAAAACAATACCACAACCGGTATGTGTTAAACCGATAGCCAGTTAGCATGGCGCACTTGCCGTAGCAAGTGCTGCTATAACAGGGCTGTTCGGGGAAATTTTAACAAATACAAAGTACTTGGTAAAGTACCATAAAGTTAAGGGTGATCGTCATAACAGTGGAAGGGCCTGTTAGCCTAACCTCTGTAATTGTAAGTACACCAGTCAGCAAGAAGCTAGACTTGGTTAAGGTAAGAAGATGTTGTGAAACCATGAAAATTTTCTTTCAAACCCAGATTTATCTAACCCTTTTCTTTTCAAACCAGATTTTCTTTCAAACCAACACTTCTTTCCAACCTTCTTTTAAACCAAGCCAGTAAAACCAAGGACAGTTGACGAGGATACAACAATGGATAAACTTTCCCTCGATTAAGTTCGGGAAGCATGGAATGAATATTGTCAAGGGACAATATAAGGGAGTTGACAACAGAATACTTCACCTAGGCGTGTGACGGACACTACGAGTGTACCAACTGAATTGTGGGACGACCGCACTCCGATAGGAGCTTGTGGGCCTGACAGACCTACTTATGGTTAGTTGGGTAAGTAGCAATGTATTAGTATGGTACCCCACATATGTATACGAGTGGAGTCCGAAACACGGGAAGTAGTCGACTCCGTCTACGGTCAGCAGTATAAATCAAACAAGAGCTAGAGATTACAAGGAATGGTTGAAGTTAAGGAACTCAGTTAAGTTAACGAGACTAAACGGATTAGTGAATTCCTCTCAAGGAAATGTTTAAGAGTTAGGAAGTGCGAAGGGCACAAACTGTTATGTAAAGACATCACATATGTCTTAAGGATCCTTAGGGATAAAACATGTTAGCTGGAACGGTGACCTAGCCTGTACATGGCAAGTAGATGACTAATGTGGACACATTAATGTGCAATGAACGGGATGAAAACTCCCAGAATGAGTACCTACACTACCAGGAAATGTTGATCTTCACAGAAGGAGATAATAAGCCATTTAAGAACGCAAACGGCGTGGCTAACTCAATATATCAATAAGTGTGAACTAAATGTAAAAGCATAACTTAGCAACACCCAGGAGCAATCCTTGAAGGGTGTTCGCATCAACAAGTGTTGCACGAAATGCATGACAGAAACACAAGGGTTGAAACTAACACCCAGTTTAGACATGAGTTGTCAGGAGACGGACTGACAAACCAAAGGGGCATCCCATGGAAGGAAACGGAATGCAACGACCTTGTCATGGAGCTCAATATAATATCCAAACCATGTAATGTTGTACAGAGAAGTACATGTGTGTGGACAGCCTACAATGAGCGCAGCTCAAGGCAGTAAGGCTTATAAGCCACAAATAAAATGTGTTATGAAAATTAGATTGATTGTAGAAGTTTATGTTGTATAAGTGAATAGAGTGGTAAACGAACCACTGCATTAAGAGTGGGGATACCTCTCGATATTCTGAAACCGCAGGAGCGGTAGTTATATGGATCAAGTTCAAGAAATATGTTAAGGATGGACGATGTTATTATTGAAAGAGAGCAGTTAGCTTAGTAGTATGTGTGTATAAAGGGAAACACCGAGCTGAATAATGCCGGCTTGTGACTCGAATGATCGATGCTCAAGGAGCATTCAGTAGTCGTTCAAATGAGTGATGAACTATAATGTGAATAATGTAAGTTTATGTGTGGAAGTTGAGGTGACAGTAGATACGATATAAGCTGATGTTATACAGGGAGTAAGAGCACGGTGCGCAACAAGCGACTGTTGTATAAGTATTGTTAAACGAAAACGTAACAGATAAGATCAGTTATGAGTTAAACTCAGTGGAGATGCAAGATAATTGATATTAAACAGACTCGGCAGTAAGCCAGTAGCCAGTATTATGAGATCAGAATTTCAGTGAAACACAGTGTGAATTCCATGGCGAATCACATAAGGGATTTACTGTCAAGAGTTTACGCCTCTGCACTCTGTATGACTGAGTGTTTTGGTATTGCACTTGCGCAGTAATGATCGAGTGGGATAGCTAGGAATTGGAAACATGTTAATTGTGGAGCAATAATGTTATAATGGCCGATGCATAGGAAATGCAAGGCCGCACCAATAAAGAGTGCTTGTACAAAACCAAATGTGGAGACATGATTAACAGTAAGTGACTACAGTAGCACTAGCTGCCAAATATCGGTATGGAATATACCCCAAATGTTGTAAATAGCTGAGAGAGCACTACACACTAGGTAGTAGCTCAATCTCGACCGACAGTAAGTCGGAAGGGAACAAGTCATTGTGAAATACATAGCTGTATACACAGTAAATCGTTATGGAAGTAGATAGAAAGTTTATAACTCACCGAATTCGCTAACGGTAAGCGATAGCACGCGTCGGTTGAGAAACCATTGTTACCAAGATGAAGGTGACAATTGGGGATGTACAATACAGTAAGAATAACAAAAGGGAGCAATTAAGCTCTACAGTTACTAGAGTTTCGCAGCAGAAACTAGTGAGCCAGTGATTCAAGTGTTGAATGTACATGGTGAACACGAGTGAATGGCTAATTATTAACGCCTAGAAGCCTAACAGGCCAGAATCGAAACCGACTAAGAGTTTAAACAAACTCCAATGAGAATTCTTGGTTTAGGAACTAAACCGCCAATATGGTTAAGATCCTCTAATCAGAATCCATTGTGTAATAGACCGCGTGGAAGCTAAAACACTTCACGACGGCAGAACATTTAAGCCAATGTTTAGTGATTGATTACGTGGGCGTAATCCCTTTTAAGGGGGGTAGAGCGCAAAACCACTCAGTGTATATCCCCCGACAGTGTATAAATGTGAAATTGTGTGTTGTATTTTGATAAAATATATGTGTATATATATACTATATAGTGATCAAGAAAGGGCATGATACCGACATAGAACCTAGTGAGAATAAGATTCCCTAGGCAACAACATTAAAGTGAATGGAGATAACTGATAGATGGAGTTCTATCCCTTGGAGATGTTATGATCATGACTAGAATGATTTAAAAGATAGAAAATTGGAAATGAGTGATTTAATTGATGCTTGAAAATGAAGTGGGAGGTGGAACTTGATTTGCATGTGATCAAGGGAAGCCGAACACAAATTGGAGTGGAAGGATCGTTCAACACTGATGCTGATCACATCAGGGTTGGATGACTCTTGAAACTCCCTATAAGTGGTCACAAATAACCACGCTAAGAAAAGAAGCAAAGAGCTTAAGTTGGACTTGGAGTTGTGTGTTTTTCAAAAGGATTTTCAATTGGTATTTATAAAACGTTGATGGATACTTTGCATAATTAAAGTCTTCTTACTTAACCTCACAAGGAAAAATTTCAAATTTATGTGATTGTTTTAATCTCCCAAAGGCACGGGGACGGAAGGTGTCCATCGCGACCGGGTTCTGCGGGATCACAGTGTGTATGTAAAAGATATTTTTGATTGTTATACATGCTATGACATGTTGTGTGGTATGTGTAATAAATGTTATTTTGACTTTGATCTCCTAAAAGTGTATGCTATTGAGACCTATGAGTCTAAATGTGTTGTGTTACATAGACCTAAGTGTCTAAAGACTGTTATGTTAGGGGGACCTATGTGTCCAAATGTTGTGATGTTACCCGAGACCAGTGAGTCCAAGGGGTTGTTATGTATGTGTAAGTGTTGTTAAGATACCCGGACCATAGAGTCCGAGGTTATCATGTGAATATGTTATGTTATGTGTGGATGTGAATGTGTTGCCCGGACCATTAAGTCCGAGGTTGTGATGTAAAGTGTGTTTGGTTATGGAAGTTTTATGGCTATAAGTAATCCCCGTATTCTAATCTAATGATGTGTGGGAAATGTGAACTTCGAGCACGAAGTTCTTTTAAGGGGGGTAGATTGAAATACCCCAAACCTTGATATGTTGTTAAACATTTAAACTATGGTATGTAAAGGCTAAAAAGTGCCTTAGAAACATCAGTGAACAATTTAAACCATAGTAAATGCAATAAAGCACTAAGATACGGTTTGACCAAAAACATGCTCTAAGCTATGAGCGAACTTGGTTAGGACCCAAAGAGCCTACCAAGACTTAATAACATTTAATTATGATTTTATAAGGCTAATTAAGTCCTTAGGAAACCTTGGTAGACAATGAAACCAAACAAAACATAAATAAATACCTTAAGGTCAATATGGGCTAAAATGTGCTCTAAGCTTGGGATAAATGTGTATAAGACCTAATGGTCATACCTATGCCTTATTTATATGTTAATGAACATATTAAATCAGTTACTAAAGAAAACCAAGCTTGAAAACAAGTTAAAACACAAAAAGTGCTTTAAGGAGTCTTAAAGCACGTTTTTGAAAAATTGTCTTGTAAATGAGTTTTGAATGGCTAGATGTCCATCATTACTCTTTAATTAACATGTGTACTATATAGTATCACATTTGGAAGTCTATATCAATGGGAAATCAAAAATTTCACAAATATGTGCCTTAGTTTGTGAATAGTGCCCAAATAGTGCTAGTTTTGACTTAAGTCAACTTTAATTAGTTAAATTGGTCAACAAAGGCCATATATATGTTATATATTAAAGGGGGCACGGTTTTTAGAGGGTGAGTCACCATACCAAGTCAGCCAATTAAAAGAAAGAAAGAAAAGTAAGTAAAAGGTTACCTTTTGCTTTATAACATAAATATCTCCAAACTAAACCTCTCTCCTCACTTTCTCTTCTTTTCTTCTTGGTTCCCACCGTCTCCAACCTCATCCTCCCTTCTCCATCTCGTTTTGCTACAGCCATATACCATTCTCCATCTTTGAATGCTTGTAACTTCTAGCTCCATGCACCAAATCAAATTCCAAGACCATATTTGTCTTAGTTAGGTCAAGCTCTACACTTCTCTCTTTTCAAATCTTCAAGAACTCCATTTTGGTGCCATGAAGATTCTCCATTGAAGGAGCTTGAGCTCACCTTTTCATGCCTTGACATTCTCCTTTGCTTCAAGGTAAGGAAAATCAAAGAAAAACAACATTTCCTCTTGTTTTAGTGTGTGGCCGAAAATTCACCTTACAATGGTGCATTACCTTGCTATCTTTTTAGCTTAATCCAAACTTCAAAGGGCTAGGAGGAGTCCTATCTTGCCACTTGTTCAAGTTCTCTTTCAAATTCCAAAGGTAAACATCAATTTTAGTGTTTTAAGACACTTATGTAAACCTAGGGTTTAATTATGAGTTTGAGTATTAAACTTAATGCTCATTACCCTTATATGTATATTGGTTAGAAGGTTGACAAGTGATAAAAGCTCCTTGCCGATTTTCAATCAAGAAAAACAAGAGAAAACAAGTGAGAAAACTTGGAAAAACAAAGAGGTAAATAACCTCTCTTAATGTGGTTTATTGTACTAGGGAATTGAGCTATATTTGCTTAATAAATAACCTAAAGAGCCAATGGAAAAATGAGCTAGGAAAATATCCACAAGGTGGACTAAAAGGACATGGGAGCATTGTTGTGTGTATTCGCAGGTTGAAGGCATTTAAATGTGGAAATTCAGTGTTTAAGGTTTATGCAATTTAAAGGCCTAAGAGCCATGTTATTTAAGGGCCTAAGTGCCAAGCAATTTAAGTTTATGCACTATATTGTGATGTAGTGTAAATTTGGTGAAGTTTTGTGTGTGAGGAAGTTCTTGATGGATTTTAGGTGTTCTTGAATGAAATAAGGTAAAAACCTAAGTGTTTGGATGTGAGTATATACAAGAGAAGCTATGGCCAAATTTGGAAAATGTGTAAGAAGTTCTAGGTGTTTTAAATGAGTTTTGGTGAACTAGGAAGTGTTAAAGGTGAACAAATGTTTTACTAGGGAAGAAAACATGTACTAAGGTGATTTAGAGTGATACAAGGATTTAGGTATTATCTTGGAAGTTCTAGGAAATTCAATGTGTGTTTGTGAGAATGTATTTAAGTCTTGGAGAAGTTTGTTTAAGGTTTAGGAATGTTGATGTACAAGGAAGAAGTGATGTTTAGGTAAGATGTGAAAAAGGAGATTTAGTTAGTAAGAAAAGAAGTTGAGAGATGATGTTAAGGTGTAGAGGAAACACCTTGGTATAGTGGTCATTATAGGTGAAATACCACCTAGAAATCTTAAGGAGAAAACATTCCAAGTGCTAGGAACTTTGTAAGGAATTTGTGAATGATAAGATGGTTTTGGTGTGTGATTTAAAGAGTTTAGTACATGGCTAAAGGTGTGTTTGATGTGCCAAATGATGTTAGAACACATTAGGAGGCTTGAGGAAAAATTTGGAGAAAGTTTGACAATGTATGGGAAGTTTCTGCACCCGACCTACCCAGGGGACCGACCCCAGTCTGGGTCGGTCGGGCTGAAACTGTGAAGTTGGATGTTCTCTGCAGCCGACCTACCCAGGGGGTGGGTCGGTCGGTGGGTCGGTCGGACCTAAAAAAAAAAAAAAAAAATTAATTTTAAGAATGTTAAGTGGTATTAGTGGTATGCCATTAAGAGAGTATTGATGGTTAGAAAGATAAATATATATGGACTTGAGAGATTAAGTTAAGTAAGATGATTTAAACGTTAAGGTTATAAAATGATATGTAATGAGGGGATTGTTAAGTAATGATGTTATAAGATTGTTAAGGGCATGTTAAGTAAGTTATAATGATAATTTGGTGAGGGAAAAATTGTAGCAAACATGTAAAAGTAAAACAAGTTAAAATGTAAAGTTATGTAACTAAGTTAACGGGGATAAGTTATAAGCATTAGACTTTAAACAATCATGTTACCCCGATGTTAATAAAAGTACATGTAATGTTATCAGTTGTTCGAGAATTGCTCGAGGAACATAAGTGGACATGATAAAGTGGACTCCGGTGACAGGTATGGTTTTCTTGCAACCTGTGTCCTACCGGATTACACCGGCTTGTATGCCAATGTGTTTTTCTGTGTGTTTGCCACGTTATAAGATAAATCATGAAACGAGTTTACAGTCGTGATTGTTGTTGTATGTTTACGTGCCGATACCGGTAACCTCGAATGCGCTTGAAGGGCTAGTTAACCACTATTAGGTAAACGTAGGAGAACGGTATCCGGTAACAACGTTTCCGACTTAAGGAACGTTCTAACCACGGCTATGCGTGAGTTGGTTATGTGATGTTGTGTGTGATGTTTGTATGTGAATGTATGACTCTCTCTTCCCTTGTGTATGTCTAACAAGACTTAACCCAATGTTTGTGATTGTTTAATAAAGTTCAAAGTTGAACTTCTAACAAGTGCTAACGGGGGAGTGAGGAGTCCGGTCTGTTCCGGCCACGCGTGTGAGTATGGGGGTCGTTGTCATAGCAGGTTCGATCCTCTCTGTATGTTATGGTTGTTTTCCAATTTGGTTCCCAACCTTCCCTTTAGCTTAACCAAGGCTATTACTGACTCACGTCGGGCCACAGGGGCATACTATTGTTATGTTTGTTTCGGTGTGCTTGGATCACTATATCCGAGACACCTTGTGTTAAGTTAACCGTTCATTTAACGAGACGGTAACGAGTTATGTAACGAGCTTATCATGAGACTGGCAACATTCTCTAGGCTCACCAGTGTATTAGCAATGTTTGGGTCGGTACCTAAGAGGACCATTCCCGTTATGTTATGTTCCTTTGTTGTGATGCAATATCTATTGCGGTGTTATGTTGTGCACGTGGAAACGTGCAAGGTGTTGTTAAGTGTTGTTATGTAGTGTATGTTATATGTTGTAAAATGTGGAGTATGTGGATCATGGATATGAATCCCAGTTTGAGAAAAGAGGCATTTAAGGATAACCCGATTTAAGGGTAAGTGTCGTATGTTAAGGAAGTAGCTCCATTAGAGGAGGAACACTCTAGGGATATTGAATACCTTGAGTGACTTATCAAGTAAGGATATATTATCCGTTTGTTGAGCCCGTTGAGGCGAATGATTAAGTGTTGTGTGTTTACAGTTGCATGTATGATTTAAAAATAATCAACCGCATGCTAAGACGACAATTAGTTGTGCGTGGCCCGGTAGCATGTGGGCTGCGGGATTACCATACCAGCAAAGGTGCTGAGCCCCTTGGGGGCCACCCTTTCTCTTCTTTTCCTATTTCAGGTACAAGGAGCTGGAAGCCGTTCGAGAGTAGGACGGGGTAGTCATTGTACTTGGGTAATCGTTTATGTTGTATATATACAGTAGGTGTAGTAAGACCGAAATTGTTATCGGCATTAGTTATAAATACTCGGTATAGTTGGAAGGTGTATGTTGTTGTTGTGTTAATGGAAAGGGATAGTAAGGTGTAGTCGCTCGGGAATTTAGCCCATCAGACCGGTACAATGTGTATGTATTAGCCTTGTTAGCCACGTAGGTGGCTAACGGCGTGTAACACCAACGAGATAAGTAATGTGATGAGGTTGTTTTCCGCTGCAGTTTATTGTAAGTGTGTTATTGTTGGATGGGGTGTTACAAAAAGTGGTATCAGAGCGAAGTATCGCTCTGATGACTGAATTACCGAGCTTAGGAAGTACCTAGTTAGGATTTAAGTACTTTGGGTTAAGGGTTGAGTGATAGCGTGAGAGATACGCTAGATAGGAATTACCAGTGTGTACTGGAAACCTACAATATCCAACCCGCCCTCCACAATCCCTGTTTTATAACTTGGGAAAGAACGCCAGAGAGATGGAAGTCCGCTCTTACTCGGGAATACCCGATCTGGCTGTTATTAAATACCTCTAAAGGTACGGAGAACCTGTCATACGGTAGATCCCGAAAACTGGGAATCCCGGAGACGGTCTCCATCTGAATGATGTTAACCGCATTTAATAGCGAAGAATGAAGGATTTTGTGTATAAGAGAATAGAATTTCCGGCAACCTGGGTCGACATGCAGAGCAGTCGAGAGTAACCAGCTTGCAACGCACCGACCGTGCAACAGGCAAGAAGTGGATTAGAGAAACCTGAGACGAGTGTCTACGGGACCACAGTTGATAAATAATACACCAACGGTATACCAACCGACAAAGGAACTACAACGTAGTGCCCAAACAAGAGACAAGTCTCAGTAACCACGACAATGCGTGGAACGGGCTACGAAGAGAATACAATACTAAGACAAAGGGGTCTCCCAGAATGGGAAACACCCTAGTTGATGATCGTCATGTGAAGACAGTGAGAAGTCACCTAGAAGAGTTATTGTCAAGGCAGTAAGATCAGTGAGGGCCAACAAGGCCACTGATGACAGCATGGGTAAAAACAATACCACAACCGGTATGTGTTAAACCGATAGCCAGTTAGCATGGCGCACTTGCCGTAGCAAGTGCTGCTATAACAGGGCTGTTCGGGGAAATTTTAACAAATACAAAGTACTTGGTAAAGTACCATAAAGTTAAGGGTGATCGTCATAACAGTGGAAGGGCCTGTTAGCCTAACCTCTGTAATTGTAAGTACACCAGTCAGCAAGAAGCTAGACTTGGTTAAGGTAAGAAGATGTTGTGAAACCATGAAAATTTTCTTTCAAACCCAGATTTATCTAACCCTTTTCTTTTCAAACCAGATTTTCTTTCAAACCAACACTTCTTTCCAACCTTCTTTTAAACCAAGCCAGTAAAACCAAGGACAGTTGACGAGGATACAACAATGGATAAACTTTCCCTCGATTAAGTTCGGGAAGCATGGAATGAATATTGTCAAGGGACAATATAAGGGAGTTGACAACAGAATACTTCACCTAGGCGTGTGACGGACACTACGAGTGTACCAACTGAATTGTGGGACGACCGCACTCCGATAGGAGCTTGTGGGCCTGACAGACCTACTTATGGTTAGTTGGGTAAGTAGCAATGTATTAGTATGGTACCCCACATATGTATACGAGTGGAGTCCGAAACACGGGAAGTAGTCGACTCCGTCTACGGTCAGCAGTATAAATCAAACAAGAGCTAGAGATTACAAGGAATGGTTGAAGTTAAGGAACAGTTAACGAGACTAAAAGGATTAGTGAATTCCTCTCAAGGAAATGTTTAAGAGTTAGGAAGTGCGAAGGGCACAAACTGTTATGTAAAGACATCACATATGTCTTAAGGATCCTTAGGGATAAAACATGTTAGCTGGAACGGTGACCTAGCCTGTACATGGCAAGTAGATGACTAATGTGGACACATTAATGTGCAATGAACGGGATGAAAACTCCCAGAATGAGTACTTACACTACCAGGAAATGTTGATCTTCACAGAAGGAGATAATAAGCCATTTAAGAACGCAAACGGCGTGGCTAACTCAATATATCAATAAGTGTGAACTAAATGTAAAAGCATAACTTAGCAACACCCAGGAGCAATCCTTGAAGGGTGTTCGCATCAACAAGTGTTGCACGAAATGCATGACAGAAACACAAGGGTTGAAACTAACACCCAGTTTAGACATGAGTTGTCAGGAGACGGACTGACAAACCAAAGGGGCATCCCATGGAAGGAAACGGAATGCAACGACCTTGTCATGGAGCTCAATATAATATCCAAACCATGTAATGTTGTACAGAGAAGTACATGTGTGTGGACAGCCTACAATGAGCGCAGCTCAAGGCAGTAAGGCTTATAAGCCACAAATAAAATGTGTTATGAAAATTAGATTGATTGTAGAAGTTTATGTTGTATAAGTGAATAGAGTGGTAAACGAACCACTGCATTAAGAGTGGGGATACCTCTCGATATTCTGAAACCGCAGGAGCGGTAGTTATATGGATCAAGTTCAAGAAATATGTTAAGGATGGACGATGTTATTATTGAAAGAGAGCAGTTAGCTTAGTAGTATGTGTGTATAAAGGGAAACACCGAGCTGAATAATGCCGGCTTGTGACTCGAATGATCGATGCTCAAGGAGCATTCAGTAGTCGTTCAAATGAGTGATGAACTATAATGTGAATAATGTAAGTTTATGTGTGGAAGTTGAGGTGACAGTAGATACGATATAAGCTGATGTTATACAGGGAGTAAGAGCACGGTGCGCAACAAGCGACTGTTGTATAAGTATTGTTAAACGAAAACGTAACAGATAAGATCAGTTATGAGTTAAACTCAGTGGAGATGCAAGATAATTGATATTAAACAGACTCGGCAGTAAGCCAGTAGCCAGTA
The DNA here is from genome assembly GCA_023374045.1 of Limonium bicolor. Lineage (NCBI taxonomy): Eukaryota > Viridiplantae > Streptophyta > Magnoliopsida > Caryophyllales > Plumbaginaceae > Limonium > Limonium bicolor. Next base: position 253,276,127 of record CM041780.1, read on the forward strand.
TTATGAGATCAGAATTTCAGTGAAACACAGTGTGAATTCCATGGCGAATCACATAAGGGATTTACTGTCAAGAGTTTACGCCTCTGCACTCTGTATGACTGAGTGTTTTGGTATTGCACTTGCGCAGTAATGATCGAGTGGGATAGCTAGGAATTGGAAACATGTTAATTGTGGAGCAATAATGTTATAATGGCCGATGCATAGGAAATGCAAGGCCGCACCAATAAAGAGTGCTTGTACAAAACCAAATGTGGAGACATGATTAACAGTAAGTGACTACAGTAGCACTAGCTGCCAAATATCGGTATGGAATATACCCCAAATGTTGTAAATAGCTGAGAGAGCACTACACACTAGGTAGTAGCTCAATCTCGACCGACAGTAAGTCGGAAGGGAACAAGTCAATCATTGTGAAATACATAGCTGTATACACAGTAAATCGTTATGGAAGTAGATAGAAAGTTTATAACTCACCGAATTCGCTAACGGTAAGCGATAGCACGCGTCGGTTGAGAAACCATTGTTACCAAGATGAAGGTGACAATTGGGGATGTACAATACAGTAAGAATAACAAAAGGGAGCAATTAAGCTCTACAGTTACTAGAGTTTCGCAGCAGAAACTAGTGAGCCAGTGATTCAAGTGTTGAATGTACATGGTGAACACGAGTGAATGGCTAATTATTAACGCCTAGAAGCCTAACAGGCCAGAATCGAAACCGACTAAGAGTTTAAACAAACTCCAATGAGAATTCTTGGTTTAGGAACTAAACCGCCAATATGGTTAAGATCCTCTAATCAGAATCCATTGTGTAATAGACCGCGTGGAAGCTAAAACACTTCACGACGGCAGAACATTTAAGCCAATGTTTAGTGATTGATTACGTGGGCGTAATCCCTTTTAAGGGGGGTAGAGCGCAAAACCACTCAGTGTATATCCCCGACAGTGTATAAATGTGAAATTGTGTGTTGTATTTTGATAAAATAATGTGTATATATATACTATATAGTGATCAAGAAAGGGCATGATACCGACATAGAACCTAGTGAGAATAAGATTCCCTAGGCAACAACATTAAAGTGAATGGAGATAACTGATAGATGGAGTTCTATCCCTTGGAGATGTTATGATCATGACTAGAATGATTTAAAAGATAGAAAATTGGAAATGAGTGATTTAATTGATGCTTGAAAATGAAGTGGGAGGTGGAACTTGATTTGCATGTGATCAAGGGAAGCCGAACACAAATTGGAGTGGAAGGATCGTTCAACACTGATGCTGATCACATCAGGGTTGGATGACTCTTGAAACTCCCTATAAGTGGTCACAAATAACCACGCTAAGAAAAGAAGCAAAGAGCTTAAGTTGGACTTGGAGTTGTGTGTGTTTTCAAAAGGATTTTCAATTGGTATTTATAAAACGTTGATGGATACTTTGCATAATTAAAGTCTTCTTACTTAACCTCACAAGGAAAAATTTCAAATTTATGTGATTGTTTTAATCTCCCAAAGGCACGGGGACGGAAGGTGTCCATCGCGACCGGGTTCTGCGGGATCACAGTGTGTATGTAAAAGATATTTTTGATTGTTATACATGCTATGACATGTTGTGTGGTATGTGTAATAAATGTTTTTACTTTGATCTCCTAAAAGTGTATGCTATTGAGACCTATGAGTCTAAATGTGTTGTGTTACATAGACCTAAGTGTCTAAAGACTGTTATGTTAGGGGGACCTATGTGTCCAAATGTTGTGATGTTACCCGAGACCAGTGAGTCCAAGGGGTTGTTATGTATGTGTAAGTGTTGTTAAGATACCCGGACCATAGAGTCCGAGGTTATCATGTGAATATGTTATGTTATGTGTGGATGTGAATGTGTTCCCCGGACTATTAAGTCCGAGGTTGTGATGTAAAGTGTGTTTGGTTATGGAAGTTTTATGGCTATAAGTAATCCCCGTATTCTAATCTAATGATGTGTGGGAAATGTGAACTTCGAGCACGAAGTTCTTTTAAGGGGGGTAGATTGAAATACCCCAAACCTTGATATGTTGTTAAACATTTAAACTATGGTATGTAAAGGCTAAAAAGTGCCTTAGAAACATCAGTGAACAATTTAAACCATAGTAAATGCAATAAAGCACTAAGATACGGTTTGACCAAAAACATGCTCTAAGCTATGAGCGAACTTGGTTAGGACCCAAAGAGCCTACCAAGACTTAATAACATTTAATTATGATTTTATAAGGCTAATTAAGTCCTTAGGAAACCTTGGTAGACAATGAAACCAAACAAAACATAAATAAATACCTTAAGGTCAATATGGGCTAAAATGTGCTCTAAGCTTGGGATAAATGTGCATAAGACCTAATGGTCATACCTATGCCTTATTTATATGTTAATGAACATATTAAATCAGTTACTAAAGAAAACCAAGCTTGAAAACAAGTTAAAACACAAAAAGTGCTTTAAGGAGTCTTAAAGCACGTTTTTGAAAAATTGTCTTGTAAATGAGTTTTGAATGGCTAGATGTCCATCATTACTCTTTAATTAACATGTGTACTATATAGTATCACATTTGGAAGTCTATATCAATGGGAAATCAAAAATTTCACAAATATGTGCCTTAGTTTGTGAATAGTGCCCAAATAGTGCTAGTTTTGACTTAAGTCAACTTTAATTAGTTAAATTGGTCAACAAAGGCCATATATATGTTATATATTAAAGGGGGCACGGTTTTTAGAGGGTGAGTCACCATACCAAGTCAGCCAATTAAAAGAAAGAAAGAAAAGTAAGTAAAAGGTTACCTTTTGCTTTATAACATAAATATCTCCAAACTAAACCTCTCTCCTCACTTTCTCTTCTTTTCTTCTTGGTTCCCACCGTCTCCAACCTCATCCTCCCTTCTCCATCTCGTTTTGCTACAGCCATATACCATTCTCCATCTTTGAATGCTTGTAACTTCTAGCTCCATGCACCAAATCAAATTCCAAGACCATATTTGTCTTAGTTAGGTCAAGCTCTACACTTCTCTCTTTTCAAATCTTCAAGAACTCCATTTTGGTGCCATGAAGATTCTCCATTGAAGGAGCTTGAGCTCACCTTTTCATGCCTTGACATTCTCCTTTGCTTCAAGGTAAGGAAAATCAAAGAAAAACAACATTTCCTCTTGTTTTAGTGTGTGGCCGAAAATTCACCTTACAATGGTGCATTACCTTGCTATCTTTTTAGCTTAATCCAAACTTCAAAGGGCTAGGAGGAGTCCTATCTTGCCACTTGTTCAAGTTCTCTTTCAAATTCCAAAGGTAAACATCAATTTTAGTGTTTTAAGACACTTATGTAAACCTAGGGTTTAATTATGAGTTTGAGTATTAAACTTAATGCTCATTACCCTTATATGTATATTGGTTAGAAGGTTGACAAGTGATAAAAGCTCCTTGCCGATTTTCAATCAAGAAAAACAAGAGAAAACAAGTGAGAAAACTTGGAAAAACAAAGAGGTAAATAACCTCTCTTAATGTGGTTTATTGTACTAGGGAATTGAGCTATATTTGCTTAATAAATAACCTAAAGAGCCAATGGAAAAATGAGCTAGGAAAATATCCACAAGGTGGACTAAAAGGACATGGGAGCATTGTTGTGTGTATTCGCAGGTTTGAAGGCATTTAAATGTGGAAATTCAGTGTTTAAGGTTTATGCAATTTAAAGGCCTAAGAGCCATGTTATTTAAGGGCCTAAGTGCCAGCAATTTAAGTTTATGCACTATATTGTGATGTAGTGTAAATTTGGTGAAGTTTTGTGTGTGAGGAAGTTCTTGATGGATTTTAGGTGTTCTTGAATGAAATAAGGTAAAAACCTAAGTGTTTGGATGTGAGTATATACAAGAGAAGCTATGGCCAAATTTGGAAAATGTGTAAGAAGTTCTAGGTGTTTTAAATGAGTTTTGGTGAACTAGGAAGTGTTAAAGGTGAACAAATGTTTTACTAGGGAAAGAAAACATGTACTAAGGTGATTTAGAGTGATACAAGGATTTAGGTATTATCTTGGAAGTTCTAGGAAATTCAATGTGTGTTTGTGAGAATGTATTTAAGTCTTGGAGAAGTTTGTTTAAGGTTTAGGAATGTTGATGTACAGGAAGAAGTGATGTTTAGGTAAGATGTGAAAAAGGAGATTTAGTTAGTAAGAAAAGAAGTTGAGAGATGATGTTAAGGTGTAGAGGAAACACCTTGGTATAGTGGTCATTATAGGTGAAATACCACCTAGAAATCTTAAGGAGAAAACATTCCAAGTGCTAGGAACTTTGTAAGGAATTTGTGAATGATAAGATGGTTTTGGTGTGTGATTTAAAGAGTTTAGTACATGGCTAAAGGTGTGTTTGATGTGCCAAATGATGTTAGAACACATTAGGAGGCTTGAGGAAAAATTTGGAGAAAGTTTGACAATGTATGGGAAGTTTCTGCACCCGACCTACCCAGGGGACCGACCCCAGTCTGGGTCGGTCGGGCTGAAACTGTGAAGTTGGATGTTCTCTGCAGCCGACCTACCCAGGGGGTGGGTCGGTCGGTGGGTCGGTCGGACCTAAAAAAAAAAAAAATTAATTTTAAGAATGTTAAGTGGTATTAGTGGTATGCCATTAAGAGAGTATTGATGGTTAGAAAGATAAATATATATGGACTTGAGAGATTAAGTTAAGTAAGATGATTTAAACGTTAAGGTTATAAAATGATATGTAATGAGGGGATTGTTAAGTAATGATGTTATAAGATTGTTAAGGGCATGTTAAGTAAGTTATAATGATAATTTGGTGAGGGAAAAATTGTAGCAAAATGTAAAAGTAAAACAAGTTAAAATGTAAAGTTATGTAACTAAGTTAACGGGGATAAGTTATAAGCATTAGACTTTAAACAATCATGTTACCCCGATGTTAATAAGAGTACATGTAATGTTATCAGTTGTTCGAGAATTGCTCGAGGAACATAAGTGGACATGATAAAGTGGACTCCGGTGACAGGTATGGTTTTCTTGCAACCTGTGTCCTACCGGATTACACCGGCTTGTATGCCAATGTGTTTTTCTGTGTGTTTGCCACGTTATAAGATAAATCATGAAACGAGTTTACAGTCGTTATTGTTGTTGTATGTTTACGTGCCGATACCGGTAACCTCGAATGCGCTTGAAGGGCTAGTTAACCACTATTAGGTAAACGTAGGAGAACGGTATCCGGTAACAACGTTTCCGACTTAAGGAACGTTCTAACCACGGCTATGCGTGAGTTGGTTATGTGATGTTTGTGTGTGATTTGTATGTGAATGTATGACTCTCTCTTCCCTTGTGTATGTCTAACAAGACTTAACCCAATGTTTGTGATTGTTTAATAAAGTTCAAAGTTGAACTTCTAACAAGTGCTAACGGGGGAGTGAGGAGTCCGGTCTGTTCCGGCCACGCGTGTGAGTATGGGGGTCGTTGTCATAGCAGGTTCGATCCTCTCGTATGTTATGGTTGTTTTCCAATTTGGTTCCCAACCTTCCCTTTAGCTTAACCAAGGCTATTACTGACTCACGTCGGGCCACAGGGGCATACTATTGTTATGTTTGTTTCGGTGTGCTTGGATCACTATATCCGAGACACCTTGTGTTAAGTTAACCGTTCATTTAACGAGACGGTAACGAGTTATGTAACGAGCTTATCATGAGACTGGCAACATTCTCTAGGCTCACCAGTGTATTAGCAATGTTTGGGTCGGTACCTAAGAGGACCATTCCCGTTATGTTATGTTCCTTTGTTGTGATGCAATATCTATTGCGGTGTTATGTTGTGCACGTGGAAACGTGCAAGGTGTTGTTAAGTGTTGTTATGTAGTGTATGTTATATGTTGTAAAATGTGGAGTATGTGGATCATGGATATGAATCCCAGTTTGAGAAAAGAGGCATTTAAGGATAACCCGATTTAAGGGTAAGTGTCGTATGTTAAGGAAGTAGCTCCATTAGAGGAGGAACACTCTAGGGATATTGAATACCTTGAGTGACTTATCAAGTAAGGATATATTATCCGTTTTGAGCCCGTTGAGGCGAATGATTAAGTGTTGTGTGTTTACAGTTGCATGTATGATTTAAAAATAATCAACCGCATGCTAAGACGACAATTAGTTGTGCGTGGCCCGGTAGCATGTGGGCTGCGGGATTACCATACCAGCAAAGGTGCTGAGCCCCTTGGGGGCCACCCTTTCTCTTCTTTTCCTATTTCAGGTACAAGGAGCTGGAAGCCGTTCGAGAGTAGGACGGGGTAGTCATTGTACTTGGGTAATCGTTTATGTTGTATATATACAGTAGGTGTAGTAAGACCGAAATTGTTATCGGCATTAGTTATAAATACTCGGTATAGTTGGAAGGTGTATGTTGTTGTTGTGTTAATGGAAGGGATAGTAAGGTGTAAGTGCTCGGGAATTAAGCCCATCAGACCGGTACAATGTGTATGTATTAGCCTTGTTAGCCACGTAGGTGGCTAACGGCTTAACACCAACGAGATAGTAATGTGATGAGGTTGTTTTCCGCTGCAGTTTATTGAAGTGTGTGTATTGTTGGGATGGGTGTTCAAGTTAGGGTTTGTATGAGTTATGGTTGTTTAGAGGAATGTAGAGAAGACAACAAAGAAGACGGCACTCAAAATTCCTTAAGATGAGAAAGTTATGAAGGTCACAAGATAGGTCAAAATCGATTTTCTTTCCGAAAATCTAGCAGATAAATCGTTTAAGTGTTCTGGGCGCGATTCCCGAGGCGGCGATGAGTCAGCCTCCAGCCACGTCAGCCTTTATCAAAATTTTGGTTCTAAACTTCATTTGATCATAACTTTGGCTAGGATGATCCGTTTTTGACGTTCTTTTTATCGATCTTCATGGTTTTCCATAACCTATTTATTGGTATAGGTTTCATGTGCTAGTTTGACCATTCTCAAAAAGTCAACCCTAGCAAGGCTTAATAAGCTTTAAGGTTTCTAGAATTTTATATTGACTTTTATCTTTCAAAACAATGTTCCAACACTTCCTAAAATCTTTATAATATAGTAGGAGTGTTTAGAAATTTTCCCAAGATTTATTGACTTATAAATCTTATTATTAAATTCATAATACTATATAATAATATATAATAATTAAATATTTAATTGTATACTTTAGAGTGAAATAGGAGGAATCCCCCTAAAATAATTTCCATAATTCCATATAATATTAATACTCATAATTCCATACAATAATTTAATATTCATAATTCCTTATACTAATTTAATATTCATAATTCCATATAATAATTTAAAACTTAATAGTATTATTAAAGGTTTAATAAAAGAAATCCCCTAAATTAATTTAAATTAATTTAGGGGTATTTCAGTATATCCCCCTTAAAAGATTCTTCGCCTCGAAGTTTAAAAAAATCAACTAGTAGGCACTCACACCGCTTCGGGTGTGCTGAGACAGTGATAATTCCAATGAAATTCCATACCATTCCAATCCTTTATTTCCATTTCAACATTCCACTCGAGATTACTCAAAATCAAAACGAACCAAGATATACCAAGACATAGCATGATGAAAATCAAGAGTCACATACTGTATCATAATGTAAAAAGCAAGCACATACAAATACCTCTCATTCTGCTAATAAGGCAACATGGCATAATCTGGATGAGGTGACGAAGGAAGAGTATGCCAGTATATCCCCCTTAAAAGAGCTAAGGTACGCCCTCGTACCGCTACTAACGACACATTCAAAGAATTCAACACCTTATTAACCAGCTTTGTTGTAAATTTTATTGCACTGTTGATTTTATCTGCGATCGATATACATATATCTGTATCTCTTGATTGTTTTGTATTTGTATTTTCTTAACTATAATAAAATTTTACCTTATGATTATTATCCATTCATTATATGTCTATTATATGCTCATTTTATCATATCAATCATATTAACAAGCTATAAATCAGGTGTAATGTATTTGAGTAGTTTAAAATAATATTTCAGATCATTTAATAATCCTCAATAATCTTCAAAGATCATCTTCAAGGGTTTATTAGTCAACCCTATGCTAAAACTCTATAAAATAAATATTTCTGTGACTTTTCAAGTTTCAATTGTTTTTATAATTAACTATAGTATTTTAGACGAACCATTAGGTATTTACTTCATAAAATTTACTTATTATACATTTACATAATTTCACACAAGGCAGAGTTTTAGGAAGTTCTTATTAATTATAATGTAGCTCCAAAATCTGATTCTTTTACCTTAAATTTTATATTATATTTTTTTAAGGTAGGGACTCTATATAAAATTTTAAGTCAAATGAACTAGTCTAATGAAAACTCACTCACTCTTGGTAATTATTTTTCTTAAGGTTTGTTCTATGTAAGTATTCTCGTGATTATTAAATCTTAGTACTCCCTTAGACAATGGTGGCTTCTAAAATTTTATACATGTATAATGTTAAACTTCCAAGTAAACATGAGAATTTCAAATCTTTAAGTAACTCTCAATTTTTCACTAGACGCTCAATACTCCAAGTATTTAAGGTTCAATAGTATTTAGTTTATTATTACTCATGTGTTTTCACCCCATAGGTAAGTATTTTTCACTAAGGATTTAACTCGGTAAACTCTTTACATGTATGAATTTAGTACTGGATCTTAATATATAAGTTTTGAATTGTTCATTGTGGCTAGTAATGAAATATACCTAGCTCAAGATTCCATGATGGTAACGTCTTACCACCACTTCCCCTCAAGTTCAACACAATCCATCACCTGCGTAGAAGATTATGTACGGTTAGATGACAAGGCTTGTCTAGCCCCTAAACTTCCAGAAGTGGGTGTGCACCCCCACTACTTTCAGCCTAGAAGTTCGTCGCACCAGGCACTTCCCTTAGTGTGTTAGGTTTAGGTATTTTCTTTCTAAAGTTAGCATAGAGTTTTAGTGTGGTTTATGGGTTCGGGTGTATGCTACTAGTGTTTGTTAACTTAATAATTTTCTAGACTTAAGATTTATCCAAATATCACCTTTAGGCAACATTTGTACCAAGTAATTCTTGAGATTTATTTTTAAACCTTAAAGGAGTTGAAGTACTTCACATAATATCAATACTAATTTAGTTATGTAAAGTTCTATTTGTATACAGTTTTCAACCAAAAGTATTCTTTAAAATTCTAGGAATTTGTGTACTACTTTTAAAGGATTGCGTTTTTAGCAATGTATTCTCCATGAGTATGCTTTTGAAAAATAGCTTAATATTTGGTTTATCTCAACCAAAATCTTATCGTACTTAATATAGGATGTTCCAAACTTATATATATATTTTTTTTTCTGTAGTTTATTGTTGGAACGGTATAACAACACATCACACTCAACAGACATTCACAAAAGAAAAGTGTGTAAAGGAATCATTCACAATTCCAAGAAGGGTTAGGAGTCGTGCCTTACTGGAGTCCTCACTTCCCAATTCTACCCCAGTTCCCCAGTTTTAAGTGCACCTATAATCTAAGTATTTCACTCGGCTTGTTTTCTTGGGTTCAGAGCGTAAATACGCTCTGATACCACTTTCTGTAACACCCCTATAATAATAAAACAACAGCGGAAAATAAACCAAAGGTGCTACAGACCATCGGGCTCCAAACACCCGGTACCAACCTCACCAATTACAACCATTACCATTAACTAAGTTACGGTCTGAACTTCGAGAAAACTTAACATAAACATAACAATAATAAAATACATTCACTCTCCATAAACCTAATCCCATCCCAATCACTCATGCTCTTCGTGGCCACCTGTAAATGAATTGTACCTGCAAGATGAAACCAAGCAGCCCACCCCGAGAGGGGTGGGTCAGTTCCCTGGAATGGAACTTGTACTAATCTCCAAAAACAAACTTATAAAACAACTCTTAAATAAATATTAGCTTGAAAGCAATCACTTGAACCACTCAGAGGAACAAAGCATTTCACAAATCTTCACACCAAGGTAACAAATTAAGAATAGAGATAAATAAAAGAAAAGTAAAGTTAGTGAAACAAAACCACATCATGTGTTCGTGAACATCCACTGCCTTAGTTAAACCCAATTCCCGTTAGGAGTAGAAAGACTCAGATAGTCACAAAGGACTAGGAATAATAAGATAGATCCAAGAACCAATAACTCAAGAGTGGAATAATTCAACTGGGAGAGATGGCCCCCACCGCCAGATATAAACGTCCGTATGGACGAGGGATATAAAGCCCCTCACTGTCTATCACGTCCCCTTTTGGGGACAGGGGATATACAGCCCCTCACTGTCTATCACGTCCCTTGTTGGGACAGGGGATATACAGCCCCTCACTGTTACCATTGAAGACGCGCGCACGTTGAAACCTCAAGAACCAGCTCATGGATGAAACGATATCCAGAGTCAAAAGAAAGATTTACCAAAGTTGATCTTTTCCAAATTCCCACCAGGTCACTAACTACCCAGAGCAATACCAAAACACGAAATATTTACCAAAGTTGATCTTTTCCAAATTCCCACCAGGTCACTAACTACCCAGAGCAATACCAAAACACTCGGTCCTACAGAGTACAGAAGCGTAAACCCTAAGCAGTCAATGTCCAATGGAACAACCAAAGAGAAGGAACCAATACCCAAGTGAGTTTCACATCCAAGGCTCAGTTAGTCACACAAGCTGAGTTAGTCACACAACCATTTCCTTTTTAGAAATTCCTCTTAGAGTCAGTTAGCGTTTTCCAAAACATTCCATAAGTCAATCAACAAAAATATCGGAGTATGAGAAATCGTACCTGGGTAACGCTGTAGCAGTTCTAGTCAACTTGCGCAAACAATCAACAGTACTCTGAAGAATATTAAAGGTAGTCTATCATCAATCACTTGTAGCCTATGTTAAGCTTAAATAAACTCCTTACCCTTATTCCTAAGTCTCAATTGTCTTTTAAGCCCTCACTTAAATGTTATGTATAACCTTTGACTTACTTTAGAAGGTTGTATAGCCCAAGGTTGTAGGATCAAGGAATGTATTTTATTAACACCTGCTAACTGTCCACTCCTATCCACTTAATTCATATTTAACCACAATCCTCACAATCAAAACTTTTGAGACCTTTATATCATAAATGTGTTTATATTATATAATTAAATCTAAGAATTTCAATAATAATCTTAAGCTCAATACCTTTATTCCTAATTTAGAATAAACATTGTATTATGACCTATGATGGACTGATCTCAGAATACTTTACCATTATCTCACAATGTAAAGATTATGTATGTAAACAATATCTACTAGACAACCCATTATGATTAAGTTTTTCCCTTAACTTAACTAAGATCTACATCTTGTATATTGGAACCATAATGTTGTAGATACATTTTATTATATCCTAATTGAGCCACTAAACTCAATTATCTCATCTTTAGTTCAGAATGACTTTAAATTACAACCATCTAATAAACTTGTCATAAGACGTTAAATTGCTTCTCATCCTGAATAACTATACTATAGTTAACTTAGATTTAACGAATTAATCTTACATTTAGTATTCACAAGGTATATTATATGTTTTATTATTACCTATACAATAAGGTGTTTAGTATAACCTTTTATGTATCCTTACTTACATTTAATTTCCTAAATGTTTTATTTTTACACACATTCTCTTTATAGACTATGCATAATCCTTTGTACTAAACTTCATCAAACTTAAGCCTTAAATACGTTTTAAATTGTTTTACAAAACCTAAGGTCTCAAAGGAATAACCTAATAAATTAATTTCCTTTATTGTATTTAGGATGGACAATATATATACATAGAGTAGAATTTATCAGAGAATTAAATTCTGGTTCATAAGTGAAATTGTTAATTATTTAATAAGATAATCTATTATGAAAATTCTCATATTTTATATTCAAATAACCTATCATTACTCCCCATTACCGTAAAGTATATCAATATAATATCTTATGTAACTTAGTTTTATCTAATAAAAGGTTCAAAGGTTTTAAGTATCAAATTCCTATTTATAAACCTTCCTATAAATTCTCACCACTAAATACCTCACTTAATTGTAAACTCACATCCTGAATATTGGTAATAAATGTATTTTATATGGCTTATCTAATTCTAAGAAACTTAAGGATAATTATTTAGATAAATTTCCAAATTATCGTTTAATATAGATTATATCATAATCCTTTTAATGATTCTATCTTAAAACATTAACTTATATTTCAATACCATAAATGTTAAGAAATGATTAAATCTAGACTTACTAATCCACCTCACATTTAGATGTAAAAGTATTTTACTTATTTTATTATGGTTTATATATTAAGAACATCTAGATGTAAACGTATTACATTTGTTTATCATTAATTATAGAATAAGATCTATTTGTACAACATTTTATGTAATCACAATTTTTCCTAAGTTTTAACTTATTAATTACTTAATCCCAATTTAAGATTTACATCCTGGTCATTGACAAATAATACCATACATGTATTTTAATATGGTTATATATAAACCTTGGAAATTCAAAGGTAACTCTTAAGCCTAATACATAACTATAAATTAATACCACCTCATATAATATTCTTCTATTAGTATTATGTAGAGGTTTAGTTTAACTTATTAATTCCTTCGTATTATATTTCCTATAAGGTATCTAATTTTATTTATGTTTAATGTGTATATATTTACATATACTAGGATTTGTTCAAAACATTATTTATGTAGTTTTATAGTATTTACTTTTGTTTATTAACTTTTAGGCATAACTACCACCGATATATGGTTTAATAAATAAAATGTTTCCCTTTATTTATTTAATACATATATACGTATACCTGTATTAGAATTCAATTAAGACATCCCCTATGTAACCCATTATATTTAAACTATCTTATTACTACAACCTTTAACTGTATTCCAAGTATGTTTCATAAATTATATTTTTACTATTTCTTAGGATACTAACTCTTATACTATTTAGTTATTATAAGTGTTAATTTATTAGCTTACTGTTTTACTCTAAGTTACTGCTTTATTCCCTTTTTATAAACGCGTAAATATATATATATATTTATTCCTTAGTTTAATTAAAAATATTAACTCCCATATAATATAATAAATAAAATGTAGGATAATTAAATTCCTTAATTTATATAAGTTTCTACTTATGTAAGTATATATACATATATGTAAATAATTTCACTTCTCTTAAAAGCTAATACCAAAACATTTATAAAATTACTGTTTAAAATGTTAATTTAGTTTCCCATATTTTCCCCAGCTTAAAAAGTTCATTAACAAACCATACTTTAATTTTTGGTTACATTAAAAACCTTATATTATAAGTTATTCTTATGAAAAACTCATAAACACAATTTTTAAAACCTTTTACCATTGCCCAAAAATTCCCAAATTTAATATACAGTAACTATAACATTTTAGACATATTATAAAATTTTTATTTCATAAAAATATCTTTTTAATTTAGCCAAATAATTCCAGAAAACCCGTAAATTGTAAAAATCATAACTTATGTTTAAAAACTCCAAAACCCTAATAATTTACATCAAAATAAACTAGATTAAATAAGGAATCTATGGTCAAAATTCAAGTCAAAATACATTCGGGAAGATATTTAAATTAACCCAACAAGTAAGGACTATTTACTGGAATTTTATAAACTTATAATAATTATTTAATAGCACGATCTAATCTCGGCCGTCCAAATCCTTTAAAGCGAGATCGACGGCCCCTGAACGTCGTGTTCTTCAGCGAACCCATATTCAATCCCGAGTACTAAATCTCCATTATCTCCTAATCTACAGAACGAAATCGAGTGATTCTTGTTTCTATAGTTTCGAAATCAAATTTCGGTTCTAATGATACTAATTTCCCCAATTATAATGCAGTATTCAGTGGATTGCGAATTCAAATCGAAGTTAGGGTTCGTATTGTTTACAGAATTCGATTCGACAACAATTCTATCAAATTCTCCTAATCTAACACGTAATTGACTAAATTAAGACATGGGTTAGGTCGGTAACATGATAATGAATGACAATAACGGGGCAATTTGATCGGAAACTCACCGGAGTTGTGCGAATTGGGTGAATTCGAATTCGGGAAAACTGGAAAAACTCGAACTTTGAGCAGTTCACGAGGCCAACTTCGAAGATCTATAACTTGCAGCACAGATTGAGTTAGGCTATGTGTAAGGGCTCATTGGAAAGAGCAAACTTAGATCTACGTATTGATAGCAAGAACTAATCCTAACTCGCATCACACAGAAAGAAATTGAAGTCGCAAATCACGAGTTTACCTTACAGTTTCGGTATGATTTTATGTGCTGGCGTAACCGAAACTTTAGACGCCTTGTTCTTCCAATCGGTGGAGAATTGGCTTAGGCCATCAACATGAAAGTTTTAGAGGAATTAGAGCTCTTAAAAACGAGCTAAAGAACATGTAATTTGGATGAGGAACGAAGAAGTTATGGCTGATCGAAGTTACCTGATTCGAAGAGAAAACTGGAATTGCGGTTTCGGTTTTTGCAGGGTGGCTACTTTGACTCAATTTTCCGGTTGATTCAGAACGAGTTAGGGTTTGTATGAGTTATGGTTGTTTAGAGGGAATGTAGGAGAAGACAACAAAGAAGACGGCACTCAAAAATTCCTTAAGATGAGAAAGTTATGAAGGACACAAGATAGGTCAAAATCGGTTTTTCTGTTCCGAAAATCTAGCAGATAAATCGTTTAAGTGTTCTGGGCGCGATTCCCGAGGCGGCGATGAGTCAGCAGTCCATGCCACGTCAGCCTTTATCAAAATTTTGGCTCTAAACTTCATTTGATCATAACTTTGGCTAGGATGATCCGTTTTTGACGTTCTTTTTATCGATCTTCATGGTTTTCCATAACCTATTTATTCGTATAGGTTTCATGTGCTAGTTTGACCATTCTCAAAAAGTCAACCCTAGCAAGGCTTAATAAGCTTTAAGGTTTCTAGAATTTTGTATTGACTTTTATGTTTCAAAACAATGTTCCAACACTTCCTAAAATCTTTATAATATAGTAGGAGTGTTTAGAAATTTTCCCAAGATTTATTGACTTATAAATCTTATTATTAAATTCATAATACTATATAATAATATATAATAATTAAATATTTAATTGTATACTTTAGAGTGAAATAGGAGGAATCCCCCTAAAATAATTTCCATAATTCCATATAATATTAATACTCATAATTCCATACAATAATTTAATATTCATAATTCCTTATACTAATTTAATATTCATAATTCCATATAAGAATTTAATACTTAATAGTATTATTAAAGGTTTAATAAAAGAAATCCCCTAAATTAATTTAAATTAATTTAGGGGTATTTCAATAAGTGGTTAAGCTTGAACTACAATGGTTTAGTGGTATTTAGTTGGAGATCATTAGTGATGTTATGAGTTAGGTTAATTAAAAGTAATTAACCACCCAATTCGATGAATGTTTTAGGGTTTGAGAATTTGGACTCCGGAGGAGAGTAAGCAATCGAACGACCAACGGTGAACGGTATGGTTTTCTTGTGACCTGCTTGCTAACGAGGTGTCACTCGGCTTGTGTGCCAATTGTTTGTGTGTGCCGACTAAACAAGATAAAGTATGCAACCGGAATATTATGTTTGTTGTGTGATTCTGATACACTAACACAACTTACCTCGAGAACTTGCTAACAATGCTTAGTAAAGAATTGTGTGAGATTAAGGAACACTCCCAAATATTGTTTATTTAGTAACCAAAAGAGGTTCACTAACAAACACTAACATTGAGACTTCTATTAATTAGAACTTGGGGGGTGAGGAATCCGGAATGGTACCGGCACATGTGTATTGGGGGAGGTCGGTATTCTTATTAGATCCCGACTTCCAAATATGACTTGTCTTCGGACTCGTCGCATAGAGTCGACATATAGACTCGACCTCCTCGGACTTCTTGTTTTAGGAGGGTGGCATACTGAGATGGTGTGGTGGGATCTACCTAAATCCTAAATTTAAGAAATATTGTTTATTTAACCCAATGGAGCTGATAACTCATTGGCTAGGGTTACTTTTGACCCGACAAAGATAAACAATGAAATAAGGAACAACCATTCTAATTAAAGAACGGTTGACTTAATTGAGCTAAGAACTGAGATAAGATTTGAGATAAGGTTTGAGATAAAGTACAACCAATTCTAATTAAAGAACGATTGATACATAAGACTGAGATAACGATTAAGATGGAAGTAAGATAAGAATGGACTGAGATTAAGAGGTATCAAAACTTAAGGAGTTAAATGATTAACTCACTAATTAAGGGAACACTTTTAAGTCGTTCATTGTGTTTGAACTTTGATTGTTCATATGTGGCTTGTTGTTTATTGCACTTTCTATTATGTTGTGCATCTAATCAACCTCCATGCTATCGATAATTAGTCGTCGTAGCCACGTTAGCTTGGGGCCATGAGAGGATCGTACCAGCAAAGGTGCTGACCCCCTCGGGGGCTACTTTTTATATTTTGTAGGTGAATGACAGAAGACTACAGTCCTGAGAGTAGGATCGGGTAGAATTTACTTCGGGTTGTCTCTTTTAGTTGTACGAGTTGTGCCTGTACACTCGTTTGGTGAATGGTATGAGATGTTAGTAAGTTGTATAGGATGTAAGGAGATTGTAAGATTGTTATGTAAATGATTAAAGCTTGTAAGTACTAATGTTTGGTATATTCGGGTCCATCAGACCGTAGCTAGATCTTGGAGATTTTAGTATGCCTAGTTGGTCACGTGGGTGACTAACGGCGGTAACACCAAATATTGTAAGAAATCCGCTGCAAAGTCAATATAAGTAAATGGTGGTTTATGAGATAAGTATGGCTTTATGAGTTGGGGTGTTACATAAAAGTGGCATCAGAGCGTAGTTACACTCTGATGACAGGAATTACCGAACTTAGGAGAATACTGAGGTTGATTTTGAGTTATGGGTTAAGGGTTGAGAGATAGAGCGAGAGGTGTGTTAGTTAGGACTTTCCGGTGTTTACCGGATATCCATAGTACCTAGACCCGCCCTCCACATCCCTAACTTTGAATACGTGGAACAAACGCCAGAGAGAAGAAAGTCATCTCTTACTCGGGGAAACCCGATCTGGTAGTTAGTTAGCAGTAAGCAATACGAGAAACATTTTGTTGTACAACAGTTTACGATAACTTGAACGTTTTAATTGGAGCACAACGATGAAACAAGTGATGCCAACGGGATTTTACCAATAAAAGAACGGAAATTACCGGCAACATGGGTCAACATGCTACGCAGTCGAGATACACCGCAATACCAAAGAAAAGAAAAGAACTACGAGTGCAAAGGATAGGAAAAGATAAGCGACATAAGTACCGGACAGTGGTCCAAATGAGCATAGCAGTGGGATAATACAAGCATGAGAATAGAAACTACCGGAAAATTCATGTGCAAATTAGATATTGAAAAAGGACTACGTAGTAGTGCCTAAAGGGGAATTATTACTTAGTAACTCCAACATAATACATGGAAACGGGAGCGAGGATTAAGACATAAGAAAATAACAAGGGGTTCCCTCAGAAAGAGGAACGCCCTGATAAGTGACAGTACTGTCAAAACGGCAAGGAAACTGCTAAATGGTCAGTTGTCCAAAACGAAAGAACATCGAAGGAGTCCCGGGGACTACCAAAGATATAAAAGATTAGGAGGACGTACCATTACTGACGCACGCAGTACCGGTAGCCCATCTTGCATGGCGCACTTGCCGTAGCAAGTGCTACCACGGTTAAGTTATACGGAAAGCCATCATGGCGGGATAGCAGGACGCTACAGTCGTAATACACACTAATACCGGATTGTAAATCCATAAGAACCAGAGGATAAGACCTTGGGAAGGCATGACGGCCTGACCATGACAAGATGAGTCGACACACTAGTCAGCAGGGAGCTGAACTTGGACGAAATACTAAACGATATAAATGTTAGCAACAGTACAACCTACTACAACAACATACAAGGAGTGTATTAAGAGATACAATGAAGGCAGTCGATAGAACGACTTCCAGCAGGAACGAGATAAGACTCCCAGAATGAAAACTAGGAATACCGGTAACAACCATTTTTCGTTGAAGATGTTAGTAAACCCCGGAACACAGGGACAGAAGGAATAAACTTAAGCAGTAACCTACTAAGGATTAAAGACATACAATCCCGACAGAGGAAAGCTCAGAGGACTACCCCCACAGAGCGGACATAGTCGAGCTAAACAAACTGATGAATGATAGTTAGTATTGTTTGTCTAACTCATTATTACCCAAGTATGATTAATCATCAGCGGGTGGCGTAGTCAACGAGAGTTGAACGAAGCATTGAGATGGAAGCACATGATAACCTGGACAAATATCCAACTTAGACACCGTAAGGCAGAAGCCTAATACGGACCAATCCATAATCTTTTAAAAGGCGCAAGTCTATGGAAACGACAGTATTGTCACAGACACTGGTTAACCTCACCCGAATAAACTTCCATAGCAGGAGGCAGGATGCAGTAACTTACCATGAAACCCGATACTACATTTAATATGTAACCTAACGGTGGGTAGTGTCTAAGAACCAGAATCTTGTGAGGATAACCTACAGATGAGTAAGAGTACAGGGAGTGAACCGAGCACTGGCTCTCACCCAATGACATTAAGCACTAAGAGCCTACGAGCCAAGGATGTTAACGACATCAGAGCCCGAGGCGCAGTAAGTTGTAAGAGAGCTTGTTTAAGCCATGAAGGAACTACAATTCGTAGATATGAACGGTTACAAAACCTATAACTTAGATTGTGGAAATATTGCCAGGAAAAAAGGGCACCAATGAGAATATTGAGAGAATACTATTGACAGGAGCGAAAAACGAACCACTCCTTTTAGGGTGGGGACACCTCTCCTTGTTGTGGGGCCATGAGTGGGAATAAACCCCTCAAAAAGGGCTTTCACTTGTTAGAGATAGAATACGCTTTTATTAGAGAATGGAAACCGTAAACCTTGAGATTACCTTAGAATGTACCAAAAACACTTGAGTAATAAGGGAGGCTGCATAGACAGACCGCATATCCAACACCCAGGATTTAAGAATCAGTAATCGTCAGAGATAAACTTTGTGAGTGCACAGTGTGGCACGTCAAGTGACCAACGCTCAAAAGAGCTTTTGATTCAACGGATGACTTCTTCAGTAACCGGTTAAATTACATGGTAAATAACATCATAAAGAATGAAAGAATATGAGAGAAATTAGCCTACTTACGAACCTGAGATTGATGCATAACACCTTCATATTAAGAGATAACCATTTTACAACACAGTACGGCAACCGCCATACACCGAAATGAGAGAACCCCTAGTGTGTTTACACTAGGAAGGGATTAAGTATAAGATCAGATGTTAGAATAAGTGAGTAAGTAGTTGCACCATCAATGGGCAACATGGTAAAGGCCAACTACCACGTGTTGAAGAAAATATGTGACTACTTCTACAACTTAGGCAGTGTACCTATCGTTTTGCGGAATAGTGGATTTGTGGGTTGTCGTACTCTTAGGGACCTCGCTGTGGATAACTGATAGTGTAGTAAATTGACTGAGATTTCTAGTAAACAGATTTTATCATTTTTTAGGGAAAGATGTGATTGAAAACTTAATCTAAACAAAACAGTAATAAAAATAATTAATCAAAACTGAATAAAAATAGAAATTATAAATCTTTTTGTGTTTTTAAAGAAGCATCCCGGGTTGTTCTGCTCACCTACTTTATCTAATTATATTGATATAAACTTTCCCACTTTAGCAATAAACTCAGGAATCTTAATTAGTTCATTGACCGGTTCTTGTACAATAAACCTTGATTAACTTAAACAACAAACCGCAATTCTTGCCCAAGCCATTATAAATTAATCGCTTTATTAACAATTCCTATTGGAGACAGATTAACCTATAGGCGAGTCACGCTTCTAGTCGTTAACCCGTTTTGACTTCCTTGTCTAGAACCTTGTCTCAGCATCGCATGTCAACAAGAGACTACAAATATCACTTTAATAATTGTACAAGAAGATTAAAGCGCATTAAGGACAGAATCAAAATATTGCATAGATAAATTATAGTGGAAAGCTTACATAACACAATTATATAAAATAGGCTCGCTTCCTAACCCGGGAGGCTAGGTTATTATTCACGCATAATTATAAAAACAAACATCGTAAATAAGATAGACAGGCAGAACCAAGAAGAACCAACAAATGCGCAATCGTCTTCTTCGTTGGTTTTCTGGAAAATAACAGCGTAAGGCTATGGTGGTCGATTCTGTTGTGAACGATAGTTGTGGAATAATGAACTTCGATGAACTTTGGAGAACGTTGGTGAGCTTTGGATTTAGGAAGGGATGATATTTTTGAGCAGAAGGAGCGTGGGTTTTATAGAAGAAAGGAGGAGGAAGAAGACAAGCTGGAACATGCGTGAGGATTTTAAGGAGTGCGTTGTTGCCTGATATTGCTGATGGGGTAGATAGATATGTTTGCAGGTGCCGCAAGAAAAATGGGGATGAAATACCCCGTAATTAAAAACAGTGATTAATTAGGCTAAGTATATTTTTAAAGGCTTAATTACACTTAAATAAATACGAGGGAACAAATCCCGAAGAAAACGGACCTTTAAAATGGGTTAAAAGCATAAACGAACCCTAAAGCGCGTTTTTCGAGGAAACCGGGAAAACGTGACTTTAAGCGGGTCAAATAGACTCGTAATAATTTTGGTCAACTAAATAGTCACTAATAAATATTAGTGAAGCTTTAGAACCAATAAAATTAATTAAACGAGAAAATTCGCAGGAAACGGGTACCGGTTAGTGGAAACTGTAACAACCGGTAAGTTGTGGGGTGAGAATGCAAATAAACAAGTTAGTGTGTCCACTTTGAAAAAAAAAGTTAAAAGCTCTGTGTGTGTGGGTGTGGGATCCGATTCCCCCCCCCCTCCTCACTCACTAATGTGTCTTATTGCTAAAAGACAAACCTATTAACTAAAGCAAAAGAAAAAATAAGTCTCTCTCCTCACTTTTCCCTCTTCCCTCACGTGGCCCTCCTCTCTATTCTCTCTTTTCTCCCTTCTTCTTCTACCTTGCGATTTTCATGAGAGAAGAAGAGAGCCCACAAAACTCTTCACTTCTCTCCTCTCTTTGAGTGCTCAAACCTTCTCCAAACCCAACAAAAATTATACCATTGGAATCCCCTTGCAAAGGAGAACATTTTCATCCTTTCAAAAATCCAAAAGCTCCATTTTCGATTTCATGGGTATTCACCATTTGGAGTTTGAAGCCACCATTGAAGCACCTTCACCTCCTTATCATCTTGAGGTAAAAAGAAGTTCGAAAATCCATTGTTTCTAGCTCTCATTAACATATAAGAATTTCCATTTTTGAATCTTGGCTCTTTGTTGCTTCAGCCGATTTTGGCTCCTTCTTGGGCTAGAAATATTGTTCTCTTGCTAGTCAAGAACTCCATCTACTCATTGGAAGGTAACACTCTTTCTAAACCCTAAAACTTAAATTCTAGGGTTAGTATAAAATTAATGCTAAATGGTATTGTGCATGTATTGTGTGCTGTAGCACTTGTGTGCGTGTGAGTCTCATTGGGACCGAGAACAAAAAGGAGAAGAAAGGAAGAGGAAGGAAAAGAAAGAAAGAAAACTAACAAGTCAAGGTAATGCTTACCTTGGGTTAGTTTGTGTATTGCATTGTAACAGTTTTGAGTAAGTAAAATGAGTAATGTAATGAGTATGAGTAGTAGTAATGTAGTAGTGTATTGGAGAAGAGAATGTAACAGTTTTTGAAGTTGTAAATGATGTTTAAAACTTGGGAAAACATTGGGTAGTGGATGTGTATGTGTGCAGGAATTTTAAGGTGTGTAGTGGTGTTGAATGGTGGGTATAATGTATTGTGTAACAGGTTATGAGAATGAGTACATGTGAGCTGAACTTAAGTGTGGAGAATGTTAAAAATATAGGGGAGACTATGTCAAATTTTGTGTAGAAATGAGAGGACTTAAGTTGTTTAAGAAAAGGAAGTATTTGGAGAGTTAAAAGGAGTGTTTTAGTAGTTTGTAACAGATTTGGAAATGAGTTTGTAATTGGGATTAAACTAGAGTGTAAGGTAATGCATTTCGGATGCTAGGAATAGCATTAGTTGAGGGAATATTGGAGTATAGGAGTTAAGGTGAAAATCTGTAGCATAATAGAGGAAACAAAAATCTGTAGCATAAGTGAAGAAGAAACTAGCATGAGTGTTGAAATGAAATGAAGAAATGTGTAAGTGAGTGTAAGTTGTGTAGTAAGCTTGGGGGATGAACTAAGGTGATTTAGAGTGTTAATTAGTGCTAAATCATGTGGGGAAGTATGGTAAAGATTGAGGAAGCAATGGGTAAAGATACAAGTGAAAACAAAATTTAAAACTGATATTACTGGGCCGGACCGGACTTGCGACCGGACTGCAAGTTCGGTCGAGCCCAGATTTACAAAGAGGGTGAGCTACTGGAATCGACCGGACTTGCGACGGACTTGCAAGTTCGGTCGGACCAGATAAATTCTCCCGTCTGTAACCTACTGGAATCGACCGAACTTGCGACCGGACTTGCAAGTTCGGTCGGCCAGAAAAAAATTTCCGTCATGCAAGCTACTGGAATCGACCGGACTTGCGACCGGACATGCAAGTTCGGTCGGTCCAGAAAATTTCCCGATGAAACCTTCTGGATGGACCGAACTTGCGACCGGACTTGCAAGTTCGGTCGGCCAGAAGAATTTCGGTAATCTGCAGCTACTGGAATGGACCGGACTTGCAAGGTCGGTCGCAAGTCCGGTCCTGACAAAAAAAATGTTTTAATTATATGATTATAGTAATCATATATACATATATAATATGCCTATATACCTATATGCATATATATGTAGTATACACCATTAATGAAGTAATAATGGTAAGAAAGTAAGTAAGTTTGTAAGAAAGCAAGTTTATGAGGTAGTAAAGAAAAGAATGGTTTTATAACCAAGTATGAATGTAAGAAGTAGTAAGTATACATTGAAGGTATCAATGGAGGAGTAAGTTAGATCAATAATAGATCATTGATCATACTACTTCATGTAAGTATAGGAATCAAGTAGTTGATCTCCAAAGGAACCGGTAGTACGTATTCGACGGTGAACGGTATGATTTCTTCATGCCCTGTATCCTAACTTGGTTACCCCGATTTGTGTGCTTATGTGATCACCAACAAGATAAATGCATGAATCGGATTTATATTCACATAATTGTGTTTGAAACTATTGTTCTTGTTATTGCTCTTGAACACTTAGTTTGTATAATTCATGAAATGAATGAATGGAAATGAAGTGTATGTGTAAGTATGAGTACTTGTGTATGTATGTATGATGGAAGTAATATGGACTTCTACTAATTCCTAACAACCTAACTCCTAACATGAGTAATGAGTAAAATGGAAATGAGTAGAAGCCCGATATAGTTTCGGCCACGCGTGAGGATAAGGAACCACAAGAGGTTGGAACCGAATCCTGGCTATAATCTTTTCCTTGGACCAAATCCCTTGAATGGGTAGCATCCTGGATTAGTGGGCCACCCTAAAGCCCGGTGGTGGATGTAGTAATCCCTGCCCGGAGGTCATACCGACTTAACTGGAAGTAAGATGTAAGAAGTAAGTATTGTATTTGTATTGGTCTTGACTATTGTAGTCATTGACCCGGAGTAAAGTATTGAACACCCGATTAACCCGGGTGTGTAATGAGGCTAACAAGACCTTTGTATGTATGGAGAATTGTATCTCCGTGATGCGGTGAGTATGGTAAGTATGAATGAATGACTTGCATTGTGTTCCTTGTATGTATTGTATGTATGTATTGGTAAATTGAATGTATTGTATTGTATTGTAGTAAGCATGTATGTATGTATGAATGAAACGAACCGCATGTACTCGACCAATTAATTGGCGTACCCTCGCTAGTACGCGGGGTATGCGGTTATCATATGCAGTGTAAGCTGACCCCCTAGGGGAATGTTTTTACTCCACAGGTACCCGCGAGGTGAAGGTAAAGTAAGGTCAAGATATGATTCTTTTGGAGTAGTAGTAGGATTGAAACGTTGTACTGAGTTGTACACGGCTAAGGCCTTTTTTGTAGCCGGTGTACCATGTGGTACACCTTTTTGGAGATTGAAACCTTGACCGGGAGTAGGAGAGGATGTATAAACTCTTCGTTTTGGGAAGTAGTCATGAATGTAATTCATATATTCAGTATACTCGGTAATCAATGTAAGCTAAGTACTTGGTATTGTAAAGTAAGTAGTATGTATGTATTCATTCTAATCATAGACCGAAACAGTAAGTAATAGTAGCCTTGTTAACCTTGGAGGGTTAACGGCGTTGTATCACCCGCCGGGAGTAAGTAAGTAATCCGCTGCGAGAAGGGTAAGTATGGGATTGATTAGAGGATAATGGAAGGATTAGCGGTTGGGGTGTTACAAAAAGTGGTATCAGAGCGAAGTATCGCTCTGATGATTAGAATCTTAAGAGTAGTGATTACCGAGTTAGGATTTCAACCGTCTTAAGACGGATATTTAGAACCTAACTAGGAACTACCGTTAGCAATAACGGAACCACTAACGTCTGAAAAGACGATACCATTGTTTGAATGAAGACCATGAGGTCATAGTATCACGACATCTAATGTAATCCACACTTGTTCAGATGTCAGGACGTGGTCCAGGTCGTCCCAGAGGAGGGGGCACGAAGGACCAAGCGCGTAGACGATAGCCGAAATCGTCGCCGCCACGGTAGCACAGATGCTACCGATGTAATCACGGTGTACAACACCACAAAACAACAAACAGCAGAGCAGCAGCAGCAGCCCGACCCACCTCATCCCCAGAGAAACGAATTGGGTAAAACTTTCGCCGACCTTCGACCTCCATGCTTTAGAGGCGAGAGCGACCCGCCAAACTCGAGGCCTACCTCTCCGAGATGGAGACGGCCTTCGAGACACTTGAGACTCCCGCTGGAGTTCGAGTGAGGATAGCTGCGTACTACCTCAAGAACGCGGCTATGGACTGGTGGAAGCTCGTTAAGGCCGAGCACATAGCTGATCCGCATTCGGATGGGAAGCATTCACCTCTCTCCTCCGATCTAAGTACTACCCGAGCATGTCAAGACCAAGAAAAGGCTTGAGCTCGATGCACTAAAAATGACCGAAGAGATGACGGTGATGAATATTACCGCACCTTCACCTCCTTACTTCTACCGACTACCTTCTCCCCCCTCTCTACTTCGACCCGACCCTTATATACCGGCCAAGTCTTGGTCGACCGCTCTACGGCGGATTGAGCCATCGACTCCGGTATGGCATGGGCTTCACACGGTTTACCTCCCTTCAGGTAAACAAGTTGAACCCTTAAAAAGCCATGAGTAATGTGAATTAGTATTCCCGTATGTAATGTAACCTAATGCCTAAGTAATTCAGGAGTGTTACCACGCTGCATCTCGAGTTGAGATCACCTGCCAGCTGAGAGATGAGGACAAGCGCTGAAGCGCAAGGTGAGCGGCAAAGGTAACCCCTCCGATGATCAAAACCAATCCAAACCTTGGAAGAAAAGGAAGGGAAAGCATTCCCATCAGAAGAACACTTCCGGAGACGGCGGTGCCCATGCTGAGAAGGGCAAGGCAGCTGAGCCATTACAGATTGCCTACACCGCACCAGTGGCAGCGAAGCCACTGAGGTCTCAGCCCTACAGGGGTAAGAAACCGAAACCGAATTAGTACACTTGTGAATTTGTATGTATATAGAGTATTGTAAGTATACCGAACCTTGCTAACTTGGAAGCTATAGGTTCGGATTTGGCCAAGGAAAGAACCAATCTGATGGCCGCAGCTACATCTGCCGTAACTGCAACAAGGATCATCCCGGCACAGATTGCCAAGGAAGGGAGATCCGCTGCTTCACTTGTCAGAAACCGGGCCACCGTGCCAATGCATGCCCGGAGAATTCTAAGCCCAAGGGCAACTACCAGGGCTACAAGCAGCGTGAGGGCAAGGAGGTTGCATCTGGCGATGCTCATGCCCAGCATACCTCACAGGGACAGGGATCCCGAGGTCCGCAGAAGGGCGCACCGCAGAGGCAGCCGGCCTTACACATCATAGACCGTGATGGGACCGGGACTAAGTCCGGCCCAGGTAACCACTGTAACCTTTAATCCTTGAAGAGCATGACTAAGTATTAAAGTAATTGTATGAATGAAAGCATGAATGCGTAAGTACTTGAAGTATGAAATTGAGCATGAGTAAGTAACATGGAAGTATGTATTGAGCATGAAATGAATTAGTAAGCCTAGAACTCATTCTAGATGAATTTACCACCTTAGGGAAATTCCATATCTGTTACCCAATACCTTCAAACTCACCTCATGAAGAGACCGACATCGCCAATCACCACTTCAACAACGAACAGTGTCAGGTCATCCGCCCAGGTATGATCTTATTAAAAGGATACTTGACACCCGAAGCGCAAATTTCAATCATCCGACGATGCAACGAGTTAGGAACGGGTCCAGGAGGATTTTATACACCCGAATTCCCCGGTGGAGCTACAATGAAGCTGAAAATGATGTGCTTGGGAAAGGACTGGAACCCTTATACCAAGACATACCAAACAACGCGAGCAGGAGACGGAGCAACACCTCCAGCAATACCCCCAGAATTCCAAATGCTTGTCACACAAGCTGTAGAAATTGCACAACAGTGTGAAGATGAACCAATCCCTGCACTTGAAGCAGATCTATGTATCGTCAACTTCTATGAGAAAGAAGGACGACTTGGCTTACACCAAGACAAGGACGAGACAGCGGAATCTCTTGAACTAGGAGTGCCCGTAGTGTCTTGGTCCATTGGTGATGACGCCGTATTTTTGTATAGCGAGCGGAAGCGTGTGGACCTCGCAGAAAATTGGTATTGAGATCAGGAGATGTTCTAATCATGGGTGGAAAATCAAGGTTGCTGTATCACGGGATCCAGAAGATCAAGTTGAATACGGCACCACCGGCAATAATCAATGCCACACACATGATACCAGGACGCCTGAACCTTACCTTTAGAAAGTATTAATCTTGTAGTAGCATGTAATCCAGTAGTAACGTGTATTAGAGACACAGTATGTATGATGGTTGGTTATTCAATAAAAGCAGTGTTGGTTATTAAATTCCACTTGCGTTCCACCATCTTTACTTATAATCTCATGAATCAATAGGTTGTGGACTCGGTACCGAAGGTAACCTGAGCATCCTCACCGAAGAACAAGCCGGCAAGAGCGGCACCATTCTAACGGGAACTTCCCAGTAAACGGCATCGAAGCCTCAGTATTATTCGACTCCGGCGCCTCTCACACCTTCATATCGCCATCTCTTGCGAAGAAGTTGGGGCTAGATGCGGATGAGCTACCGAACTTCTTGGTTACTCTCCCATCGAAGGAGCGGGTACAGTGTACCAAGTATTACAAATCAGCCACCATTCAAATCAAAGGTGAAGCGTTTCCCATTTCCTTCATTGAATTCAACGGATTGGGATTCGACTTAATAATTGGAATGAACTGGTTGGAGCGGCACAAGGGGAGAATCCTATGCGCCGAGCACCGATTGCTGCTCAAGAGTCCATCTGGGGTCACTGTTTCATACCGCCAGAGACCGAGAGAGCCTTCAACTACAGTCATCTCCGCCATGGCAATGTATCGGGAGCTCAGAAAAGGACATGAAGTGTATTTATGTCACGTGCAAGACCTGGAGAGAGATCCAGAGTTCAGTGACGAGGTAGCAGTAGTCTCAGAATTCCCTGATGTATTTCCGAAAGAGCTACCTGGTATGCCACCACAGAGGGCGGTAGAATTTGAAATCGACCTTGTACCGGGTACTGGTCCCATTGCTAGGGCACCATACCGTATGGCACCGGCAGAAATGGCAGAACTCAAAGAACAACTACATGACTTACTCGACAAAGGGTTTATACGCCCGAGCGTATCACCCTGGGGAGCACCGGTCCTCTTCGTGAAGAAGAAGGACGGTAGTCTCCGCCTCTGCATCGACTACCGCGAATTGAATGCGGTCACTGTAAAGAACAAGTATCCATTGCCACGCATCGACGACCTGTTCGATCAGTTGAAGGGAGCATCCGTCTTTTCTAAGATTGATCTCCGATCCGGTTACCACCAAATTGCTATCAAAGAGCAAGACATTCAGAAAACAGCATTCCGAACAAGATATGGCCACTACGAATTCACGGTGATGCCATTCGGTTTGTCTAATGCACCAGCCAAATTCATGGACCTAATGAATCGGTTATTCAGTGATCAGCTGGACACTTCAGTAGTAGTATTTATTGACGACATTCTTGTGTATTCGAAGTCACCAGAAGAACATGAAAACCATTTGAGAAGAGTACTTGAGACACTGCGCGAGAACCAGCTGTATGCGAAGTTCTCCAAATGCGAGTTTTGGCTAGATCAGGTATCATTCCTCGGTCATGTCATCTCGAGCGCGGGCATTTCAGTAGATCCATCCAAAATCGAAGCAGTGCGATCATGGCCTAGACCTAAGACTGTTACCGACATCCGGAGCTTTCTTGGTTTAGCCGGTTATTACCGGAGGTTTGTAAAGGACTTCTCAAAAGTCGCTAAGCCCATGACGTCATTGATGAAGAAAGATGCACCCTTTGTATGGACAAAGGAGTGCGAGGTATCCTTCCAGAAATTAAAAGACTCATTGACCTCAGCGCCAATTCTCACACTTCCAGAGGGCACAGAGGGATTTGAGGTGTATTGTGATGCATCGGGCAAGGGCATGGGATGCGTACTCATGCAGCATGGCAAGGTAGTAGCCTATGCTTCTCGCCAGCTGAAAAAGCATGAGGAGAATTACCCGACACATGATCTAGAGTTAGGAGCCATTGTCTTCGCCTTGAAGATATGGCGACACTATCTCTATGGGGTAAGCATCACCATCTACTCCGACCACAAAAGTTTACAGTACGTATTCACCCAGAAAGAATTGAACCTAAGGCAGAGGAGGTGGATGGAGTTCCTCTCGGATTACGACATCAACCTCCAGTATAAAGAAGGGAAGGCAAACGTAGTAGCCGACGCCCTGAGTCGTCGAGCACACTCGCTCCATTCGCTACTCGCTTCTTCTAGCTTGGTTGACGAGGTGCGAGACGCTCAGTTGAGCGACCCTTACTTCACAGAGATCAGACAGAAAATCACAGATGGTACCTTCGAGCGCCGAAAGTACGACTTCAAACTGCATGAAGATGGTCTGATCCGTTTGAATGGCAGATTATGCGTCCCCGAAGCAATGCTGAGCTAAGGGATCGCATTCTGCGAGAGTCACATTGTTCGACATTGCATGTCCATCCGGGAGCCTCTAAAATGTACAAAGACATGAAGAGGTACTTCTGGTGGTCAGGAATGAAATCAGACGTGACTGAGTATGTTCTGAGGTGTCACATGCCAGAAGGTGAAGTTCGAGCACCGAAGACCGGGAGGAATGGTGCAATCCATGCCCATTCCGGAGTGGAAATTCCACGATCTCCATGGATTTTGTTGTTGGACTCCCACCTGCTAGGGGAGGACTCAACATGATCTGGGTAGTAGTCGATCGCCTCACCAAGGTTGCCCGATTCATACCGATGAAGGACACCTGGAAGGTGGCGAAGCTCGCAGAGCTATTCGACAAGGAGATCATCCGACACCACGGAGTCCCAAAAACCATTGTATCTGACCGCGACACCAGATTTCTTTCGAGATACTGGAGAGCGACACGGGAAGCGCTTGGTACTGAGTTGAAGCTTAGCACCGCCTTCCATCCACCGACGGTCAGACAGAAAGGACCATCCAAACACTAGAGGATATGCTAAGGGCATGTGCCTTAGACTTCCAGGGGAGCTGGATTGAGAAGCTTCATCTTATCGAGTTTTCGTATAACAATAGCTACCATGCTTCGATTAAGATGTCGCCATTCCAAGCTTTGTATGGTAGACCTTGCCGTACCCCGTTGTGTTGGGATGAGTCAAGCGAAGCGGTCATCATAGGACCGGAGTATTTGGAACAAGTACAAGCTGAGGTACAACAAATCCGAGCAATATGAAGCAGCCCAAGATAGACAGAAATCCTATGCGGATGTGCGACGACGCGACCTTGAGTTCGCCGTGGGCGACCAAGTGTTCTTGCGTGTCTCACCTATGAAGGGTGTCTTTCGATTTGGCCAAAGGGCAAGCTGAGCCCGAAATTTGTAGGCCCGTATACCATTACCGAGAGGATTGGAGCCGTAGCTTATAGGCTAGCATTGCCTGAAGAATTGGGGCGTGTTCATGATGTCTTTCATGTATCACAACTCAAGAAATACATAGCCGATCCCTCTCATGTATTAGAACCCGAACATCTATCCCTAGAGCCGACGATGAGATATGTCGAGACTCCATTGCGAATCCTTGATACAAAGACAAGAGACACTCGCCATAAATCTGTACGAATGGTGAAGGTCTTGTGGTCTAACCACGATGTCGAGGAAGCGACTTGGGAATTAGAGGACGCCATGAAGGCGAAGTACCCGAATCTATTTGTAGACTAGATGTCTAGTATCCGTATAGCACGGAGGGTACGGGGCGTACCCCTTTTAAGGGGGGTAGAGCCTTTTGCTTTTGCATTGCTTCGGGTTAGCATTGCGTAGTATGTATGTATTGTAATTGTATTTTGGTTGGCACATGTAGTGCTAATTGTATTGTATTGGCACAAAGTAGTGCTAGTAGTATTCGGTATGTAGTACGATGTGTATGGTATGTATGTAATGAGTAATGCATTGGTGTCGTACGGTGTAGGACACGAATGATATTGTGAAGTATTGCGAATGTATTGTGGAAGGTATGAATGGGATGGAGCATTGTGTATGGTATTTGAATGAAGCATTGTGTATGGATTGAGTATTGCGTATGGTATTTGAACTAAGTATGTGGCATGGTATCTGAATTGCGTATGCTGGTAGTGTAAGAATTGTGAACACCTTGTAAGGTGGTAGTAGAATGCATTGTGGCAATTGTTTGCCAAATGAGTAGAAATAGTAAACATAACCTTGAGCAACTTTGAGGGCAAAGTTTCTTAAGGGGGGTAGATTGAAATACCCCGTAATTAAAAACAGTGATTAATTAGGCTAAGTATATTTTTAAAGGCTTAATTACACTTAAATAAATACGAGGGAACAAATCCCGAAGAAAACGGACCTTTAAAATGGGTTAAAAGCATAAACGAACCTTAAAGCGCGTTTTTCGAGGAAACCGGGAAAACGTGACTTTAAGCGGGTCAAATAGACTCGTAATAATTTTGGTCAACTAAATAGTCACTAATAAATATTAGTGAAGCTTTAGAACCAATAAAATTAATTAAACGAGAAAATTCCGGAAACGGGTACCGGTTAGTGGAAACTGTAACAACCGGTAAGTTGTGGGGTGAGAATGCAAATAAACAAAGTTAGTGTGTCCACTTTGCAAATAAAAAGTTAAAATGTGTGTGTGTGGGTGTGGGATCCGATTTCCCCCCCCCTCCTCACTCACTTAATGTGTCTTATTTGCTAAAAGACAAACCTATTAACTAAAGCAAAAGAAAAAAATAAGTCTCTCTCCTCACTTTTCCCTCTTCCTCTCACGTGGCCCTCCTCTCTATTCTCTCTTTTCTCCCTTCTTCTTCTACCTTGCGATTTCATGGAGAAAGAAGAGAGCCCACAAAACTCTTCACTTCTCTCCTCTCTTTGAGTGCTCAAACCTTCTCCAAACCCAACAAAAATTATACCATTGGAATCCCCTTGCAAAGGAGAACATTTTCATCCTTTCAAAAATCCAAAAGCTCCATTTTCGATTTCATGGGTATTCACCATTTGGAGTTTTGAAGCCACCATTAGAAGCACCTTCACCTCCTTATCATCTTGAGGTAAAAAGAAGTTCGAAAATCCATTGTTTCTAGCTCTCATTAACATTATAAGAATTTCATGTTTTTGAACTCTTGGCTCTTTGTTGCTTCAGCCGATTTTGGCTCTTCTTGGGCTAGAATATTGTTCTCTTGCTAGTCAAGAACTCCATCACTCATTGGAAGGTAACATCTTTTCTAAACCCTAAAACTTAAATTCTAGGGTTAGTATAAAATAATGCTAAATGGTATTGTGCATGTATTGTGCTGTAGCACTTGTGTGGTGTGAGTCTCATTGGGACCGAGAACAAAGGAGAAGAAAGGAAGAGAAGGAAAAGAAAGAAAAGAAAAAAAACTAACAAGTCAAGGTAATGCTCTTACCTTGGGTTAGTTTGTGTATTGCATTGTAACAGTTTTGAGTAAGTAAATGAGTAATGTAATTGAGTAATGAGTAGTAGTAATGTAGTAGTGTATTGGAGAAGAGAATGTAACAGTTTTGAAGTTTAAATGATGTTTAAAACTTGGGAAAACATTGGGTAGTGATGTGTATGTGTGCAGGAATTTTAATGTGTGTAGTGGTGTTGAATGGTGAGTATAATGTATTGTGTAACAGGTTATGAGAATGAGTACATGTGAGCTGAATAAGTGTGGAGAATGTTAAAAATATAGGGGAGACTATGTCAAATTTTGTGTAGAAATGAGAGGACTTAAGTTGTTTAAGAAAGGAAGTATTTGGAGAGTTAAAAGGAGTTTTTAGTAGTTTGTAACAGATTTGGAAATGAGTTTGTAAATGGGATTAAACTAGAGTGTAAGGTAATGCATTTCGGATGCTAGGAATAGCATTAGTTGAGGGATATTGGAGTATAGGAGTTAAGGTGAAAATCTGTAGCATAATAGAGGAAACAAAAATCTGTAGCATAAGTGAAGAAGAAACTAGCATGAGTGTTGAAATGAAATGAAGAAAATGTGTAAGTGAGTGTAAGTATTGTGTAGTAAGCTTGGGGGATGAACTAAGGTGATTTAGAGTGTTTAATTAGTGCTAAGTCATGTGGGGAAGTATTGGTAAAGATTGGGGAAGCAATGGGTAAAGAATACAAGTGAAAACAGAATTTAAAACTGAATTACTGGGCCGGACCGGACTTGCGACCGGACTTGCAAGTTCGGTCGAGCCCAGATTTACAAAGACGGGTGAGCTACTGGAATCGACCGGACTTGCAAGTTCGGTCGGACCAGAGAAATTCTCCCGTCTGTAACCTACTGGAATCGACCGGACTTGCAAGTTCGGTCGGCCAGAAAAAAATTTCCGTCATGCAAGCTACTGGAATCGACCGACTTGCGACCGGACATGCAAGTTCGGTCGGTCCAGAAAAATTTCCCGATGAAACCTTCTGGAATGGACCGAACTTGCGACCGGACTTGCAAGTTCGGTCGGCCAGAAGAATTTCGGTAATCTGAGCTACTGGAATGGACCGGACTTGCAAGGTCGGTCGCAAGTCCGGTCCTGACAAAAAAAAATGTTTTAATTATATGATTATAGTAATCATATATACATATATATATGCCTATATACCTATATGCATATATATGTAGTAATACACCATTAATGAAGTAATAATGGTAAGAAAGTAAGTAAGTTTGTAAGAAAGCAAGTTTATGAGGTAGTAAAGAAAAGAATGGTTTTATAACCAAGTATGAATGTAAAGAAGTAGTAAGTATACATTGAAGGTATCAATGGAGGAGTAAGTTAGATCATAATAGATCATTGATCATACTACTTCATGTATGTATAGGAATCAAGTAGTTGATCTCCAAAGGAACCGGTAGTACGTATTCGACGGTGAACGGTATGATTTCTTCATGCCCTGTATCCTAACTTGGTTACCCCGATTTGTGTGCTTATGTGATCACCAACAAGATAAATGCATGAATCGGATTTATATTACACATAATTGTGTTTGAAACTATATTGTTCTTGTTTATTGCTCTTGAACACTTAGTTTGTATAATTCATGAAATGAATGAATGGAAATGAAGTGTATGTGTAAGTATGAGTACTTGTGTATGTATGTATGTATGGAAGTAAGTATGGACTTCTACTAATTCCTAACAACCTAACTCCTAACATGAGTAATGAGTAAAATGGAATGAGTAGAAGCCCGATATAGTTTCGGCCACGCGTGAGGATAAGGAACCACAAGAGGTTGGAACCGAATCCTGGCTATAATCTTTTCCTTGGACCAAATCCCTTGAATGGGTAGCATCCTGGATTAGTGGGCCACCCTAAAGCCCGGTGGTGGGATGTAGTAATCCCTGCCCGGAGGTCATACCGACTTAACTGGAAGTAAAGTATGTAAGAAGTAAGTATTGTATTTGTATTGGTCTTGACTATTGTAAGTCATTGACCCGGAGTACAAGTATTGAACACCCGATTAACCCGGGTGTGTAATGAGGCTAACAAGACCTTTGTATGTATTGGAGAATTGTATCTCCGTGATGCGGTGAGTATGGTAAGTATGAATGAATGACTTGCATTGTGTTCCTTGTATGTATTGTATGTATGTATACTTGGTAAATTGAATGTATTGTATTGTATTGTAGTAAGCATGTATGTATGTATGAATGAAACGAACCGCATGTACTCGACCAATTAATTGGCGTACCCTCGCTAGTACGCGGGGTATGCGGTTATCATATGCAGCGTAAGCTGACCCCCTAGGGGGAATGTTTTTACTCCACAGGTACCCGCGAGGCGTGAAGGTAAAGTAAGGTCAAGATATGATTCTTTTTGGAGTAGTAGTAGGATGTTAGATTTTTTTTTTTTTTTGTTTTTTTTTTTTAAAACGGTGTACTGAGTTGTACACGGCTAAGGCCTTTTTGTGTAGCCGGTGTACCATGTGGTACACCTTTTTGGATATTGAAACCTTGACCGGATAGTAAGGAGAGGATGTATAAACTCTTTGTTTTTGGGAAGTAGTCATGAAATGTAATTCATATATTCAGTATACTCGGTAATCAAATGTAAGCTAAGTACTTGGTATTGTAAAGTAAGTAGTATGTATGTATTTCATTCTAATCATCAGACCGAAACAGTAAGTAATAGTAGCCTTGTTAACCTTGGAGGGTTAACGGCGTTGTATCACCCGCCGGGAGTAAGTAAGTATTCCGCTGCGAGAAGGGTAAGTATGGGATTGATTAGAGGATAATGGAAGGATTAGCGGCTGGGGTGTTACAGGGGAAGACGGTCGGATCTGGGTTGCATACGAGTGCTTGTTTGTGTCCTTGCATAAATGGGCGGACGTCCCTATCTCTTGTCCGGATTTTTATCCACGGACATACATGGCTTTTATTTTCTGTCCGTGCTTTTTTCATCGGACATGTTTATCTCTTGTCCGGCCATTTTTGAGCGGACATATTGTGTCTTTGTTTTCTGTCCGGCCAAATATCCACGGTCATACTCCTGTCCCTTGTCCGCCCTTTTCTCCACGGACATGCCATTTCCTTGCTTTCCTGTCCTGCCTTTTTCCACAGACGTGGGTTAAATTTTGATGCGTTCCGAACCAGTGTCCGGACCAGCCTGGTTTGGACGCTTCGATCTTTTGCGGAGAAACTTCACGTCACGCGTCCTTGTTTTGTGTCCTGCCTTTTTTACCCGGACATGCCACGGACAGGTCTTTTGTTGTGTCCGAACCAGTGTGGTTCGGACGAAAAATGTTTTGCTTCTAAAATATTCGTTTCAGCTCTGATTTAAGATCCGTTTGCGCCTATGCGTTCGTCTCTTCGTCTACTTTGCTCCTAGCTTGGTTTTCCTCATGTTTAACCAATAAATTTGTGAGATAACCAATAAAACATAAACTAGAGGAAAACTAACCAAAGTGGAGAAATGGGCAAGAAAAGTGCTAATATAATATATGAATACACCCATAAAACATGCTCATTTCTACACTTATCACACCCCCACACTTATCTTTTGCTTGTCCTCAAGCAAATCTTTTTGACATAATGTTTAAACAAGTTAAATAGACAATAATCAAGTAAGGAGAGCACAGAAGAGGTAATTGCCAATTTTTTCAGATTTTAAAAGGGTACTAATAACATTAATTTTCTTAAATATATTTCTCCGTTTCTAAGAATAACCCTGAAGTCCTACAAAAGAAAAAGAAGCACTGCCATGAGAATTCTGCTTTTAACCCTGAGCCAATCCACCATTTTCTTTCACATTTCCTTGAACGACAAGGGACGTGAAGTAAAATCTTATTCCATTATACCTTTCAATACCACATACTCATGATCCATAATGAAGAAGTTTTTATCATTTTGGTGCAGAATGCAAAGATACTTCAATTTTGAAGTTCATTTTTCTTTCACCTCAGACTTTTCTCTCCACCCTTGTAGTGGTTTTGGGTCTACTATCCCAGATACCGAGTACCTTAGGTAGCCGGGTGATGAAGCACCCCTAAGAACTTAATAACCGAGTGGATGAGGCCTGTTTAGGATCAGAATATGCCTGTCTGGATCAGAGGAGTACCTTGCCTTGTTCTTTTTCCACCGTTTCATTCCAATTCAAATCCAGGCTCAAAGTTAAAACAAAATTCAAATGATAATTTCCTCAGAATTTTTAGCATTTGAGTAAGGAGCAGAGTGGTTTAAAAATTTTTTGTGTACCCTTTAAACCTGTTAATACCGGCATTACTCCCTCTATGGCTCCTTCTTTGATTATTAATCACCTTAACAAATTTAAACACAGTGTCGAAAAAAAGGAGAACTTAAGAGCAAGCTTTTGATTATTATCTCTCCCCTACACTTGAACCAAAGCAATGCCCTCATTGCATAGAAAATATTAAAATAACAGGGCATGCAAACTACCTGGGTAATGATCACAAAGCAAAAAGCAATATGATATTGAAAATTTAAAGAGTTGGGTATAGATAGTGTACTCCCCAGAGTTTTGCAGAGTATATAGAGTAGCTCCCCCACACTTGAGTTCAGCTGTAGGAATGTGCAAGATGTTCTTGTAATGAATATTCTAAACAGCCAGAAGAACTCAAATTAATTCTCCTCGTTTTCTCTCCTCTCTTTTTTTACTATAACTTATATAGGAATAATATGGAAGGCAAAACATAAAACAAAAATAGTAGGATAATAAAATTTAACCACTGGGTTGCCTCCCAGTAAGCTGCCCGTATTTTTAGTCTTTGGCTAGACTCCCGCTTCGTTATCCTGGATCAAAAATAAAGGTAGACAACAGCTTTGCCAGGAAAACGAAGTTAGCAGTAATTAAAAGCAAACCACCTGGATCAAAACAAAACGTCACCTTGGCAAATAAAATAGGAAAGTAAATACTCCACAAAACCTGGTGTTTGAGGAGGTATTGCCGGTAACGTAGTTCTAATAGAAGACCAGGTGGTGATGACTTTTCTTCCTCAAATTGGAGGATGAAAACATCCTTTCCTTGTTGTTGAGGCTTATGGAGGCAGAGTGGAAGTTGATGAGAGACTGGTGGTATTGGTGTTCCTTCCTTAGATTCGAGGATGTAAATTTCCTCTCCTGGTTGATGAGGCTCAATAGGATAATCCTCCTCTAGCTCGCGGACTAGCTCATACAAAATATCTTTAAATTTTGATTGCTCCTCTTGTGCTGGGGATGAAGATGGAGGAGAATTGTAACTTTCAGACATTTGTTCCAACTCGGCGTCGGAGAAAAATGTCCTGATAAATTTCTTTATCTCCTCATCAAAACTTGTAGCTTCATGAATATCTGGCTCAAATCGATCTTTGCTCCTTGGAGTCACCACTGGAATCTCAGCAAGCGGCTTGGTCTGACTTGGGAGAAATTCGTCTGGCCCCTGTGTAGATTGTTGTTCATTCTGATTGAAGTAGTCATATCCCAACTGAGCTTCTTTGTACTATGTATTAGCCTGTCGACTTCCCACCAATACGGCTCTCGATTTGACTGCTGAGGTGGTTGATAATCCTTGACCAACCTTTGATATGAGGACATCTCCTCTTGCATGTGCGTCCATTCCAAATTGATCAACAATCTTCTCACCTCATCGTAGCCGCTCTCCATAGTCAGTAACTATCCTACAAAAACAAAAATAAAAATACCAAGTAGAATAGAACTAAAAATATAAAATAAACACAAAAAATAAAAATTAACTAAATAGAAAAACAAATAAGAAATAAAACAGAAATACAAGAAAATTGCTAAAAGAAATAAGTAAGTAAAATTAAATAAAATTAAATGAAGCGAAACAGATAAAATAAAAGAAAAACTAAACAGAATTAAATTACTGGAATTTAAATGACAAGGGAATTTAAATGACAGTAATTTAAATAACAGTAATTTAAATGACAATAATTTAAATGACAGTAAAATAAAGAACTGAATTTAAATGACAATTAAATAAAGAACTGAAATTTAAATGACAGAAAATTTAAATGTTAGAGATTAGATTATTGAAATTTAAATGTTAGGAATTAGATTACTGAAATTTAAGGACAATGGAAACTTAAATAACTGGGAAATAAATGACAGTAATTAATACGATATTTAAATTGCTAGAAAGATTAAATAACAAAAATAGAAACAAAAACTAAAGGGTAGCAAAAGCTAAACAGAAAACTCAATAAAATTAAAAACTATCAATTAACCGTGCCGGAGGTCCCCGGCAACGGCGCCAAAAACTTGTTGGAGAAAATATGTGACTACTTCTACAACTTAGGCAGTGTACCTATCATTTTGTGGAATAGTGGATTTGTGGGTTGTCGTACTCTTGGGGACCTCGCTGTGGATAACTGATAGTGTAGTAAATTGACTGAGATTTCTAGTAAACAGATTTTATCATTTTTTAGGGAAAGATGCGATTGAAAACTTATTCTAAACAAAACAGTAATAAAAAAATTAATCAAAACAGAATAAAAATAGAAATTGTAAATCTTTTTTGTGTTTTTAAAGAAGCATCCCGGGTTGTTCTGCTCACCTACTTTATCTAATTATATTGATATAAACTTTCCCACTTTAGCAATAAACTCAGGAATCTTAATTAGTTCATTGACCGGTTGTTGTACTATAAACCCTGATTAACTTAAACAACAAACCGCAATTCTTGCCCAAGCCATTATAAATTAATCGTTTTATTAACAATTCCTATTGGAGACAGATTAACCTATAGGCGAGTCACGCTTCTAGTCGTTAACCCGTTTTGACTTCCTTTGTCTAGAACCTTGTCTCAGCATCGCATGTCAACAAGAGACTACAAATATCACTTTAATAATTGTACAAGAAGATTAAAGCGCATTAAGGACAGAATCAAAATATTGCATAGATAAATTATAGTGGAAAGCTTACATAACACAATTATATAAAATAGGCACGCTTCCTAACCCGGGAGGCTAGGTTATTATTCACACATAATTATAAAAACAAACATCGTAAATAAGATAGACAGACAGAACCAAGAAGAACCAACAAATGCGCAATCGTATTCTTCGTTGGTTTTCTGGAAAATAACAGCGTAAGGCTATGGTGGTCGATTCTGTTGTGAACGATAGTTGTGGAATAATGAACTTCGATGAACTTTAGAGAACGTTGGTGAGCTTTGGATTTAGGAAGGGATGATATTTTTGAGCAGAAGGAGCGTGGGTTTTATAGAAGAAAGGAGGAGGAAGAAGACAGGCTGGAACACGCGTGAGGATTTTAAGGAGTACGTCGGCGCCTGATATTGCTGATGGGGTAGATAGATATGTTTGCAGGCGCCGCAAGAAAAATGGGGAAGACGGTCGGATCTGGGTTGCAGACGAGTGCTTGTTTGTGTCCTTGCATAAATGGGCGGACGTCCCTATCTCTTTTCCGGCTTTTTATCCACGGACATACATAGCTTTTATTTTCTGTCCGTGCTTTTTTCATCGGACATGTTTATCTCTTGTCCGGCCATTTTTGAGCGGACATATTGTGTCTTTGTTTTCTGTCCGGCCAAATATCCACGGTCATACTCCTGTACCTTGTCCGCCCTTTTCTCCACAGACATGCCATTTCCTTGCTTTCCTGTCCTGCCTTTTTTCCACGGACGTGGGTTAAATTTTGATGCGTCCGAACCAGTGTCCGGACCAGCCTGGTTCGGACGCTTCGATCTTTTGCGGAGAAACTTCACGTCACGCGTCCTTGTTTTGTGTCCTGCCTTTTTTACCCGGACATGCCACGGATGGGTCTTTTGTTGTGTCCAAACCACTGTCCGGACCAGTGTGGTTCGGACGAAAACTGTTTTGCTTCTAAAATATTCGTTTCAGCTCCGATTTAAGATCCGTTTACGCCTATGCATTCGTCTCTTCGTCTATTTTGCTCCTAGCTTGGTTTTCCTCATGTTTAACCAATAAATTTGTGAGATAACCAATAAAACATAAACTAGAGGAAAACTAACCAAAGTGGAGAAATGAGCAAGAAAAGTACTAATATAATATATGAAATACACCCATAAAACATGCTCATTTCTACACTTATCACCACGGTAGCAGAGGTCATAAGGACAATACCTATATAAGGGGATTAAGTCATGGTGTGCAGTAAAGCGACCATTATGTATAAGCCGTCAAATATTGACACTGAGGCAATTAGATCTATGAGCTGAGACCGATATAAGTAAGAAATAAGATGGAAGACGAACTGTGCATTAACGCCAGTAGTCTAGACCATGCGAGGTAAGATTTCACAGGAAGCACACTACCCATTCCTTAAGGAACTGGAAGTGCATTCCTAGTAGATCAAAACATGAGAAACAAGATAAGAGGCTCTATGGAAAGAGACCTCAGTTACTAAGAGAACGAGTCAGTACGGAATATAGGAAGGAGCTAGAGCATACCATACCCAAGTACATAGTAAATGGATTTTCCTTGATTAAGTTCAAGAAGAACAATAAATGTTATTATGGAACGATGAAAAAGGAG
Organism: Limonium bicolor; assembly: GCA_023374045.1. Taxonomy (NCBI): domain Eukaryota; kingdom Viridiplantae; phylum Streptophyta; class Magnoliopsida; order Caryophyllales; family Plumbaginaceae; genus Limonium; species Limonium bicolor. The sequence goes on from CM041780.1 coordinate 253,317,159, forward strand.
ATCGACAACAGAATACTTCATAGTTAGCAATGGCTAAACGTGTGACGGACACTATGACTTTACTAAAACGAGATGTGGGATGATTGCACCCCACAGGGGCTTGCAGGCCTGACAGACTCATTTATGAGTTGGTCGGGTAAGTAGTAATGTACCAGTAAGGTACCCCATGCATGTAAACGAGTGGTGTAAGGAACACGGGAAGTAGTCGACTCCGTACCACGGTCAACGACGCAAGATCAGACAAGAGCAGCTACCACCACAACAGTTGAAGAGAAGGAATTCAGTTGAACCAACAACACAAAGGAATCAAAGAACAAATAATTAAGAACTATGAAGTGCGAGAGCACGAATTATTAAGTACAGACATTGGACATGTCTTAAGACGTTAGAGATAACACTGTAAGGCGCAATAAGCACTAAATAGTAGTTTCAGATTAAGAATCATCCTCGGACCAAAGGTCGGATCGAAAGAACGATTTAGACACTTGAGAGAACACTAAGAGTATGAACGTTAGATCTTCAGGGAGAATGGGTAGACGAGTTACAACTCATTAAGGCCGTGTATATATAAAGATAACATGTGTCCACTGAGAGACCAATATTCCTAAACTATAAGGAGGTGGAAGGATATACAATACTATAAAAAGGATAAGAAAGGCAAACTAAGCCTAAGGTTATTAGAGTCACGCAGTAGAAGCTAACAAACCAGTACCTTAAAAGCTTTATAAACTTGATGAACCGGGAAGGGAATGATGTACCGCACATCTTCCAACTGAACAGATGTAAGACTTATCGACAGAATGCTTTAGAACCTTTGAGGTTAGACCAAACTAAGTTAAGAAAATGGTATAAGTACCGTTAAGAATCCTCGATACAGAGACTAAGCCATTAACATAGTTATGACCCTCTGATCGAATTATAAGTGAGATAGATGACATGGAAGCTAAAATGCTTGGTGGGAATTAGACATCTTGAACCTATGTTCAAGGATGATATAATGTTGATTACGTGGGCGTAATCCATTTTAATGGGGGTAGAGCGAAAACCGCTTAGTGTATGTTTATGTACTGAGTACGTAAACTACGGTGTGCATAGCACAAAAGAATTTGAGAATTTGTTTTACATAAACATTTTGAGATAAAAAATGGTTATTGCGCTTAGAAGATGTGAATACCATACATATTAAGTACCTATCTTGTTAACTCAGGTGTGAGTACAAGTTAAGAGAATTAGCGAAGAGGATTAAGGAGACTTAAGGAATATATGAGATATGAGCCGGTATGAAACTACATGTGAGATAAGAATAAGATAACACTATGAGATATTATTTGATATGAGTATGAGGTAGGAAATAGTAATGCTACGAGGTATAAGATGGTGAGAATTAGTATGAGACTGTTATGGAACTTAGTAGGAATGAAAGTCCTGAGGTAATTACTAAGAGATGAATTGGGAATGTTTGATGGGCTGAGCCCACACCTTGGAGATGTGTTGATTATGACTAGAATTACTAAGAAGATAGAAATTGGACATGAGTGAATTACTTGATGTTTGAAATTGACGTGGGAGGTGGAACTTGATTTTCTAGGGATCAAGGGAAACCGAACACAAATTGGGGTAGAAGGATAGTTCAACACTGATGCTGATCACATCAGGGTCGGATGATTCCTGAAACTCCCTACTAGTGGTCACAATTAAATCACGCTAAGGATAGAGGCATTAGGATAAAACGGAATTGGAGTTGATTGTATTTTCAATTAGAGGAATTATTCCTCACTTGACCTCATAAAAAGGATTTCCTTTTTACTGAGTCTCGCCCATGAAGACGAGGACGCATGAGCCTTTGTCTTCGGACTGGTGACATGGGGAGAATAGAGTAGTTTTGTATTCTAGCCCATGAAGGCGAGGATGAATGTGCCTTTGTCTATGGACCGGTGACATGGGAGAATATGATGAAAATTATGTGATTGTTCTAATCATCAAAAGGAACAAAGGGAATTTTGAGTGTAATACATGCTTAAGCATGTTGTGTGATATTTGAGTATAAGTATATGACAGACCTAAGGAGTCAATAAGATTAAGTACATATAAGTATGATCTATATGATCTATGGAATGAGGTAAGCCATGTATTCTAATAAAATAAGATGCATGGGAACTTTGGGGACAAAGTTCATTTAAGGGGGGTAGATTGAAATACCCCAAACCTAAGTATGATAAGTAAACATCAATTTATGATGTAATACGGCTAAAACATGCCTTAGAAACATTGGTAGACAATTTAAACCAAGGAAAACACAAGAAAACGTCATAAGGGCAATTTAAGAAAAAATGTGCTATAAGCTTGGAGTGACTTTTATTAGCACCCAAATATAATTATAAGACCTTATTAACATGCTAATGGACATGTTAAATCAATTACCAAAGAAAACCAAGCTCAAAAACAAGCTTAAACACAAAATGTGCTTTAAGACTCCTTAAAGCACCTTTTTGAGAAATTGTCTTAGAAATGAGTTTTGAGTGGCTAAATGCCCATGATTACACCTTAATCAACTTGTGTACTAATTAGTATCATATTAGGAAGCCTAAATCAATGGGAAATTAAAAATTTCACAAATTTGTGCAGTAATTTGTTAATAGTGCCAAATTGTACCTAGTTTAAGCCTTTAGTCAACATAAGTCAATAAATTGGTCAACAAAGGCCAAAAGTCTTTTTTTAATAAAGGGGGGAAGGTTTTTTTGAATTGGTGACTCACCACATGTGTTAGGAAGTAAGGAAAGAGGTGGGAAAGTGAGTAAGTTCACTATTTGCTTTAAAAGATAAAATATCTTATACTAGCTTACCTCTCTCCTCTGTTCTTCATTTCTTTCTTCTTCCATCGATTTCTCTTCTTATTCCCTGCTCCAAAACCGTTCCAAGCAGAACCCATGGCACCACCACCTTCCAATGCTCACCAAATACTCATTTTAGCTCCAAATCAAAAAGTGAGCATAGATTATTCTTAGTTGGAGCAAGACCTTCCTTTCTATCTTTTCAAATCCTTAAAAGCTCAAGTTTGGTGCCATGATAAAACTCCATTGCTGGAGGAAAATCAAGTTTGAAGAGCTCTTTTGGTTCTCCATTCATCCAAGGTAATGAAAGTGAAAGAAAAATCCACTTTCCTTCATTTTTTCTACATGTCCGAAAATTTCTATCTCATGGGGGTTTTGTTTTACACCTTGAACTAGCTTGTTTTGATCACCAAGTACTAGTGGAGGTCCTCTTTCATTCATTGCCCAAGTCTACTTTGAGACTTCAAAGGTAATCATCCACTTTTATGTCTTAAAACACATTTTTAACCTAGCAATGATCCTTTAAGGTTGATGTGTTCTTTATCACTCATTAGAGTTATTTTATATTGGTTAGAACATTGGAAAGGGAGATTAATTGGTGGCCGAGATTCATTCAAGGAAAGCCCTAAGGAGGAAGTTAAGATAAGCTTGAGAAAAACAAGGTAAATTGCTTACCTAAGGGTGGTTTAAGGTTTTAAAGGATGAGTTTTAGATAAGTACTAATGTAGCTTAAAGCTTACATTATGTAATGGGTTATATAACCTAGGAAAAAGAATTTAAACAAGCTTGTGAACTTGTGACTAAGGAGCCAATGGGAATAAGTTAGTAAGATAAGCTTAAGGTGAATTATGAGAACACTTATATTGCTATGGGAGCATTGTTGTGTGTATTTGCAGGTTGAAAGCTTTTATTGTGGAAGTTCAGTGCTTAAGTTTAAGTCATTTAAGGGCCTAAGAGTCATGTCATTTAAGAGCCTTAGTGCTATGCCATTTAAGATTATTGCACTATATTGAGTTTGTTGTGAATGAGTTGATTTGGGTGAGAAAATATGATGAGAAAGGATTTTGATGTGTGTGAGATGATTGGATGAGAAAAACCATGCATATGGGCATGATAATATACTAGAGGAGCTATGGCGAAATTTGAGTAGAAAACCAAGTGTTTAAGTGGTGGTTGTGAACTAATATGACCTAGGATTTACTAGGGATCATTAAGAGGAATTTGAGTGGAAATGAGTTAACAAAGGTGTCCTTCAGGTTTAGAGTGGCCTAGAGTTGTCTAGGAGGAATTAGAGGTTAGGTGGGTGTATTAAACACACCAAAACCATGGTATGAGGAATGTTAAAACTTGAGCAAAAATCTGGAGGAAATGATGTATAATGTTTTGAGATGATTTAGGTATGAACTAGAGAATAAAACAGTGAGAATTTTGGGTAGCTTGTGTAAGTGGTGAAGATGCTAGTGGTGGATTAATAAGGTTCTAGTTTTGATGGTAATGAGTGGACTTGGGTGATGGAAGAGAAAATTGTAAGAGAATGTTGTAAATTGTCAAGGAAAATGACTAGAAATGTATAAGGGTGTTTAACCATGAACATGGTGAGTGAACTGAGTAAAGGAGATAGAAATGTCTAAGGAGGGTATAGGATGGTCAAGGTAAATGAAGAACAATGCTAAGGTGTTAAGAGGATGGAAAGAAATGTATAGGTATGTTCAAGAGTTTAGGAGTGATGAGTAACAAATGGAAATGAGAGAAATTTGTGCATGGATATGCAAGATAACCTTGGGAGGCTTAGCAAAGGAAAGATGGACGAATAATAATGTTTGAGGATTAGTTATATTGGTTGGAAGGAAACACTTTAGTTAGTTGAAGTTTTAGACAAAATTTACATGTTGGAAGTGTAAGGAATTAAGTTATAAGTGTTAAGGATTTAGTAAGAACTTGAGTAAATGATCAAGAAATTTGGAAGTGAGTTGATCCATGAGTTAGGAGGATTTTAAGTGCAAAAATGGTGTTAGAACATGTGTGAATACATGGGGAAAGATTAGAAGAAGTATGAACAAAAGAGCAAGTGGAGAATGAGGTTCAAAACTGTAAAATTTAACAGTTTATAATGTGGTTCGGGACTTGGTCCTTGGATAAAGTCCCGGACCAGCACTAAAAACATGCCGAAAATCCAAGTTTAGATTGGTCCGGGACCTAGGTCTTGTAATAAGTCCCGGACCAGCACAAAAAAACTACCAAGAGTACCTTCCAGAAGTGGTACAGGACCTAGGTTAAGTAACTGTAACAGTCCAGTCTTAACCCACATGTGTGATATTGTCCGCTTTGGGCCGCAGCCCGCACGGTTTTGTTCTCGGGATACCATCCCCAAAAGGCCTCACACAAGGGAAGAGTATCCCCACACCTATAAGGCATGGTTCGTGCTCTCTCCCGATCGATGTGGGAGGTGACCCCTACACTGGGTATCACACTCTACCCCCCTTGGGAGCCTAGCGTCCCCGCTGGCACACCGACCTGGGCCTGGCTCTGATACCATCTGAACAGTCCAGTCTTAACCCACATGTGTGATATTGTCCGCTTTGGGCCGCAGCCCGCACGGTTTTGTTCTCGGGGTACCATCCCCAAAAGGCCTCACACAAGGGAAGAGTATCCCCACACCTATAAGGCATGGTTCGTGCTCTCTCCCGATCGATGTGGGAGGTGACCCCTACACTGGGTATCACAGTAACAAGTCCCGGACCACCCATAAATAAGTGCCGAGAGTGAGGCCAGTAATTGGTCCGAGACTATAGTCCAGTCCAGGACCATGTCCCGGACCAGCCATTTTTACAAAGGAAGTGTGCTTTTTAGGTGGTAAATGATGGGGGCTTGTTGGGTAATGCTATTATAAGGTTATTAAGAGTTGTGTGGTGGAGTTTTATGGCCATTGGAGGTGTGAACAAGTGTGAGGTAAAAAGGGAAGTAAATAACATAAGTGGTTAAGCTTGAACTACAATGGTTTAGTGGTATTTAGTTGGAGATCATTAGTGATGTTATGAGTTAGGTAAATTAAAAGTAATTAACCACCTAATTCGATGAATGTTTTAGGGTTTGAGAATTGGGACTCCGGAGGAGAGTAAGCAACCGAACGACCAACGGTGAACGGTATGGTTTTCTTGTGACCTGCTTGCTAACGAGGTGTCCCTCGGCTTGTGTGCTAATTGTTTGTGTGTGCCGACTAAACAAGATAAAGCATGCAACCGGAATATTATGTTTGTTGTGTGATTGTGATACACAAACACAACTTACCTCGAGAACTTGCTAACAATGCTTAGTAAAGAATTGTGTAAGATTAAGGAACACTCCCAAATATTGTTTATTTAGTAACCGAAAGAGGTTCACTAACAAACATTAACATTGAGACTTCTATTAATTAGAACTTGGGGGGAGTGAGGAATCCGGAATGGTACCGGCACATGTGTCTTAGGGGAGGTCGGTATTCTTATCAGATACCAACTTCCAAATATGACTTGTCGTCGGACTCGTCGTCTAGAGTCGACATATAGACTCGACCTCCTCGGACTTCTTGTTTTAGGAGGGAGGCATACTGAGATGGTGTGGTGGGATCTACCTGAATCTCAAATTTAAGAAATATTGTTTATTTAACCCAATGGAGCTGATAACTCATTGGCTAGGGTTACTTTTGACCCGACAAAGATAAACAATGAATTAAGGAACAACCATTCTAATTAAAGAACGGTTGACTTAATTGAGCTAAGAACTGAGATAAGATTTGAGATAAGGTTTGAGATTAAGTACAACCAATTCTAATTAAAGAACGGTTGATACATAAGACTGAGATAAGGATTAAGATGGAAGTAAGATAAGAATGGACTAAGATTAAGAGGTATCAAAACTTAAGGAGTTAAATGATTAACTCACTAATTAAGGGAACGCTTTTAAGTCGTTCATTGTGTTTGAACTTTGATTGTTCATATGTGGCTTGTTGTTTATTGCACTTTCTATTATATTGTTCATCTAATCAACCTCCATGCTATCGACAATTAGTCGTCGTAGCCACGTTAGCTTGGGGCCATGAGAGGATCATACCAGCAAAGGTGTTGACCCCCTCGGGGGGCTACTTTTTATATTTTGTAGGTGAATAACAGAAAACGACAGTCCTGAGAGTAGGATCGGGTAGAATTTACATCGGGTTGTCTCTTTTAGTTGTACGAGTTGTGCCTGTACACTCGTTTAGTGAATGGTATGAGATGTTAGTAAGTTGTATAGGATGTAAGGAGATTGTAAGATTGTTATGTAAATGATTAAAGCTTGTAAGTACTAATGTTCGGTATATTCGGGTCCATCAGACCGTAGCTAGATCTTGGAGATTTTAGTATGCGTAGTTGGTCACGTGGGTGACTAACGGCGGTAACACCAAATATTGTAAGAAATCCGCTGTAAAGTTAATATAAGTAAATGGTGGTTTATGAGATAAGTATGGCTTTATGAGTTGGGGTGTTACAGCTTACCTATCCAAACTCGAACAAATGGAACAAGGAATTGATTACAAATGTGTTCCTCCCCATTGATCAAGAACTAATCCTCAAAATTCATATTAACCAAGACGTCCAAGATGATTGGTATTGGATTGATTCGTCCACTAACTAGGTATCATTTGTTGATCAGAGGACAGAATCCCACATCAACTTCAAATAATGTCCAAGATCCCATTAGGAAGTTGAGCCTGAATCTACCCCCCCCTACCCCCCCCCCCCCCCCGAGCTAAGTTTTTCTGCTGGAAGTTTATGAACAGAATCACTCCCAGTTTGGCTAATACTGCAAGATGTGTGGGTGGTTCAAATAAATGCATCTTTTGTGGTAAAATAGACACAGATCACCATAGTCTCTTCCTCTGTTGGTCGGCAAAAGAATACTGGCCATACATTATTGACTGTGCCTAATTGCCACAGGAGAGAGAAGTGGCAATTCAAGATTGGATGTATAACAATAGTTTTATTTGGCCAAGATGTAAATTAGCTCAAGTAGCTAATTTAATCTAGGTGATTTATGATGTAAAAATCAAGTTAGACACAATCCTGATCTCTCGATCTTGGATTGCATTGATACTAATCTTGCCTTTATCAAAGCGTATCAAGACTCTATTCAGAAACAGGTTTATCAAGATGTGTTCCATATCTCAATTACCCGGATTCGTAATGAATCCAACCTGGTTACTCATTGCTACAGAAAGATTGGATCTCCTTTGGTTTATAGTAATGTGCTAACTTCCCATTCTGGCAACTTGGTTATGGCCTATAACAGGAAAACGCAAGGGTGCAAGGACTTGGTCAAGGCAAAAATCAACACCATCTGCTATGGAATTACTCAAGCATGCGATAGATGAATTCCCAATTTAGTGATTTTGATCAATCGAAAGGAGACTTTCAAGGTGTTAAAAAGCATCATCAATAGACACCATTCTATTAACGCTGAGTTGCTAGAAATTTCAAATTTGATATCTAATTCTTGTAATATTAGACTTCTGCTATGTAATCAGTTTGTATCTAACTTTCTATTGGCAAGTAGATTGTATAGTAGATCTAGCAACTGGAAAAAGTGGCATGAGACTGATGTATCTAATGATTTCCTCCATGCGATCAGAATGGAGAAAAAAATTTGTAATTTGGACGTCTGTTAAGCTACTAATATATGGAAGGATCGCAAGTATTTCAAAAAAAAGCTCAACTATCAATGTTTTCACTCAGCAAGAGAATTTACCGGATTGCACTTGACAACAAAAACTGAAAATTTCCTCTTTAGTTCCGCGGTTGAGTTTGGTGACAGAAAGAACCTACACCGTCAGATCATGGCTTGCAAGTAGATCAATAGCCAACAAAATGATGAAGATAAAAAAATCCACAAACTTTATTCTTTGGATGTATGTACGCGTAAAGTGCCGATGTAATATATACATAATAAAGAAAAGGAAAAAAACTCATAAATCATACCTTTTCTTTGATAAATTAAAGACTCTGATTTTAATTAGGTCTAGTTAGGTAATAGCAACAATGATCTAGCTATATTTTTGGATCCATATTATTTGTTAATATTTAGTGGGTCCGTGTGGTGTGAAATAAATATATCTATTTGTTTCTCATGATTTGACGTTAATAAAAAATAATTATTTTCTACTGCATCTTGGGAGTTATATTTGGGACATTTATATTGCTATAGTTTATGACATATTTGTGGGACTGTTACAACTTATACATAGTGGTTGTATATTTTTAGGACAACTGAATATATACATATTTATATGAAACACTTTCTTCAGCACACGCATATAGAATAAGTATTTATAATTTCTCAGCAGATTATTTAGGTTTGAAGTCAAAGGTTCCATGACAATTTATAAATGTTTCCATTTGAGGAACATATTTGTGTACTTTACATTTTATCATTTAACATTTCAACTAAATTGTCATTGATTTTCATTCTTAATCAGCATGAATTAAATTTTGTAAAACATTGGAATGGTATTCAATTGTTTTTCATTTCATACCGTTTGAAATTCTATTTAAAAAGTGGCACTAAACCATCCATAATAAACCTTAAATATACCATTAACCTTGGGTTTTTACATATCCATGATAACATATAAATGTTTTCACTGACTATTAGAAACATGTACACAACCTTCTATAATCGTTTCCATCATTTTTATAGAAAAGATGACACTGGCTGTTATATATCATTTTTTTTGGTTGTTTTTATCGTTTCCTTTGGTTGTCCTTACTTTTTATCAGTTAAGAGCTTGACTGATTGATAAACCTGAAGGCAATAAACATTTGGAAATGATAAACTGAGTTGTTGGAGTCGATTTACGTATTCATATAACCTTGGCTTTTACGTATCCATGATAATTTATAAATGTTTCCAATGATGATTAAAAACATATACACAACATTCTATAATTATTTCCATCACTATATATAATGGAAAATATGATCCTAACTGCTATATATATTTTCTTTTGGCCCTTCTTATCGAATCATAGTATATAAGATTTTTTTTATTTATCAGTTTACAGAGCTTGAATAATTGATAAACGTGAGGACGATAAACGTTTGGAAACGATAAAGTAGGTCGCTGGATTCGATTTTATGTATTAGTTAACCTTGGTTTTTTTGTATCCACGATAACTTAAGAAATGTTTTCACTGATGATTATAAACATGTATGCAACCTTCTATATAATCGTTTCCACCACTATTATAGAAAAGATGACACTAATTGTTATATATTTTCTCTATTGTTTGTTCTCATCAAATCATTGTGTATATGAATATTTCTTAGCATTTATTAGTTTTTAGATCTTGACTGAGTGATAAACCTGTAGGCTATAAGCGTTTAGAAACAATATATTGAGTTGTTGGAGTAAATCTTACGTATTCATTTAACTTTGGTTTAATGTATCCAAGATAATTTATAAACGTTCTACCAATAATTAGAAACATATACACAAGCTTCTATAATCGTTTCCATTAGTATTATAGAAAAGATGACACTAACTGTTATATATCTTTTCTTTTGGCCGTTCATATCAAATCATTGTGTATAAGAATATTTTATTAGCATTTTTCAGTTTACAGAGCTTGATTGATTGATATACCAGAAGTATATAAATGTTTGAAAACAATAAGCTAGGTTGTTGGAGTCGATTTTACGTATTCATTAACCTTTGTTTTTTTATGTATGCATGATAACATATAACATGAAGGCTAATAATTTTACGTTCAATATTAAAGAGTTATATGTCCATTTTTAAATTTAGAAAAAGAATATAAATATTAGCTTAGTGTTTTTACATTAATTTTTTTTTAAAAAAATTATTCAATTCATTAAATCATGTATTGTAATTGATATATGCTCCAGCTTCTTATATATGTGTAACCAACAAATATTATAAGATCAAAAAATACTATACATATGTATATATAATTATGTAAAAACTTGGTATAATTGATGAACTAATATCTTTGTAAAATGAAAAAATACTATAATTTTTTTAGGGAAGAAAAAGATACTGTAATAATAGCACTCATATACTCCCTCTGTCATGAATTGATCGTCCTATTTACTATTTGGATATGTCGTTTGATTTCAATTTTTAACATATAAGATAAAATAATTTTTAAAATTTAAGTTTTGCATATGATTCCTTAGATGTTAAACTACATTTTACAAAATTTAGTTTTATAAAATTATTTTATCTTATATACTTAATATTAAGGTGGAAAAATGTACCATAAAGCAAACAGGACGTTGAATCCAGGACCGAGGGAGTATAAGCAATGTATCTACATCCCTGCTGTATAATAATAAAACAGAACGTCTTGGCTACAGGTCACTGTAGCCAACTGGCTACATACCTCCGATTTTTTGATTTTTTTTAAATGAAAGGCGCACGGCGCTATACAAAATTTTTTTAAAATATTTTTTTCTTTTTCAATCACAAAAACTTTAAATTGTTGTAACTTTTGATATATAAGTCCAAAATGAAAAAAAATTATATCAGTGTTCACCTAAATTCAAGCTCTTCAAAACAAGACCAGTCATGGATATATTTTGACAACTTAAAAAATAATATTTTTACATGTATACCATGATATTTTAATGAGAGGATGTATGTACATGTTTTAATGTGAGAATGTACATGTTTTAATGTGACGATGTACATGTTCAAATGTGAGAATGTACATGTTCTCTAATGAACATCTGTACATGTTTGTATGGCCATATGTACATGTTTGTATGACCGTCTGTACAAGTGTTCTTCCTTATATGTACATGTTTTAATCTAAGAATATACATATTTAGTGATTCGTACAGGTTTATGTGACCTTCTGTATGTTTTTAATGTACATGTTTTTACGTGAGGATGTACATGTTTTAGTGAATATTTGTACAAGTTTATATGACCATCTGTACAAGTTTTCTTTTACATTCTGTGCATTATACATGTAAAAATATTTTTTTTTAAAGTTGACAAAATATATCCATGACTGGTCTTGTTTTAAAGAGCTTGAATTTAGGTGAACAATGATATAATTTTTTTTCATTTTGGACTTATATATCAAAAGTTACAACAATTTAAAATTATAGTTATTATTAGGGAAAATTCACAAGATACCACTGTTTAAGTTTCTAATTCACAAAATACCACTGTTTTTTTCGTAATTCAGCTTTAAACATGCTTAAACATTGTCCAAAATTGACGAAACTTTACATGGACGATGCTAAAGTGTTATATTTTGGTCCAATATCAAATTTGAAGTTTTTTAAGCTCATATGTGACATGTGGGACCCAATGAACATATGACTTGTTCACTGGGTCCCACATGTCACATATGAGCTTAAAAAACTTCAAATTTGATATTGGACCAAAATATAACACTTTAACATCGTTCATGTAAAGTTTCATCAATTTCGGACAACGTTTAAGCATGTTTAAAGCTGAATTACGAAAAAAACAGTGGTATTTTGTGAATTAGAAACTTAAACAGTGGTATCTTGTGAATTTTCCCTTATTATTATATAGATAAAGAACTTCTTGTTGCTGGCGTGCGCTGACCGGCAAATACTTGGCTACAAGTCACTGTAGCCATCTGGCTACATACGAGAGAGGGAGGAGGGAACACGCGTGAATAGAAGACAGATTTGTTTCTTTTTTTTTCATTTTTTACCACGCGCATGCATGCAAGCGCTTTGTTTTTTGTTTTTTTATTTTCCTTTTGTTTTTAAAAGAATTTATTATTTTTGTTTTTTTATTATAAAAATTTTAAATTATTGTAACTTTTAATATATAACTCTAAAATGAAAAAAATAATATCATTGTTCATCTAAATCCGAGCTCTTCAAAATAAGACTAGTCATAGATATGTTTTGACAACTTTTTAAAAAATTTATTTTTACATGTATACCATGATATTTTAATGTGAGGATGTATGTACATATTTTAATGTGAGAATATACATGTTTTAATGTGACGATGTACATGTTTAAATGTGAGAATGTACATGTTCTTTAATGAACATCTGTACATGTTTGTATGGTCATATGTACATGTTTGTATGACCGTCTGTACAAGTGTTCTTCCTTATATGTACATGTTTTAATTTAAGGATGTACATATTTAATAATTTGTACATGTTTATATGACTATCTATATGTTTTTATGTGAGAATGTACATGTCTTCACGTGAGGATGTACATGTTTTAGTAAACATTTGTACAGGTTTGTATGACCATCTGTACAAGTTTTCTTTTATATTCTATGCTCCATACATGTAAAAATATTTTTTAAAAAAGTTGTCAAAATATATTCATGACTGGTCTTGTTTTGTAGAGCTTGAATTTAGATGAACAATGATATAATTTTTTTTCATTTTGGATTTATATATTAAAAGTTACAATTATTTAAATTTTTATGATAAAGAAAAAAAAAATCTAAAAAAAATTAAAAAAAAAACCAAAATGAAAACGCGGACGTAAAAAAAAAAAAAAAAAAAATCGGAATAGCGCCCTGGGATGTAGCCAACGATGGCTACACCCAGGTGTAGCCAATAACTTCCGGCGCTGACCTCCCCTCTTCCCTCTATCTTTTTTGTTTAATTTGACTAAAATATCCTAACTGTAGCCATCCTACATACAATCAGGTGTAGGCAAGAATTTGCCATAATAAAAAAGGTTTGATTTCCAAAAAAAAAAAAAGTTTCCGTCTGCTTTCCGTGACGGAATCCATGCCCCTCTTTGGATCAAAAGGAATCCATGCCCCTCTAGTTCCGGGTTGCTTGAAGGAAAAAGTGATTTTCTGTGAAATGAATGAGTTTACTGTGGGAGCTCACGGCCGGCCAGCCAGCTAAGCAAGTTTTTCATCTAGTTGTCTTTTTCTTCTTGCTCGTGACACGGTCGGTCATACGAGAAAGGTATCCATTTGCAACGGAGCGAGCGAAGCAAGCAACCAACCAGGGGCTTCCATTGGATTCATCATCTCCGACCAGATCATTCTTCCATATCTATTGCATTCTCATTTGTCTTTTGGCAGACCGGAGCCGGATTTCTTAACCGAATTCAAAAGTGCTACCAGCTCTGTTTGCAATAGATCGACTCGTACCTGAGAAGCGGGAAGATTTGACCGGATTCATAAGAACAAGGAAGGATGATGCTTTTGCAATCCCAATCCAAATACCTTCTTCAATTGTTGTACAACCGGGTTCAGAAGTGAGTTACCCCTTGCTGTCTCTTCCTGTCTACCTTGCCAATGTTTCTATTAATGGAAAGAGAAAGTACATTGCCGTATTCAAACTTTAGGGTATTGAGACCTGTTATTTCAAGTTTAATTGAATGTTATACGAGAATCACCGGTCTTTGCTGGTGAGTTACCCCTTCGGGTTGATGTTTTTGTTTGATAATGCTTTGCTCTTTTTCTTTTGTATTAGAAGCTTGCAAACATTATCACGGTGAAATAAGCAGAATCCTTAATTCTACTATGTGCGTGTTAGACTAGGGTGACATTAAATTTTCATCATTTGCACAAAATCTGTTTGTATAGCGGATTCAAAGCCCCTCTTTAAGAATGATTATGGTGGTTATTTTTTTGTTGGGTGGCTCCGTTTTCACTATTGAAGAACCTGAGGATGTAGCGAGAGAACGAGAGAGAAGAGAGAGGGCGAAGGAGAATAACGATGAATGATTCTGTGTTTTATTATTACTGAATGATAACAAGAAAGAAGTGTTTATATATGCGCACAGACTAGAGACGACTAGTGACAATAACAGAAGAATGTAATAGAAACTACTAGAACATAGTATAGACTGAAACAATCCGAACACCCCCCCCCCCCCCCCCCCCCCCCCCCCCAAGAGGTGGCTGCAGCAGGAAGACGCCTCTTGGCAGGAGAGGAAGTAGAAATGCCCATCGAATCGTAGTGAGTCTTATAAGAAACACCCTGCAAATTCTTAGTCAACATATCGGCAAGTTGCAACTTGTTGGAAACATGCTGAACACAGATTAAACCCTGTGAATCTGCTCCCGAACGAAGTGGCAGTCCAACTCCACATGTTTAGTCCTCTCATTAATGACTGGATTAGTGGCAATAAAAACTGCCGACCTGTTATCACAATGCAGAGGGATCGGAGTGACATCTGTAACACCCAGATCATGGAGGAGACGAGACAGCCATGCTAGCTCAGAAGTAACTCGTCGCATGGCACGATATTCTGCTTCAGCAGAAGAAAGAGAAACACAAGCTTGCTTCTTGGATTTCCAAGAGAGCGGTGCTCCTCCTAGCATGATATAGAAGCCACTAACAGACCTCCTTGAGATAGGGCAGGATGCCCAATCCGAATCACAAAAGGCCACAAGAGAATAATCTGGATTATTGTTCAAGAATAAGCCATTGTCAACTGTGCCTTGAACATAACTGAGAACGTGATAAGCAGCCTGCAGATGACTGGTGCGAGGTTTCTGTAAGAACTGGCTGAGCAATTGAACACTAAAACTCAGATCTGGGCGAGTGTTCGTTAAGTAGTTAAGCTTCCCAATCAACCTTCGATATTCCTCTGGACTCTCAAGGAGGATTCCATCTTCAGGAAGAATTTTGGATCCCACAGGTAAAGGACTAGCAACAGATTTACAACCAGACATTCCAAAATCTGCTAAGAGTTCCTTAGCAAACTTGCGCTGTGTGACAACCATTCCAGAAGTGGTTCGAATAAACTCCATCCCGAGAAAAAAGTGTAAGTCTCCCAAATCTTTAATACGAAACTGGTTGTCAAGGCAGCGTTTCAGTTTTTGAATCTTTGCCTCATTGTTTCCACAGATAATGAGATCATCTACATAAACACCGACGTAGATGAGATCAGACTTGTGAATGCGGTAGAACAATGAAGAATCATTCCCAGAACTGATAAACCCTTGGGACAGAAGAAAACCAGTAAGCTTAGCATACCACTGCCGGGATGCTTGCTTCAACCCGTATAGAGATTTCTTCAATTTGCAAACCGTATTAGCATCATTTACCTCCAGCCCATCTGGTGGTTTCATATAAATTTCCTCAAGAAGGTCGCCGTGGAGGAACGCATTGTTCACATCCAGCTGTTGTAAAGACCAACCCCTTTTTACAGCAATAGCGACGAGCGTTCGAACGGTTGTCATTTTGACAACGGGAGAAAATGTCTCCGTGTAGTCAATTCCGTGCTTCTGTGTAAAGCCACATACGACTAACCGCGCTTTGTAACGCTCCAAAGAACCATCAGCCTTCAATTTCACTTTGTAGACCCACTTACATGTGATAGCCTTTTTACCTTTAGGCAAGGTAGTAAGTTCCCAAGTACCGTTGCGTTCTAGGGCTTCTAGTTCCTGTCGCATAGCCATAGTCCACTCTTTGCTTCTGCTAGCCACAGTATAACTAGTTGGTTCTTCAATGTTTCTCGCATCCATGACAGAACATGACAAAGAGAGAGAGTGGTGAGGTTTAATTTCTGTCAAGGAAAATAAGTCCATCTTATTGAATGAGGTTGAAGGCTGAAGATGAGTAGTAATAATGTCTGAGAAAAGTTCTTCTGACTTGGGGTGAACAGAACTTATCCCAACAAAATAATCCTGCAAATATTGAGGTTGTTGTCGAACTCTATCAGACCTTCTGAGTTCTCTGATGACAGGAGTAGGAGTGGATGAAACTGAAACTGTATCTTCTGGAACTGCATCACTCTCATTGAGAATGGACCGTTCAGGTGAACTTGAAGACTGTAATATCAGAAGTGGGAAATTCTTGTGAGCTGAAAATCTGTGTGTCTATCTCTTCTGTCTGAAGCATTTGCAGAAGTGAGACAGTAGAGGTAATATGATCATCATCAGAGTGCAACAGAAAGGGTAGATGATGCTCATAAAAAACAACATCCCTGCTGTTAAAAATTTTCTTTGAGTTCCGGTCTAGCAACTTATGCCCTTTGCTGTGCAGACTTGGTCCAAGATAGACACATTTGTGAGCTCTAGCATCGAATTTTTTCTTGTGTCCTCCAACATTAGTGGCATAGGCCAGACACCCAAAAACTTTCAGATTATCAAAGGAAGGTGCCTTGTTATACAAAACCTCATATGGACTTAACCCTTGTAAAGGGGCAGATGGTAATCGATTGATAAGAACAGTAGCATATAAAACTGCTTCACCCCAGAACTTAAGAGGAATTCCTGATTGAAAGTAAATAGCGCGAGCTACTTCAAGAAGATGTCTGTGTTTCCGTTCCACAACGCCATTTTGTTGTGGCGTATATGGACATGACTTTTGATGAATTATACCCAGTCTTCTGTAAAAATCTGCACTCTCTGTCGAACCCCCCAATTCAAAAGCATTATCCGACCTCACCACCTTAATCCTTTTTGAAAACTGCCTTTCAACCATTTGTATGAAATCTTTAATAAAACTGAAAGCCTGAGACTTGGTATGCATGAGTTTAACCCATATACATCTGCTCTTATCTTCGACAATAGACAGAAAAAATCTATTTCCATCATGAGCAGTTTCTGAACAAGGTCCCCACGTATCGATGTGAATCAAATCAAAAATATCAATACTATGAGTTTGGGAAATAGGAAATGGCAACCTATGACCTTTTGCCTTATTACACGCATCACAAACAAAATTGGGAGGAATATCTTTCTTATCAACTAGACCAATGTCTATCAACTTCTGAAATGGGACATGCCCCAACTTGTAATGCCATAAAACTGCCTTTTGATGTACAGCTGCATTGCAGAAAACTTTATTCTTCTGTATTTCTTGTGTCTGATTTCTCTGAGAAAGAAAGTTCTCCAAAGCTTTAATGTCGAGGAAGTAAAGGCCATCCTCTTCCCAACCAACAGGACTTTCATACTTCGATCTCTGGTCCTGCAGAGTACAATATCCATTGTAAAACAGCAAGTTACAATCAAACTGCTTGATAAATCTACTAGCAGACAGAAGTTTGCACCTGAACAGAGGGGCTAGAAGAACATCTTCTAGGCAACAATTTCTTATAACATATACTTTCCCACAGACTTGTACATCTTGTACTCGACCATCTGGAAGAGTAACCGAATGTTTAGTCTTCAAGTTTCGCTTGTCAATAATCACCTCTTC
Source organism: Limonium bicolor (assembly GCA_023374045.1). NCBI lineage: Eukaryota > Viridiplantae > Streptophyta > Magnoliopsida > Caryophyllales > Plumbaginaceae > Limonium > Limonium bicolor. Next base: position 253,335,153 of record CM041780.1, read on the forward strand.
ACAGCCAACCAAGTGGTCAGTAGCACCAGTATCAATAACCCAAGGAGGATCAAACTTATTAACTTTCCATTTTTTATCAACATTCAAACAGCAATGTAACATAACAGATCGAAGGTTACCTGCAAAGCTGCAAGTACTCCCTTCTTCTCTATGACCAATACTTGCTTTCTGCAGATATTCAACTAACAGACTCAACTGCTCATGTGACATGCCTGGAACAGGAGATTTTTCTGAGCTTACCACAACCTGTTCTTGAGCAACAGAATTTGCAACAGACTTTTTATTCTTCCCGTGTTTCCATCCATTTGGATAACCGTGTTTCTCATAACATCTATCCTCACCATGTCCTGGTTTCCCACAGTAGTTGCAATTCTTCCTCAGCCTATTCTTCTCATTATTTTGCCATTTTATCTGTTGCATTGGTCGATTTCCTCCAGTCACACTGTTGGCAAAGGTGTTATCAGTCCCCTTCCTCTTGCCGCTTTCTCGCTGTCTTTCTTCAGATACAACAAGAGAATAAGCATTCTCGAGAGTAGGAAGAGGAGACGCCATCAGTATGTTACCTCTTATATTCATGTAACAATCATTCAGTCCCATAAGGAAGTCTAGGACCTTATCTTCCTCTAGGATTTTTCTAATCTTTTCTATATATCCACATGTGCAACATTTGCATGAAATCAGATTAACAACAGAAGTTAATTCGTCCCAGATTCGTTTGAATTTGGTGAAATAAGAGCTAACTGAATCACTCCCTTGCTCTAAGTTGCATAACTCTCGTTTCAGATTGAATCTTCTAGTTCCATCAATCTGATAGAATCTGGCGGCTAAACTATCCCACATCTCCTTAGCAGTTGAGCAGAAAACCAAACTTTCACAAATATCTCGATCCAAAGCGTTTAGGAACCAGGACATCACAAATCCGTTTGCTCTATCCCATGCTAAGGCTTTGGATTCATCTCCTTCAGATCGCGTGACCTTTCCATTCAGTATTCCTAATTTGTTCTTCGCCATCAAGGCTATAAGAACAGTCCGCTTCCATGTTTGAAACCCCGTACCATCAAACTTAGAAGCTATGATCATACCTGGATGATCTGAGGTAGGAATATACAATGCATCTGAAACGTCAACAGTCGTGGTGTGCTTCGCTCTCGCCTCGCCGAAGGATCGCAGCATCTCCTCCAGTCCATTCGCCGCGTCGCTCGAATTAACCGCCATGGAGAAATCGAAAGTCGAGAGAGAAAGCGATAAGGAAGGGGGAGCTCAACGCTGCTCTGATACCATGTAGCGAGAGAACGAGAGAGAAGAGAGAGCGCGAAGGAGAATAACGATGAATGATTCTGTGTTTTATTATTACTGAATGATAACAAGAAAGAAGTGTTTATATATGCGCACTGACTAGAGACGACTAGTGACAGCCTGGCTAAGAGAGGAAATAACAGAAGAATGTAATAGAAACTACTAGAACATAGTATAGACTGAAACAATCCGAACAGAGGATGGGTGCTGTCTTTGTCAAATGTTTATTATTTTTACTCACCTTTCGTTGTTCTAGTGTAATGATATGGTAGCTTCTTATGGGCGCTCAACAGTTTCCGATGATGTTTTATGCAGTCTTGAAAAAGGAGTTGAAATGGACTGCCACTGGGTAGAGTTTGACGATATTCGGTTTCATGTCCAGGTAAATATTTCCCTCGCCCTTTAATTTTAGACCAGCTCCGCGATATAGAAATTAGAATATTTGACATTCTCTCAGTTGTCTGTCATCTTCGCTGTTTATGAAATAATACTGGTGTAAGTACCTGAATTTTTCTCCACTGAGTGGTTAGTTTCTTATTCACATTTTGGTTCTATCTAATAAAGTTCTTTAATAGGCTTATCTTCGACCCACTAATTCTGCCAGATGTCGTTCAAGAACTATGAATTCATTCCTGTTAACTTACCATTTATAATAGCTTGTGTGCTAGTTTGGAATTCATTTTTTAGAGTCATAGATGGTTCTTCTGGAGTCCTGTAAATGCTTGCTTCGTTCTGTTTACAGTTTCATGTAACTTATTTTTTGTAGAATGCTTGAATTTTGCTAACTTGCCATAGAAATTTTGTCTAATAAACAAAGCAAAAGCTGTTTAGTTATGTTGCACTTTCTGGTGCTGGCAAATGCAATAGATCTGAAAGTTTCTGATCCTAATCCTACAAGCGTTTGCTATTCTCTTGTGCATATTCAAATCTCCTTCTATCTATATCATCGTTTCCTTCACCAGTCATTATTTTGTGTAATTTATTTTCAAAAACCTTCAGGCCTCCATGAAGAATCCAAATGTTGTTCTGCTCTCTGTATCACTACCAATACCTCCTCCAGAAGCAGTCTTCGTTGAAGGAATGCCTTTTGGAGCTATTGATGCCATAAAAACTGCATACGGCGCCGTGTCCAACATTCTTGATCCACCTAAGGATGGTTTCAATCTCACACTGAAGCTTAACCTCTCTAAACTTCCTCCAGATGAAGGTTCTATCTGTTTCTTTGATAAGGTTATCATTAAACTGATGCGGCCACTAAGAATTACCAGCTATTAAACTCGTGGAATTGATTACACTGGCTATATTCTATCTGGTGCCAGTATTATCTGCAAAGATCATTTTTCCTGCTTATGTCTACTTTCAGTATGTAAAATTGCCATTCATGGTCTTTTCAGAATTCTTGTAAGACCTTTCAAGAAAAGTATATTCAGCTTGAACAGCAAATGCAAAATGAAGCAGCTGCTGATTTTTTTTTCATTTTTCTTAATTTCCATCTCCTAATGCGATAATTTATCATACTAACACTTAAAAGAAAAGGCTAAAACTGGTGATAACAATTAAAGTGCGCCTGTTTTTCATCATCCCAGAACCTACATTGTTGTATTTTTGTTGCCTTGTTGGGATATTTCCTTTTCGTGTCTACTTGCTTTGTCCCTTAACGGATTTCTTAGCAACTAAATATATGCTTTTTTGGTTGCAACTTACATGAAATCTCTGTGGTGACTTCTCTGCCGCTGATACTTCCTTTCATGTCACTGCAGAGCGTAGGCATTCTCTTCTGGTGAAGATTGCATCTGTTAGGGAAGTAGTGCTTGGTGCACCATTGAGACTGATACTGAAAGGTCTTGCAACCAAATCTGTTGCACCTGATATGGCCCCATTGGTAGCACTTGTACATCGACCAAACGAGTCATTTTTCCTTTCTCCTCAGGTAAAATGGTATATTTGTCGATATATGTTCGAAGTATTGGGTTTTTTTCAACTTCCGTCGTTAAGGAATATGACAAGAAAAATAAGTTAGATTGTTCCAGGGTGTAACCGAAAGTCTGTTTACTGTTGGTAATGGTATTGTCAGAGATGCTGTGACGATCATGCATTTTTTGTCTGTTGAGTATATATTGATGACATATATGGCTGATATTTTATTTCTTCTTGAGTGAATGAGATGATGGAATCGTCTACGTAGAAAAAATAAATAACAATTCGGTAATCTATATATGTATTGATACATAATGACCAACTAGTCTGAACGGTTACAACATAAATAAGTGCATCAACCAACACCAGATGACAAAACAAAAGATAAACCCACATCACACTTGGACCCCCACCAAACTTCAGAGTAATAGAATATAAGCAAAAACCCTCATCTCACACTGAGCATCTTTCGTAGACGAAAGCACACACCAGCCCTTTCAATGAGCACACTGCTCACAGGACCGTGCAGTAACAAAAATCCCAAAACATGATCTCAAAAACCACAAACTACCCTTACACTTCACCCAAAAGGGTCCACCTGCTCTATAATACACTTTTCCCCATGATCCTCCCACCGCAGCTGTCTGATCCCTTTACTTATATATATATATATATTCTATTCTGTTGATAATTCTGCTTTCCAGAAGTTGACCACTGCAGAATGTTTTCTGTTTTTTGTGCTGATATCTTGGTTTATATAGCCCTCATACTTTCCACTTCAAGTGGTGGGCTTGGATAAGTATTGCAGGCAAAAGTGTGACTTAATTGTCCCGTGTTATGTTCTTTCAACAGGCTGGCAAGGTAACAGTAGTCTTTCCAATGAGATTTAAAGACTCGATAGATATTATTCTCGCTACATCTTTCCTCAAGGTATGCCGCCTATATGCATCTGGTGTATATGAACTGTGATAAATTTGTCTTCTTCTGTGCACCATATTATGTCCATTATGGTAGCTAATCAGAGGTAGAGTGGTCTGAACATGGAAATCTTGTTGGTCTTTGACTGTTCGAAGTGTGGCTGCAGTAGCAAAATTTAGTATACCTGGGTACTTTATTGTGTTTTATGCTAAACTTGCTTATGTTCCAGGAATTTGTAGATGCCAGGCGGGGTGCTGGACTTAGTAATGCTCCGTTATGTACATGGTCACCTTCACCACCTGAAGAACTAAGCAGTGTTCCCAAGGAGACAGTATCAGCTAATGCAGGCTTTGTTTCATTTGGTGATGCACTTGGCCATGCTTTTGCCATGTGATCTTTTCTGTATCTCTTTCTTATGTTATCTTACGTGATTTGTCATTTAGTCATTCTGCCAAGACATGTTGAAGGGAAAAAGCTAGACAAAACTGTGTGGAACTTGTCAACATTTCACGCGTATGTTAGCTATCATGTGAAGGTATGTTATGTGCCATGCCTGATTCTGTGCCTTCAGCATTAAATAGAGAAATCTATCTCTCTGAGAAGGAACATATCCTTACTTTTCCGTTCGTTCATTTTTTTTAAGTACTCTTCTTTCGTTTCGTTTCTGGAATTAGTTTGTTTTGACCGGTCTAAGTTGAAGCATGTAAAAGAATCAGGAAAAAGGTGATGTGACAGGGTACTAGTTTTAGCAAATTTTGAGGAAGTGACGACAGGGTACTAGATTTAGCAAATTTTGAGAAAGTGGTTCCTTCAATTTGTATAGCATCCAATTCTAAGCTTTTTGTCATGGTGAAGTTAACTTTACGTTATCACAATTCTCATGTGGTACTTGTACTTCTCCGTGATCCTCAATCTGCCAATTCTGGCAATGCTTGGAAGGACAATGTAGACTATTTTTTATACTTTTTCTTCAAAATTCAGTTATCATTTAGTTACAGGGGCTATATACTTAGTTTATTGTTCTTCAATAGTTTCAGATATAAACAGCAGATGGACTTTTTAGCGACTGTTTGTGTTATATTGTTTCAAAAATCATGTTCCTTTTGCTTCTCTCTTGCTTCCTAGGAGTAGGAGGTGGTTATAACCTGTGATACTTCTAATTCTCTTATGAATTTCCTAACAGTGTTCAGCAGGGTTTATGCACACTCGCATGAGACGCCGTGTTGAGTCTTTCATCACGGTACTTACCCTTGAAACTTCTTATTATCTATGCTGGACTGACACCACCTGAATCCTGAATTTAAGAGTTGAGTAGCATCAATGGGATAGTCAGGATAATATAAAACATTCTTGATTAGTTACTTCCCATACCTGGTAAAAAAAGGGTGTCTAGGCTGTGGTTAGCGTTTACACATTTAACTCATTGAAATTATAGCATTAATGAATTGGTAGTGTTATGCTCTTGTTTTTCATACTTCTATAAAATCTACTGAACCTTGCAGGACTTAGTTTTGTTTATTTAATAAGGGTTGGTATTGACTTTTTCTTCTAAATTTTTCTACCTTATTAAGGCTCTGGATCATGCGAAGCCCCTTGAAGAATCAGATAAACTCAAGACAAGAACATCTTTCAAGAGATTGGTTAGCATGCATTCATCTGCTTTGTTGTCCATGTGATATTTGTTTGACACTAATATGTATTACTGAATTCGACTGTACTTACTTCTGCATATGTCCGTTTCCCAGAGTTTGAAAGATGACCGCAAGAATTCAAGATCGTGATGATGGTCAGTTGTTGACCGTTGTTGGATTTGCTTTCAACTAAGTGCATTAATCTTTAAGAGTCAATCTTCTTCCAAAATTAAAGGTTATTAGAAATGGCTCAGAGAGAATTCTCCTGAACATCCGGCGATTAGCTAGCTTGTTAGAGTAAAGCATTACTAAAGCATGTAATTTATAGCTCCATTCACAAGTTCAATCATGAAATTCATTGCCACTGGAGAAATTTTTCATTTTTTAAGGCGACTGACGATGATTGTTTATCCCAAACATTTGTTCACCAGCTTGTGCATAAATAAATGCTACATTAATTTATACACTGTGCACTGAAATTTGATTATTGTAACCATTTTTTGTGAAACCGCATTTTGCCCATATTTCGTGCTGGAGTGCGAAATGAGAAGACTTTAAAAAGTCATCCAAAGGTAAAAAAAATTAATATTTCCCCTTTTCAATAACTGGGGCTGGTACACTTAGCTATTTACAATGACAAGAAAAAAAATTGAGAATGGTCACAGAAAAATCAATTACATTTTTTTCTACCGTTAAATGCATACATAGTAGACAACGATTACGTTGGCTGCTCGTAAGACCCCAGGCCCCAAAATACAATTTTCTCTATCAATAACCTAATAAGGTACTATATAACTGGCAAAAGAAAAATGCACCTTTCCACAATCTTCCGGATGCTTACTGCTGCTGCAATTTTGGGAGTGGAACATTTTGCCAGCAGTGCAGGTATACAAACTTTCTAATTTTACTCACTCAGAATCAGTCTCCATGTTTTCCAACCCTTTTAATCCCCTACGCTTGGGCTGCCAAAAATTGCAGCATCTCAAAATTAGAGAATCCATTGGCATTGCACAAAATGATAGAACCCATATGGCTAAGTAAACGTGGGCAAAATTGAAAAGACATAGGTTAACATACCTTTTTTACCGTTTTCCTCTCACGGACCTCATACCTTGCCTTTGTCAAATCCGAAAGCCACATTCCAGGAAAGCAATACTACCAAACACAATTGCACGAGTTACTACTATACAACAATTCAACTTTCAGAAGAACCACAAGTTTCAAGCACACTTTTGTTCTATTACCTGCAGAGCTCTATCAACCGCCTTAGACCTCTTCTTGGGTCTATGGGGCAACTTAGTTCCCTTCATTGCAAAAAAATCCTCCTCTTTCTCTTTCCTCGACAACGAAATATAAATTCGTGGCCACTCTCTCACCTCTCCAACTCCATTACTGCAACCCTTGTCGTTATCACTCTCTGGAGGTAGCCGGGACAAAGGTGCAAGATATGTACCATTTATTGTTTGCTCTAAATGCAATGATTCACTTGATTTGTCTCTCCTTAATGACCCACAAGGCAGAAATGAAGAGGAAGACAATTTCTTATCAGTTTTCTCAGCAGTAGACTGAGATCTTTTACCCAATGAAGATCTTGAAGCAGATCGGATCGCACCATTTTTTGAAGAATCACAACTATTGCTGCCATCCATGGTCTTGTCCTCGAAATGTCTGTTTCAGATTCATGAAAAGAGAAAGTGAGCAACAAGACGACGTAGGACAACCACTGCTCTCCCCAAGCTCCCAAATATAAATACTATGAGAAGGTGTAGCCTCTCAAATACACTTAATCAGCCACAAAACTATAGGTCTGCGGACATCAAATGAGGGGAAGTTCTACCTAAACAAAACTCATCGTAAATCAACCCATCCATCCCTTGCAAATTCCCAAATTTACTATAAACAAACAGAATAACACTTATCAAAGATACAAGAGGTATATTAAATCATACCAGAGAAGAGTATCCATCAATCATACACACTTTTATGGTAAGAACATTAGAGAGATACCAATTGGTCAAATGATAGACTATAAATAAATCATAAAAATTGAAAGTTTTATTCATACTTGCTTTTGTTTGGGATAAGGCTCGAAGAAGCGTCCTTAGCAAAGACAAAACCATTACTATGGGGCTTTAGCTTTGTAGTACCACCTCCTCGGTTTCCACAAGCCATTGTCAGAGGTGGTGGTGGTGGAGGCAGCATCGAATGGATCCCAGAGTGCTTCTCACCCACTGTCCTCTTTGATCTCTTCCTTTGACCCCACTGAAGCAATCCATCACCACCACTGCCATTGCTGTACGTTAAAGATAACATGTATATTACCAACATGGTTACAAAAGTTTTCCTACATACATAGCAGTTGGTAAAACAATGTTCTATAGACTTCCATGGTTACATCATAAATTTAAGTGTTTGTGGGCTAAGAACCTCCTTGGTCCATGACTCAATCATCAACCCACGACCTAGATGTCACCTATTATCTCATTTAGAAACCAAGCATGCCATGCAAAAAGAAATTATATCAAGTTATTCATGAGCAGCTCAAAACCTGGAGTTAGTCTTGTATTTCAAACATTCCATGTCAAACTGGGATAAGCGATCATGTTGGTAATCAGAAGTCCTAATCCACACTGCAGCATGAGGAACTGTGTTCAAATTTTTACCATACTCCTTAGAATCCCACTAAGGAATATGATGATGAATCACGGAATGAAACAAAAGGAACTCAACTCCTAGGAAAACTATGGAAGACAAGCAGGAATAACATGAGTTGATGAGCAAAAATAGTTATCAAAATGGATTCTTCTGTAGATTTTAGTAACGTTATCTAATGAATTAATGGATGCACATTAAAAACTCACTGTATCTTTGCTATTTTATGATTATCACTGCTAGACAGTGATTTATGCTCTGTATCTTCACTTTCCCCATCATCTTCTTTAGCTTTGTTGCCGCGAATCATCATCCTCGTGGACGTAGATGGAGAAGCCGAGGGTGACTTTTGATAAGTAATTACTTCTGCAGCGCCAGCTTCTTTTTTATTAAGTGCACATAAAACAGGTTGAGGCAGAGCTTCGGTATGACTAGACCCCATTGAAGATTTCATCACTATCTCCTGTCTTTCCTCAAAAGCAATTCCGAACTGGTCCTTTGGTTGCTTCATTGACCTTCATTACATGAAAAATCATATTCAGCATGCTATGCAGACACTATGTTGAACAGCCATCAGTTTTATGCATACACCACCGAAACAATAGTTAAGGACCTCCATGATTAACTACAGTTTAATCTTGAAAGAAAGCACTTTTTGCTCACAATAAAAACAATTTATGTGAGAACAACGGGATACTTGATTTAAACAGTTGTCAAAATGAAAAACAAGATAAATTATACTGAAATCTAGCTCAATTTTACAACAATCAAGTGGAGGCCTATGGATACTATCTCCGGAGGTTAGACTGGGGAAGTCTTATTGAGTAAAGACACATGAATCTCACAAGCAACCATCAAGCGTGAATAGGCAGTCGACAGAAAAGAGAATTCACATAATAAAATTTCGTGAGAAAAGAACTGTCGCGGTGATTTCACCTCTCTCACATCCTTGTTCCTGCTAGGTTTTCGAATTTTTATTTTATATATGTGATGAAGATCCTCCGGCCTTGAAACTGAATGGGAAGTAGGAGAAAGGAAGTTACAAACGCATATCACCATGATTGAAACAGTAAACAGATTACAAAATCAACTGAATCTTTCCACTCCAATAGGGCCGGTTGCACTTCAGGTGCTAACCGTTGAGGGCGAAAGAGATCTGAGATTGTCGAGACTTCGTCCTTCAAGAGTAAACGAACAAGACGAGGCCCATTAACCAACGCCGAAACTGACCGGGTGCTTCTCCGGTGGAGTTCACATTTACCAAAATCAATCGTGAATCGCGAGATCAGACAGATAACTGAGCTGAAGCACAATAGTTCATACAAGAAGCCAAAAATTCACTAAAAGAAAGAAAAATCTGAAGCAGCGATCTAGCAAGATCCAACAACTATAGAAGAAGTACACTCACAGATCAAAAGCAAGATTCCAAAAAAGTGAAGAGTCAAAAACAAAATCTGAAGTGCAACACAACGCATAAAGTGTTCAACACGTCGACTTTATCTCTTCATATTACCGGGGGGGCTAAATTGTAGAAATTTTAGAACCTGAACGAGCGATGTTGAATTTAGAATTGCATCGGGCGCTGCAAACTCTGCCGGGGAGACGAGGGAAATGGCAGCCAGCGACTTGAAGACTTGTACTGAAGTATTTGCGGGGTATTAGGTAGATGAGTTGTGAGGTCGACCGGATAATGCAGAGGCAAGGGTGCGGCGCGGCTGAAGGTGACCAGCGCCTACAGTGGTAGGAGCAAAGATGCGACGACAAAGGACAGTCTGCTCGCTGGATGCCTGCAGGTTTGCTCGGATGGTCGTGGTTAACCGCTCAAGACGACCGAGAAGGGCGAATGGGGTGTTGAGAAATGACGACGAAGATAGCAGAGCTCGGACAGTAAAAGCGGAGGTGACAGGAGCGTCCACTGTGTCTCAGCGGGGAAGATAGAATGGTAAATTTAGTAAACAAAGACTTTCGAGCTTCTCAAAAACAAAACAAAAAAAGCAAAGACGTTCTCTTTTTTTTACGCGAATTCGAAGATAGCTCTTACGCCATCTTGGTGTGGGGCGATAATTTTGTCCTTGTTACTTATTTTGTCTTTTTATGTTGTATATTTTTATAAAACTTTAAAATATTGCATTTTATTATATATAAGTCTAAATAATATAAATTTTATACCATTGTTTATCATTTTTCGTACTCTTCAAAACAAGATGCATCATGGATATATTTTTGTAAATTTTTTATTTTTTATTTTTTGTATGTACATATTTTTTAAGATTAATTGTGAATCTTAAGTTTAAGAAAAGTGAATCAAAGGTTGTTAAAAAGTGAATCGAATGCTGTTAAAAAGTGAATCAGAGAGTTGCGTAAAAGTGAATAAGAGGTTTTAAAAAAAGTGAATTTCATAAACAGAGATTGTTTAACTAAAGTGATTCTAATTGTTTGACTAGCGTGAATTAAAGGTTTTAGAAAAGTGAATCACAAGTTGTTTCAAAGTGAATCAAAGTAATAAGAGTGAATCTTGTAAGCATAGATTGTTTAACTAAAGTGATTAAGAGGTTTAAGAAATGTGAATCTAAGATTTTTATAAAGTGAATCACGAGTTTAAGAAAAGTGAATTAGAGGTTTAAGAAAAGTGATTCTCGTAAATAGAGATTGTTAACTAAAGTGAATAAGAGGTAAGAAAAATAAATCAGAGGTTTAAGAAAAGTTAATCAAAGGTTTTTTAAACGTGAATCAAATGTTTAAGAACAGTGAATATTTTGTTTTAATACTAGAAAAAGTTAATCATACCACAAACTTATGCGAGAGTGGATTTTAAGGTGTTTGGGGGTAGGGTAATCTTTTTGGCATTAGTCTACACCTTATATTATCGTTACTAACTCGACAGATTTTTAGGGATTATGGTTTAGGTATAACCCAAAAAATTCGGTTTTTAGAGTGTTTGGGGTAAGATTCATTTTGTTAATGAATAAGGTTCATTTTATTGATAAAGAAGATTCATTTTGTTAATGAATATGATTCACTTAAAAAATATGTAATATATACTCCTTCTAAAAACATAAAATTTTAAGTTTACAAAAACATATTCATGATGCATCTTGTTTTGAAGAGCACGAAAAATGATGAACAATGGTATAATTTTTTTTAATTTTGCACTTATAGTTTGTAAGTTATAACATTTTGAAAAAAATATAGTTTCTCTCTCCTACTCACCTACCCCTTCCCCCTCTCCCGTAAGTTGCTTGTGACTTTTCTCTTCTTTTTTTTCTTTTCCCTTCATTTCCCTCCAATAAAATAGTGACATGTGGACAGTCTCCATATTCTAATATGGCACCACCTCCATGTTCTCCATGCTGTTTTTTTATATACATAAAAAAAATGCAAAGACGATTCAAGATCGAGAAATAGGGTACTTCAGTCACTTCACCCGCAAAATTTTAATACTAGTATATCTTGTATATAGGGCCTGTACAGGTGGATTCTCCAGTTAGCAAAATTAGCAAATGTAACCAATAATAAAAGGGGATGTACCACCAAAATAAATGCACCAAATAAAGATTAGTAATTATGATTCTATCCTTAAAAAACGGAAGCAGTATCACTTTTTACCAAATACTCATAATAATTATATTATTGATAAATAAATTAACTATAAACCTAAATGTCACTTGAATTTGGCTAATTCATAAAATCTTATTTATAAAATGTAAAGTTATGAAATGTTATTATATTTTCTTTGAGTATGAAATACTCACAACCAACAAAAAAACCAAAAAAAAATCATACTAATTACAACAACTTTGAAAGTTCATCATATATCAATGGAAATTAAAAATTCAAAAAAGTTAGAAATACTATAAAAAATAGAGAATTATAAAACATACAAAATACATTATAACAAATAACATATCACTAAAACTTCATAAAATCATGATAGTTATTAAATAATTTTTAGATTTTTCAAAAAATTTGTTATGTACCTTAAAATAGAGTATACAATTTTAAAACATATATTACTAAAACAATTTAACAATAATTTATTTAAAAATAATTAAAATTGATAGATTAAGTTAAGGAAAATTTCTTGAAATGTCACTATTATTTGCTAATTCATGATATGTCAAAAATAATAATAAAATGTCACTACATTTATACAAAAGTCCATGAAAAATACCAGTATACTCATTGACGAGAAGCAAAAAAGATTAAAATATCTCTACTAGTCAATATATTACTTCTAAAGTTTACAATACGTCTCTAAGTGTTAAAAAAATCACAAAAATCACAAAAAAATCAAAATACTATAAAAAAATATATAAAAATTAAAAATATTATGAAAATTGAAAAAAATAACAAAAAAAAAATATCATAAAATATTGAAAAAGTAAATATTTCTTAGATTTTTTAATGTTATTTAGTACCATAAATTATATCAAAATGTATACCTCTTTATACTAATGAAGTACCATAATTCCATAATTTATACCATACATTTCTAAATTATATTTTTTTACCAATTTAAATTATTTTTTAAAATAAATTATATTAAATATTTAGACTAATATTAAAAAAATCATTTTAAATGTATATTATATTTTGTAGACAACTTTGTGACTGTAAAAGAGCATATAAATTTAAAGAAAATAAATTTTCTAAAGATTAGTTAAAATTTTAAAATACTTTATTTTGACTAAATAATATAAATTGGTAGAAAAAATATGTAATTTAGAAATGTGTACTATAAATATGATATTTAATTGGTATAAATTATGGTACTTAATTGGTATAAATCGGTAGAACAATTGGTATAAATTATGTTTTTAAAACTTCATATTCTTTTTATTATACTGAATAATTTTAAAAAGCTAAAAAATATTTACTTTTCAATATTTAATGATATATTAATAAAAAAATTTATTTATTTATAATATTTTATTTGTTTTTACAATTATCTATATTTTTTATAGTTGGGATTTTTGTGAATTTTTTAACACGGGGCATATTATGAACTTTAAAAGTACTCTATTAACTAGTAGGGATATATTTATCTTTTTTAATTCTGGTCATTGACTATAGTGTCATTTCATGGACTTCTACAAAAATATAGTGACATTTTGTGACTTTACTTTTTTAGGGGCGTTTCATGAATTAGCAAAAAATATAGTGGTGTTTCATAAAATTTCTCTATATTTAATCATTATGATTATCATTTGATATTTTAGTAATTTTTATTTTTTATAATATTTGTTGGAATGTTTTATAATAATCTATATTTTTATAGTATATAATAATTGGTACTTAATAATTTGTAGTATTTAATTTCTATAAAATATTTAAAAATTATTAATATTTTATGATTTTTATTTTTATAATTATTTTAATACGTTTTTATAGTTATCTATATTTGTAACACCTCAACTTGTAATCCATATATTAATCTGACTAACCACAACAAGGTCCAACAATTCGCAGCGGAATTAATAATTAACAACTGGTGTTACCGCCGTCAGTCACCCACGTGACAGACAAGGCCTTTCAATTACAAAGTTACGGACTGAATAACTAGAAGTCCAACATAAAACGTCATTTACAATAACATACCAACTCATATTAAATTCCAATTCCAAAATACAAGTCCAATTTCTAGTTAACTAACAAGTACATAAGCATATAAAGACACCCAAAATATATTCACAACCAAAGTATACCCAAAAGCTTCCTACCCCGTCTACACTCCAAACGGGGCGATCAAGTACCTGAAATGGTTAGACCATAACAGACTCATCACAACTTGCTGAGTATGGAAACGTGTAACTCGAGTGGTACCGGGCTATACACGACTAATTGTCTAACATGCGGTCCATTAATTAAACAATTTAATGTAGTATAGTAAACACACATTATGGTAGCATGTAATAACAAGCACACAATCAATCAATCAATACAACAAAACAAGAGTATGACTTCAAATATGATAAGTCAGTCTCTGTTCCTTCTAAGGCCGTGAGATTATATTTAGAATCTCGTTATGCGACCTCAAACTTACAAATCCTCTTTAAATCCTCACAATGGGATCATCTCAATCCAAGTCAATCACAATTCATGCAGGTATGTACGAACCCTATTAGATGAGTATTTAATTATCAAATGAACATCCATCACTGTGACGTATGTTCAAACTAGCCCAATAGTAATAAGCTGATGGACGGAGCCAATCTCTGACTCAAGGCAACAAATGTTTAACCATGCCTGGTAGCACTATGTTGGTGGGCGATCAAAGTCAATCACTGACTCAAGGGGACCCTGTCCGAAGACAACAGTCTAATGTGAACGGATATATACAGATATTGATCTCCAAATAAATACGCGCGCGACCGAGACCATCCCGGACCCCTCTCTTCTCAAGTACTCCAAGCTCGTTAGAAGTATATTAGGACGTTAGTCCTACTTCAAGTATGATAGTTCAACCATCCCGTTTATGGATGTCGACTAAGTATTGAAGGGGGACAAAGTATGAGGGGTTGGTGTCGGCTACAGTCCTCCTCGGAATGAAACACTAGTAGAAAAAAGATTTTAAACGACGGCCTTTAAACCACGGTTTATGTTAAAACCGTCGTTTAAATATTATACACCACGGTTTTCATATAAACCGTCGTTTATACTGCAAGGATCACCAGATAAACGACGGTTTCTGGCGAAACCGTCGTTTATTGTATGACAATGTAACCCATAAACCACGGTTTTTTTATGAACCGTCATTTTAAGTTTGGCGCCGCATCACATATATGACAGTTTGTTGAATAACCGTCATTTAAAGTGTGGTCACACATCACATATATGACAGTTTATAAATAACCGTCGTTTATTATCTTCTAGTTTGTGCTTTAAACGACGGTTTCCTTTAAGAACCATGGTTTATAGTTCTTCGATATAACCCAGGCTTTCTCTTCTTCTTCCTCGAGCTCGACCGCGCTATTCTCTCTCTGGCGATTTCTCCGTCGTGCCCCATTCTCCGTCCTTCCCCCGTCGTTTCCGTTGGGCTCCCTGTCGCCGGTCGTCTACCTTCGCCCCGCCACCCGCTACTGCTTCCTTCTCCGGCGAAGTCGAAGTCGCGCCCCGCTTCAATCTTCAACGAGCCAGCTCTGTCGACATCGAAGCCGTCCCAGAAACCTCCGCAGCGAAGTCAAAGACGGAGAAGTCGAAGTCGCGCTGTCCACCACCTGGCCTTCTCGTCCGCCGCCTGAAACCACCCCTGAAACCTCCGCCTGAATCCATGTCTGGTAATACCCAAAATCCTCATTGTTGCTTCTCGATTTTTTCTGGTTGTATATACTAGCAATATGTATAATTTAGATTGTGTGTTGGTTTGTTTAAACTCTACATATTTTTCAACCCTAGAGAATGATCAAGACTTTGCCAAACTGGCCTACATATGGCAGTCTGATGAAAACCTTAGTCAACCACAATATATATACTGACTTGGACTAACCAGAAACACTACCTTCTGAATGGACTGGAATGTAGTATTACTATGGCGTCTTGCCAAAATCTATTAAAAAAATGTGTTTGTGGTAATGTTGGAAGCAGTAACGGTTATGTCACATAATTATTGACAAATAACTGATGAACATGACTGGATCATTTAGCTGAGGGGTTAGACTACCACTCAAAGAGTAGAAGCATTCTCCTCTTGAAGGTAGCCTTTTCTACTGCAACGGATTATCACAATTGCACTAAATATTTTACTTCTACGTATGGTTATACTATGTCATTCTGTATTGTAGCCTACTTATCAAAAAAAAAAAACTTGCAATCTGAAAAAATATTGTGGTATATCTGTTATATAATGTTTTGATTTGTTGACACCATGGTCTTTTCAAAATGTGAATACTCTTTCGATCATACCTGCTAGTATATTATTAGGTATTGCTTCTCTCTGACTCTGTTTTGGAAGAGATATTGTCACCAAGTCATCAACTATACTTGTGATCATGTATATACATAATTGTTAAAATAAAGAGTTAAAATAAAGAGTATGATTTTTTTGTGTTTGTGGGTAATTAATGCTTTAGAATGTCTGAATTATGCCTTCAGAATTAAGTTTTGGCTATAAATATAAATATGAAGAGTGGCTATTCAAAAAAGAAAAAAATCAAGGAATTACTTATTAGGACCGGAAAAGGTATAAAAATGGAAGCTAAGGAATTCTCAAAAGACTGATTGGTTTTAATTTAGAAACGGAATAACGATCATTCCCTTTATTGATTTTAATTTAGAAACAACGATCATTCTCTTTATTGTTTCATCATACTCTCTATTGTAGTCGATATCATCTTAATTTCCAGCTTGAAAATCTTCATAGAAGATACCACTTCAGTGAAGGATATTGATATTGTCAATATTTTTGTTTTTGCTAGGTGGGTTTTGATGTTGTTTTAGATTAGTGGTGCGTTTGTAAGCTCTCCTCCGGTTCCCCGTCATCGAGTCTCCAACCCCGTCATTGATCCATCTCTAGCCCCGTCACCGCCTTTCCTCCGCCGCAACCGCCAGCCAGCCACGCCCACTGCCTATAAAATCTGGCCAGGTCAGAATTTTACCGTTTTTTATTGTTAGCTTAGATATGCTAGCATTAAATGTTTCAACGTGTTGTTGAAAATCACTGAACCTTGATCTGATGCTGCTATCGTGTTTGTTTTTGTCTTAAAAAGTGTGGAGTATCTAAAAATACGCAATGGTCATGCCAATTTTTTTTCAGAATTTAACCTTATTCTAATTTTTATTGAATAGGTGTTACTACGGTTGAACAATCCCTCTTCCATCCCATTTGTGAGTTGATCATCATTACCCATTAGGTTAGTTTTTTAAAAATGTTTCAACAACATGGTTTGTTCAAAATATATTCTTTTGTTAATTAGTTCAATTATTCATGTTTTTTCAAATTAAAACCTTATATTCTAATTTCATTGAATAGGTGTCACTACACACGGTCGGATTGTCTACCTGTCTCACTATCTGCTGCTGCCTTGTCAACCTCTGCCACCGGTTTGCCTGATCAGAACCCACAGTAAAACACTTGCGTTTCTGATTATGATTTTACAAACAAATGCTTATATATTGTCACGAATAAATGTTGGCGTCCAAGATTGTAAGTATATATATTTAAAAGTTGTTGTTTACTAATTAGTTAGTTCATTTCTAATATTTTTGTTAATTTAAAATAGTCTGGCTCTACTGAGCGATGGGAGATGGTTCCGGCCCCTCCGTCTCAGGATGATCCACTGAATAAGGCCCTTGGGCAAAAGGATCATCCAGGGCGAGTGCGGGGGCTTGGAGGGGAAGTTCGCCAAAAAGACGTGTTTCCTACGTCTCGATCGAGAGTACCACAGGCTGAAATGATAGAGAGAATGGTGGATGAACGGGTGCATGACCGGTTAGAGGAGTCAGAAAGACGTCACGCTGAGTCGGAAAGACGCCACGCTGAGGAGCGTCAAGCCTACGAGGAGCGCCTACGAAGACTTGAGGCTTTAGTATTGGGCCAGGTGCATGCTCCTACACCGACACCTACTCCTACACCGGTGTCTACTCCTACCGCGACAGCGGATAGATCGATAGTGGCCGCGTCTCCTACACCGGCACCTACTGCTAGACCGACGTCTGCTCCTACCACGACGGCGGATACTGTCGATGATCCTACACCGACGTCTGCTCATACCACGACGGCGGATACTCCGATGGTCGATCATCCTGCACCTTCTTCTCCTACCAGAGACACATTTCCTTATCAAAACCTTTCGGTTTGTTCTTTTTTCCTCCTTAGTTATTTTAACATTACTTTTAAAACAATATAATTTTATTAGCTTGCTTACTGTTGTGAGTTGATGTAGGTGGCTAAATCATGTCATTTGTTTCAAGTGTTGGATTGTGGGACTGTGCATGTTGCATTCGGTCGGGTTTTACAGACCGGACCGAACACTGTAGTACATTTCAAGCCCATCCCACCTCTCCACGCTCGTGTGATGGTAGACGATATTGTGCAAGGTCATGAGGACTCTCCCCTTCCGTTGGAGTGGAATCAGTGGAGTAAAATAGGTCAAGCAAAATCTTCAGTTGTTCCATGGCCATATTCTCTCATTGATGTTAGTGGCAAGGTAAACTATTTAATTACATGCTTACTGTTTAGTTTTTAACTTGACTGTTGACTGATATGTTTATTATTTAAAATTTGTATACTATTAGATTGATAAGGAATTAAGACCGGTTAAGAAGAGAAAAGTGGATAAGGGGAAGGAAGTTGTGAAATCAAATGAGGAGAGTCAGAGTGTGAGAAAGGAAGTGGTCAAACCTTTCGATATGACTCCTAGGAGATCCCCCATTCTGACACCCAAGTATCTGAAGAAGTTGACAGACAAACAAAAAATGTTGTACGACTTTTTCATGACGAAGCCGCAGTCTGTCACCAATTTCAACATGAAAGTGTCTAAGCATGTTTTCCACTCCCCCGAGCCCAGAGATCTGATGATTACCGTGAGCGATCTAAGAGAATTTTTGATGGGAGACCTGCTTAACATCTCTGTGATTCAGGCCTATTTTGTGTAAGTATCTTTTAAATTATTAAATTATCTTTCATTTTTTTAAGCTATTTAACATATCTTATGAAAAAATGTTGTTTAGGTGTTTGACTACTAGACTGATATCGAACAAGAGATTATCTTCCATCTCTTTCTTGTGCCCGCAATTGATGTCAGTAAATCAGGCCGCATTGGATGCGCAAGGATGTGGACAGCACGTGAGGCAGGGATTTTGTGCTGCGGTGCGAAGAAGAAGCAAATATTTGCTGATCCCATATCATCAGATGTAAGTACACAATAACTGGAATTTTTTGCTTCCTAATTGTGATAATTAAAAATATTGTTCTACAAAACATTCTTTGTTTTATCTGTGGCAGCAATCATTGGATGTTGATGGTGTTGTGTATCGACACCTCATGCTTGTTGATACTAGACCCATTGGGCGGCCCTGATGACCTTCGAGAGATCGCTGTAGAGAAATATTTGAAGGAGTGAGTATTCAAAATTTTAATGCATTCTGTATTTATTTTAAGCTTGTCCAAGATTATTGACAATAAATGGCTTCATTTTAAAATGTTGTATTTATGCAGGGGTCATAAGTTTGGTTTGAGTGATGCGAAGAAACCATTCTCCATCTTGGACTTCCATTACATACGTGTAAGTAATCATTTAATTTATGCATTTTTGTATTAAAGTTAAACGTTTAATTTTTTGATCTATCTAAAGTTGGCAATCCATGGATGGTGTGATGACAGTGTCCTCAACAGCCTGATTCACGAAGCTGTGGCTATTATGTGATGCGGTACATGTTCGAGATTGTACAAAATATTGACACGCTTGGTGATGATGACAAGGTAAACCATACCAATCAAAGTTTTAGTTAAAGTTATTGCATTTGAAATAAAATTGTGTACTAATGATGATCAGTTTCTTTTTATGGACAGATCGTTTCTTTTTTCACAAAAGCAGGGAGCACGTATTCCAAAGTGGATCTCAACTTTGTAAGAGATCATCTATCGCAGTTTTGGTGTAAAAATTACTTGAGTGTTACTTAGATCTTATCCTAGTGTAGTTAGACTTACACTTTTGTTTGTGCTGAAGCAACGTAGACTCTCAAAGATTTTGTAAAGTTCAACTCTCTCTTATTTTTGAAAGTTTTGTTTTGCAATTCGTTTTCAATGTTGCAATTCAAACTGGCAACTTGGTTTATGGTCATATATATAGTGTGGTTGGTTATCAAAGGGCAATACCAGTTGGATGCCCTGTACAGGTTGTATATATATGATTGTAAATTGGGTTGTGTTGGAAAACACATTGTGGTAGAGGCTAGAAAACAAAAAAAACTAAAAAAAAAAAGAAAAAAAAAACCACGGTTATGTAAAAACTGTGGTTTTAAACACAATGGAACGACATTATAAACCACGGTTTAGTAGCAAAACCGTCGTATAAAATTCAATGGAAACGGTAATATACCACGGTTATGTTCCAGAACCGTCGTATAAAAGGCTTATATACCACGGTTATCAAGTCAAACCGTGGTATAAAATCGGTCTTTCCCCGCGACAGAAACGGATTTAAACGACGGTCGCCGTACAACCGTGGTTTTTACTCTAGCGTTTAAACGACGGTTTTGAACCGTGGTTTATAGTCATTTTTGAATATACGACGCGCGTATTAACCACGGTTTGGAACCGTGGTATATAGGCAAAATAACCGTGGTAAAAAACATTTTCTGCACTAGTGAAACAGTAAGACTTCTTAGATGTTCTTTTACTTTGCCGCCCCCATGAGTATCAAACTCGAGTGTAACACCCCTACCGCTAATCCCGTCATTATCTCACAATTACTTACCTTCGCAGCGGATATTACATATACAACAGTGGGTGTACAATGTCGTTAGTCACCCACGCACGTGACTAACAAGGCCAATTACGAATACAACATACTATCGGTTTGATGATCTGGAATATACCAAGCACTCTATACAAATTAAATACATTTCGTTTCTTAACCACTTCAATCCAAATACAACATTAATTCCATTCTATACCGAGTCTATTACAACCTTTAAACTGCCGATACAATTCGGCCTTACAGTACAACCCTTACAAATACATCAATGTCCTCTAATCGACTACCCATGCTTATACAGCCATTCCCGTCCTACACTCGAACGGTATTCGGCTTCAAGTACCTGTAGAATAAAAACGATGCCCCAAGGGGCTCAGCAAATCGTTGCATATGAAATTCGCATACCCCGCGTGCTAACGGGGGTATGCCGACTATTTGGTCTAGAACATGCTATTCATTTTTAATTCAATATACATGCTCACATACAGAAGTATTCGAATAAGGAATACAATAACTACTAACACAACAAGTTTGTTAGTTAGTGTTAATTTACACTAGGCCTTGAGGGTTTCTACCTCCTATGCCTTAGTATTTATTTATTGTCTAACCCATTCCCTTGGGTTACTTTTACTCAAGCTCTCTTAGGTTCATAAGTACTACAAGCCTCCATCTCGATTCTCCTTACTCAATTCTCTACTCTCGATACTCAATTACATACTTACTCCTCGCTTCTCAATTACATACTTACTTCTCAATTCTCAATTACATACTTACTTCTCGCTTCTCGTTTACATACCTACTTCTCGCTTCTCAATTACATACTTACTAGATATCTTTTAAGTCATTACCCATGACCTCCAGGCAGAGTCATACACAAGACTCACCACCGGGCTTACAATTACTGGTCTTACTTCCCCGGTTTTGACCCTACTCTGGGTCTAGCATAGTGGGAAGGTTCGACCATCAACCAGAACTATACACTTAGCTCCTCAAATACTCAACGTTCTGTATATCTACCGGACTACTCAATTTCCCAAATACTCCTCTCTCGGAGTTACATTATAATCATAAAGATCGGCCTAGAAGTATCTCTCTCGATATCCTCTAATAGCTTAGGGAATTATTTCAATTTCTACTATTCTCAGATTTAAGGGTTACCCCAATGTTTCGAATACTTTTATGTTTGGGACATTTTCTCATACTATGTCGGATCCTCATATTGTAGGTTGACTACTTTCCTAAGGGAGTTCGATGGTCCCTTATCATTCTTTTACTTCCTTCAAATGTTCATATCTTGAACTATCATCATCCTCTAAATAGAGGTTCATTACATACTCCCACTACTATTTGTTTGCGGATTATTTCCATTCTGTTCTCTAACCATTATCGGGAGCTTAATAACCCCGTACCACTCTCTCACGTTCTAGTGAGTTCGTAGGTTGCATTATCGTTTTGTGGTTCGGTAGTTTTCGTGTGTTTCTATGTTTTCGTTATTTTGAGAAACGACTCTTCCTACGAGTTACTAACCAAACAATACTCATCTACGAGTCACTAACCAAACAGTACTCATCTACGAGTCGGTCTATAACACTAAGTTAGACCACACAATCATTCACGTATGTTAGTTCATACATCATGCACCAAGACAAACATATCAAATGCAGTAAATCATGACCCGACCGACCTTGCCTAGGGTCGGTCCCAAGGTCGGTCAAAGTCAGTAGGTTACGGATTTATAAAATTCCAGTCCGACCGACCTTACCAAGGTCGGTCCTAAGGTCGGTCGAAGTTAGAAGACTTCCGGATTTGAAAATTTAAGCCCGACCGACCTTACCAAGGTCGGTCCTAAGGTCGGTCTATGTCAGAATGCTCTGGATTTCCAATTTACGAGCCGATCGACCCTACCAAGGTCGGTCCAGCCCAGTACCCATTTTAATTACTCACTTTGGACTCCAAATTCACCTCAATTCTCACCCAATCCTTTCCTAATCATTTCCACATGTTTTCTACATGTTTAAGTACCCCTAAACACTCCTTAAACATTCCCAAATCATTAGTCATACTTATACTCCATTCTTGCCCAATTCTATAACTTAAATTCTCACTTTTGCACTCATGCACTCTAGTGCATTTCCAACCTTTCTCTAGGTAGTGTATCATATCCTCAACTCATTGGGTCATTCCAACTCCCTTCTAACCATTCACAAATTCATTACTCATGGTCATCCTCCATTTCCAAGGTCATGCACCATAGGCCTTTTTCCTAGGAATTCAAAACACTAAAACACCTTCTTTGCTACAGATTTTTACTCTTCCATTTCCAAGCCTTCAACCACCATCTATGGGTGTCTACTTCCACCAAACCAAACCCTTAGATACACCTAGTGATGTAACACCCTTAGTCCTAATCCTGTAATATAAGCGCAAGTCGTAGCATAACAAAATATAATTCGAAGCGGAAAATAAAACTATCTAACGTTTGGTGTTACACGCCGTTACTCACCCATGTGAGTAACAAGGCAACCTTACTCCATCCATCAACTTCAAGTCCTCACCGCTGTGATGACGAGATACCGAGTAATCTTAAACTTACAATCCAAATCCAAACTGAGCAACTAAACCAAATACAACAAACTCCATAATACAGTACATAATAAAACTAAAGGTGTTTATTGAAAACACATCAGCTACCCTGTGTCACGCACTCCGGCTTGTATCTTCATTCAGTAACCTGAAATGTTTGGCCCACTAAAGGGCTCAACAAACTATATGCTGGTATGCTAAATGTAGTCTTAAATCATTTGGATCCCTTAAGTCGTTTAGCCATCTTGATATTAGATTCATTACATGTTGTTCCAGTTTACAACAATAGTAATAACTGTAAATGTTAAATAAACACATAATAGTTCACCTGACAATATCATCACATAATAGTAAACAACAACCAAATAATGAAACACCAATAATCCATAACAGTAACCAAACAAGATACGCGTATTATTTAACTGTACTTGTTAGTTGGCCACATGGCCCTTATCCTTTTAAACCAACCACTTAAACCTTCCAATTAATTTCCACCTCGGGCGTCACGTTAGGACAACCCTTAATAACTTATTAATGGACAGTAGTCCCCTGGGTTCCAAAGGAACCGTTGCCAGCTGACCTTATGGCCCTGGATAATTTATTTGCTTTAAAGGTGACCAATTCGGCCGAAACCTGTGCACCAACAGTAGTGCCCTCTGCCATCATCGAATGTGGATAATGGATTCCCTTGAGTGACTCTTAATAGTAGTCCCTCGTAGTGATCACGATGCGCAACCAGATAGTCGAAACTAGCTGGATTCCTCTCTTTATAAGTTAGCCCTTTAGTCAGTGATACAATATCCAATCCTTGAGTTAAGACTATAACAGTTGACCATCAGTTAGGTTCACATAATACCTAAAGGTCACCTAGTCTTGTTTGAGTTTAGATGTATAAACTTCCAGTCATAAGATGTTCGCGTAAAAATAAAACGCAGTGGTGTCGAGCAATACAGTATACAATATCATATACATAAATCACAGATATCGCTCTTAACAATTAAACACACAACGTCTGGGTCTCAGGAAAATCCTTAGGACATTCAGACCACACAATTAACATACCGTTCACCGTGATAACTACTAGCTGGACAATTCACGCTCAGTAATTCCTCCCCGTAACGCTGTTATATATACATGCAATACCGGGTAACGTTAATACAACTGTTCACTAAGTATTACAGTACTGTCACTACAGACTAATACTCGTAGTATACTAACCCCGTATGTTCTTTATTTTCCCTTGTTATTTTATAGTGGTTCGCGGTAGTTTAACAGTCCATTATTTTATGTAGTGACTACATATGATAATGAATTTCCATTTTATGGTATATCTTCATTTCATTTATTATATACCCATAATTGTTCTCACTTATTCTATATATCAATACAATTTGGTTATTTTTATTATAACCACAATTATCTTATAAACTTTATATTATACTCCATAATATATCGTATTACTTAGTTTTAATTTTTTAATTTATTAAATCACCAAAACTAACCTTATAAATTCGGTAATCATATAATGGACACATTAACTTTTGTAAATTACTAATTAACCACATAATTCTCGGCTTTGGCATTAACTTTCCCATAATTACATTTTAACTCCAAAAACTTTATATAAGTTACATATTAACTTATAAACTATAGTTTTAATATTTAATTATCTTAAATACCGAAATGACCCATATATTTCTATAAATTATGATTTCACCCTATATCTATTTCGGTTTTATATATAAACTTTCATAAATTACATATTCACCCCAAAACTTTTATAAACTTAATATTTCATGTCATAAATCATTTTAACCCAAAGTTTTTGGTCAACACTTTGACCAAGACTAAATTTCATAATTAATACTTTAATATACCCAGAAAATCATATATATTTCGGTTTCACTCTAAATTTTTCAGAAATGACCAAATAGCCCCAAAACTTTATAAATTGTTATTTTAACACTTAAACACTTGTTTAAATTTACCAAAATTCATAATATTAATTCCTACCTTATATTATATCATAAGTATGCCAAATTAATCCTTGAACTCTCGGCAATTATTATTAGTACACTAATCTTTTCAAAATTTACAATTTAGCCACATAACTTAATATTCTAGCCATTTAAATACTAGTAGCTATTTTTAATATTCCCAAAATTTATAATATAAGCTAATATACTTATATTCTTCAAAAAAACACCAAATAAAATACTTTGTTCTCGGCTGTAACAATGTTTTACCATATGGTTTCAAAACTTGATTTATATCTTATAATAAGTATATATAAATGTATATAACCATATAACACTTCTAAAAATTATGCTAATGACTTAGAATGATTATAAGCTCAAAATTAAACATTTAGCTCCTAGATATTTCGGCTTAATTTTATATGCATCATAAATAATTTTTGAGACACAAATTTATACCTTAAGGTAATAATCTTACCTTGTATGTTATAAATTATTTTCTTGGTAATATAACCTATAGTTTTCGGTCTTAATTTATCTAAGGGTTGTACATAAATTTTGTACCAAAGTTTGAAGCTTAAATCAAACTTACACTTAATAGATTTAATTATAGAAACTTACTCCTTAAATCAAGATGATTCTTGTACTTGATTTCCTCTTGAATTCCAAGCTCTCCCAATGTTGTTTTGATGTAGAATATTCAGCCTCCACATATAGGTTTATGAGATCCAATTGTTAGACTTCTAACAAGGATTTATAAGTAAGATTTGGAATAGTTTACAAGAGTTTACCTTAGGTATTTATCAAGGAATTTTCGGTACACCTTGGGGTGATTGGAGATCCAAGTTTCCTTCATGAAATGATGAAGAGAACATTGATTTAAAAGCTTAGAATTTTCGGACATTAATTAGGTATTTACTAGGATTTTCAAACAAGAAATATACCTTAACTTGATCTTGTTTGTTCCTTGAGTTGCTGTTGAATCAAGGCAACTCCTTGGAGTACTAATGCTTGGTGAAAATTGCAAGGTTGCTAGGATGATTCTTGCTTTAAGACTTAGTAGAATTAACTAGGAAAATTACATAAAAAATGGTGTTAGAACTTAATACACCATTAATGGAGCTTGAAGCTCACAAGAATAAACTAGCAAAGGAAGAAAGAAAAGAGAGGGAATGAAGCCTTACCAAATCGGCTAAGTGAGCCAGGAAGAATGGCTAATTCTCACGTAAGGAAATAAGAGAATGAAGGAATTTCTCTTTTGATAAAATAATGTCAAAGTTAGGCATGCTTTTTCCTTAATTAATTGCTTGATTCTTGGCTCAATAAAATCCTCTCAATCAATCAAACTTTCGGCTACATGTAGAAGAGAATGGAGACTTTGGTTGTCATTTGACACCAGATGACAAGGGCAAAGGTAGGTAGTTGTTTCTTTTGAATTTTCTAAGTTGAATTATCAATACTAACTTGTCTTGTTCTCTTGTATTCTCATGGCAATAAGGGGTTGTAGGTCTCCTTGATTTTTGTTTAATGAAGGCATAGGCACATGCTTAGTTAAGTAGATGTTCTACTTTGATTTTTATAAGGCAATCAAACCCTTCTTTCCTTGATCAATTTGGAAGCCTTGACTAGAGAACAAGTTGATTTCTTTTGTTTATTTGCAACTTTACATTATATAGATCTAGATCTATTCTTTTGTATTTAATTCAAAGCTTTCCTTAAAGCTAGTCACCTTGTCTTCTTCTTTTGTGCAGGTTATCGGCAATGACAGACCAGCCTAGATGAGATTCCCTTGTTACAAAGTCACATGGCACATGGAAGGTGAGTCACCATGTTACATGACATTTGTTAAGTTAATTCCTTGCTTTTTGACTTGTAAAAATTGGCCACATTAGTAGCCATGTGAGGCTGATTTTTAATTTGGTCTTTGTCACCTTATATTGTATTAAGATCATATTATAACCTGTTATAAGTCACAACATTTATTTGGTACATTTATACTAAGGTAAAAGATGAAAGTTACTAAGGTAAAATGTTGATTTTATAGTACATTTTGACCACAATTTCGGCCTCATTTGTGCTATGAGTTTAGCACTGGCTTTAATTAATTTAGATGGCCAATTCCTACCCATTTAAGATTCTCAACTCGTGGCTCCTCAAAAACTTCAAGGTAATAGCGTAGAACGGGTTTTTATGACACCCGAAAGTGTGTTTTTGTGCTTTAAGGATATTTGGGTAAATAAGTTGTTCCAACGAGTTCCAACTGTTTATAAACATTATTTATGACAATAATGATATATTAAAGTGTTACATTGAGTTATATGGGTTTATATCAACTCATGACACAATTCCCGGGCTACCGGGACACTCCCGGGGCAAAACAGGAGCGTTAAGAATTTCCCCCGAGCACTTTGTTTATTTTTGAAAAAGTGGCTCGAGCATTCTCCTTAGAATGGTGAATCATGATGATAGGAACTCTAAGAATGAATTATATAGGAGTTCGTGCCACCTCGGCACTTCTCCGGGGCATTCCCGGGGGTTTATGGGGCCCCCATCGGGTACTTCCGAGCACTTCGCGTTTAATTGAGAATTTGGCGTGAGGATTTCATATTATATGTTTAATAAAGTGTTATGGTGCATTTGGAATGGAGTGAAAAGCTTTATTTCTTCTTATAAAGTATTTCCGGGGGTTTCCGAGACTTTCGGGCCTTAAGGGAACTCCTGGGCCTTTTGCATTTTTACACAGTTTTAGATGAGGTCCTGTGTTGTAAAGGTCATATAATGATCCTTGATTGACTCGGTATGAGTTTATAGCTTATCTAACTTTGGTTAGCTTAAGGTCCGGCTTAACGCCTATTTTGACCTTAAGGAGTTTAGGTGCGTTTTTAACGCCTAAGTGTTTATATGTTTTCTTAGGGTTTCATAATCCCCCAAATAATATTTATTTACCATTATTTAATTATTAAATGGTTAAGGGTATTTCAAGTGAACCCTAGGTCCTTTCTCACCCATAGCAACACCTAAAGTACTTTATTTCTACCAAAAATTTTCCATAACTCACCTACAATATTTACATTGCCCTAAGCATCATTTTCTCACATTTCCTAATTCATTCACTAGCCACATCCACATGGGATCCTACCAGCACATAACACACATTTAAATCTCATTAAGCTCACCAAATCTCATCAAGCACAACCATATACACAATAACTTAAATGCTTGGCTCTTAGGCATTAAATCATAATTCAGTCACCATTCTCTCCACTAACCACCACACACACTTCCGGTTCAGATTTCATTTCATGTTTTGGGTTCATTCATTTATTTAACCCATCCCAAATTCTAGGGGAATCAAAATAAACATTAAGGTAAGCTTTTTACCTTAATCTTCCAAGTTTCTTTTTCCATTTTCCTCTTCTCCTTTCTCTTGGCTCCAAATCGGTCAAGGCAATTCAAATGCCCACTACACTAAATTACCATTCAAAAGGAAAATGGTACTAAGTACAAGCACTTAGGCACATTTGAATTAACCCTAGGATTCAAGAGAGGCTTAAAGCACAAAGTTAGGGTTTACCTTTGGAAGTTCTTGAGGGGTTTTAAACCTTGAATCAAGAAAGGAGGTTCCACCACCATTGGAGACATAATTCAAAGCTCCAAAACAAGAAGAAAACAAGGTATTACAAAGGGGGTAAAAATCGGCCAAGAAGAAGATGGAGGAAAGTGAGTTTTTCCTTGGAACTTTTTACCTTAGAAGAATGAGGAGGCTCCAAGCTTCAAGAAGATGCCATTTTCTTCACCAATGGGGCATACCCATGGAGGTCAACTTTCTCCTTTTGATATTTTAAAAGGAGAGAATGGTATAGCTTGGTGAGAGGAGTTCAAATATGTGGTTTATTTTTCATTTGGAGCATGGAGCTAGCTTGTACAAGGGAGAGAAGGAGGAGAAGCCATGGATGAGCTTCTTGAAATCACCAGCAATGGGAAAGGGAGTATGCTGC
Source organism: Limonium bicolor (assembly GCA_023374045.1). Lineage (NCBI taxonomy): Eukaryota > Viridiplantae > Streptophyta > Magnoliopsida > Caryophyllales > Plumbaginaceae > Limonium > Limonium bicolor. Next base: position 253,364,540 of record CM041780.1, read on the forward strand.
CGGCTGGGAAGGAGGAGAAAGAAGGAGGAAGGAAGGAGAGAGAAGAGAGAAATGTGAGGAGAGAGAGAGAGGGGTGTCCTTTTTCTACTTTTTCCTTTTCTTTCTTTTCTTTTCTTTCTTGCTTACTAATAAAAGAGAGGGGGAGGCTGATTTAATTAATAAAACCGGCCCCCACTGTATACACCTGCTGGAGCGTTTTTTTTGTCTTTTGCAGAAAACGCTCATTAATTTATCCGGTTTTAGCACTATTCACTAGCTAGTCGGGCCCATTTTCCGGATTTTTCTCGTTTCATTGATTTTAATGGTTCTAAGCTTCCATTGACGTTTAATTATAGTTATTTGGTTGACTATAATTTTTACGGGTTCATTTGACCATTCAAAGTCACGTTTTTGGGTTTTCTCGAAAAACGTGCGCTAAAGGTTTATTAGCGTTTTTAATTCATTTTATGGATCCGTTTTCTTCGGGAATTGTTCCCGTATATTATTTAGGCATTATTAAGCCCTGGAAATCAATCTCAGACCCTTGTCGAGGTTGTATTCCTCCTATGGTCACTTAACACTCCTTTTTGCGTTTTTCGCTTTTTAAGCGTTTTCTCTTTTCTTTTGGTTTTATTTTCTTCACCAATACTCTTTAGGCGCTATTAGGCCCTTAAATACCATATTAGTATTATTTAATCACCTTTTTTAAGTTTGGGGTATTTCAATCTACCCCCTTTAAAGAACTTTGCCCTCAAAGTTGGTGAATCTAATATTGTTACTCACATAGGTACTCTATGCTAAGGTTATAACCTCTATATAACCTCCCAGACTCCAAGGTCTGATTTGATGTGTACCACACATCCACACAACATGTCGCTGCATGCATAACAATCAAAATTTTTCTTTTTCCAAACTCTCCATGGGGTCCATCCGCAGATAAAGAAGGTACCATCCTCTCCCATGTCAAGTGATCCCTCAGGTACCGGTCACGTTTGAACACTTACGCTTTCTGGTTCACGGCCGTCATGACTAATGGCACTTACGCTTTCTGGCCACGATCATTTGGTTCTGATCAAATTCATTTGCACATTTAGAGATCCTCAAGCACTATTACTCATACTTACTTACTCATACTTACTGCAGGACTACACTGTCCCAGTGCCCTTGGAAAAATACAAAACACACGCCCACCACTCAACCTGTCCTCAAGACTAAAGGCCGCAGCCACGGCGGGTGACAGCGGTTTCAAAACTAATCATCACTTCCACCGGCTCACAACTAGCCTTACTTCCCGGGTTCGACCCGATACCGGTGCCTAGCATTGGGAAGGTCCAACTAGCACCCGTGGGAGTGGTTTCAAAATCAATCCTCATTCTCAAGTTTGAAGAAAATCATTTGTACTAAATCAGTTTGGAAATTCATTTTGAAAACTTCATACAACTCCAAATTCCAATTTATGATAATTATACCTATTACTAGCGTTATTACTCGTGACCACTTATGGGGAGCTTCAAGAGTCCTTCAACCCCGATGTGATCAGCATCGGTGTTGAACTATCCATCCACTCCAATTTGTGTTCGGTTTCCCTTGATCGCTAGCAAATCAAGTTCCACCTCCCACCTCAATTCACATAATCAACTAGTCAATCATCATTCGTTTTCTATCTTCTTAATATTTCTAGTCGTAATCACCAAGACATACATTTCCAAGTTCTAGGATTCCTGTACTCACTTATTACTCATCTCATTGATTGTTACTCAATTTGTTCCGAATACTTACCTAAAATTCAAACGCATAATTCCAATTAATCTTCTATCCTCCAATTATTCACAAGTAAGATCAACTCAATTCAGGTCAAGTCACCTAGGGGACTCAATTCCCACTAGGTTCGACATTGGTTTCATACCGATTTATACTCCTCATATTTCTCATACATACTCATTTCTCAACACCGGTTTCATGCCGGCTAATGTCTCATACTATTACAAATCGGGGTTCTCATTCCCCTGGAGTTTCTCTACTCCTTTTCACTTCTAATCTCACAAATAACCCAAATTTTACACAATGAGTGAGTATAAATGTTTATGTAACATAAGTCTCAATCATCAAAACAATTTCTTTTGCGCTATGCGCATTGTAGTTTACGCACTTATCACGTAAAACATACACTTCGCAGTTTTCGCTCTACCCCCCTTAAAAGGGATTACACCACGTAATCTACCATGTGTCAACATGAACATTGGTCTAAGGCGTTTAGCCGTCATGGAGTATTTCAGCTTCCATGCGGTCTATCATACGATGTTCCTTGGTAAAAGGGTCTTACCCGTATTACCGGTTAGTCCCTGCACCAAGAATTTTCATCGGAGTTTGTTTTACTCTTAACCGGGTTCGGTTCTAGCCTACGAGGCTTTAAGGCATTGATAATTAGCCATTCATTCGCTAGGTATATTAAACCTTAGAATTCTGGGCCCACTAGCTTCTGCTGCGCGACCCTGATAACTTGGGGTTTGTTCACCCTTCCTGTTATGTTTATGTGTTATACATCACCCTTTTTATCCCTTTTTATCTTGGGAATAAGGTTTATCAATCAAGCGGGGTATTCCTTACCGTACGCGAACTCAATGAGCTTCAGATTTTCTATCCAGCTCTTGGAGATCCATTGTATATACTGTTGTGTACTTCTGTGATTATTCATTGGGTTCCTTCGACTTATTGTCGGTTGAGGTTGAGCCACTACTTAGTTGTAGTGCTTCCTCTATTGTCAGTGGTTTCTGAATTAAGCCCACTTACTGGTTCTGTACAAGTGTTGTTTTCTTGTGTGCCTTGCATTTCCTATGCATCGGTCCTTCTAAATGTTAATGGTTTTCTACCGCTTCTATTCCGGTGGAATTCACTTCTTGTGATTGCTGGTGTGTTTCACACCTTTCGTGCTTCTTGGCCTTAGGCCGCACGGTTGTTTATAAGCTTTCACTTAACTGGCTTGTGCCATGTTCATTGTGATGTCTTCAACACTTCCATATTTCGTACGGGTTAGTTATTTAACAATTTGGGTACTCCTGTCCCAAAGTTTATTACTTTCGTTATCAATTTGATCTTTTTAGGATACACTATCAGTTCCTTATGCGATTGCCATATGAATGAACATTGTCTCCTTTGTGAGGTGTTTCGTCACGTGGTACAGACTTCTGGCTTGTTGCGCGGTCTATCTACCATCTCTTATTTAGCGTCTCCATGTCATTGTGTGATTATTGACATACGTTGGTTGCTTGCTGCGCACCATGTTCGTATCCATTTACGACTTGGTTTCCATGGCATCCGCTATTCCATTAGTTTCTGCTCATGTATTCCCACCATTTGTACAATGGTTCGCCATTTACTTGGCTGATTACAGTATATGGTATTCTTTCTGTTTCTGAGCTCCTTGAGCGTTACTTACTTTACACTTCCCGTTTACACAAGTCGTGCTTCTTCTAGACCAATTACTCCTCGGTTTTCAACAATTGCTATACCGCTTATTCCACGTTGCTTGGCGATAATTGTATGCTCAGGCTTCACTACATTAGTAGTTCTGAAAGATATGTATTTCAGACGTTCACTGCTGGCATCCTCTACTTAGAGTCTATGGGTTCGCCGCTCTTGCGGTCTCACATTAACGAGGGGTATCCTGCACGTTGGTTATTAAGCAACCTTTGTTGGTGCTGTTACCGGCAATTTTCCTTATGGTTCACATTAGGTCTTACAACCGTTGTGTCTATGTATTGTAGCGAGTTCATGGCTTACTAGCCACGTTGCCTAGAGCTCTGCCCATCTTAGGTTGTTTACAAGCGGTTACTTCTCCTTATACCATCAGATGGTTTGGAGGTCATATTGGGCTCCATGATAAGGTCGTCGCATCACGCTTCCGTTTATTGGAGACTCCATTTTGTATCTTGGTATTGATCGGTACCATTTATTAGTCTAGGGTATCCCCTGGTAAATGGGATCCCTTCGGTGTTCTAACCGAGTGTTCGTTCTAATTCGTGTGTTCTTATCGCGACATTTGTTCTACACCCTTCAAGGATTGCTCCTGGGTGTTGTTAAGTGATGCCATATCATTTGGCTCACATTTGGGTATGTTCCGTTTATTACCCCGCTTCGCGGTTCTAGATTTCGAATCATCCCGTTTAGGGTTACAACGTCTCCCGTTCTTAGGGTAAACTACAGATACCTTTCCTTATGTCTTGACCGGGTTGATGTCCACTTCGGTGATGAATGGTATTCTCCGGTACCTTATATGATCACTCTGGGTATTTTACCTTGTCTCTTGACATTAACGTGTTGATGCTAGGCATTTGCCTTACCGGGTTTAGACCGGGTATTCATTCTGGCTATCAAGCCTTGCTTTAATGTTCTCGAGACATATCCAATGTCTTTACTCAGTTGTTAGTGCTTATCGCACTTCTTAACCCTTAATCTTCCTCCTGTAGTAAGTCTTGATTCACTTAGTTTTGTGGCTTATCTGAGTTTCTTCGCTCGTTCGAGGTATTCAACCGTTCTATCTTGAATCCACTTAAGGTCCGTAGAACGGATTCGACTACTTCCCGTGTTTCGTACACCACTTGTATACATACGTGGGGTATCTTATTGGTACGTTACTACTTACCCGACTAACTCACAAATGGTCTGTCAGGCCAGCAAGCTCCTTCGGAGTGCGGTCGTCCCACATCCCGTTTTTTGGGTACACTCGTAGTGGTCGTCACACGCCTAGGTGAAGTATTCTATTGTCAACTCCTCTTGTATCATTCTATGATAACTTACCGTAATTCCTCTGGTTTGGTTTTAAAATCTGAGGTTTTTAAAAGATATATTTCGGTTTGAAAGAAAAGTTTTGAGTTTGGAATGAAAATTTTTCATGGTGTTACCATGTTTGGGGTCTTGACCAAGTCTAGCTTCCCGCTGACTGGTATGTTCGTTAGCACGATGGTCGGGCCGTTAGGCCTTTCCAAGATTTCGTTCTTCGAGTGCTAGGATTGGCGATCCTGTATTTGCTTCAACCGTCATAGTGGTACTTTTAGTAAGTACTTGTTGGTCATTAAAAGTTTTCCCAAATAGCCCTGCTATTCCTGCACTTGCCCTGGCAAGTGCGCAGGTAGGTTGTTTTTCCTGTCAGCTTATACCGATTACGGTATTGTTCTCATATTATTTATTGGTTTCCTTGTATCTTCCTTTGATCTTTTGATCTTAGTGATCAATTCCCTGAGTGGCTTCTCAGTGTTCTGGACATGGTTGTCATTAGTCCGGGTGCTCCTACATTCTTGGGGATCCCGGTTTGTTCAGTTATATGTCCCACTTTCATTGTGGTTACCGAGGTTTGACTAACCCTTAGGAGCTACATCGTAGTCCTGTTGGTGCAAGTTTCGTGAGTACTCTCATAGTTGTTTGAACTATGTTATTCGGGTATTACGGTCTCCTGGCGTTGTAGGTTTGGAGTTATCCAACCTTGACTACTTCCTTAGTGGGTTGGTATACCATTTGTGGTATTACCAAGCGTTTGCAGTCCGTAGACTCCCTTGTCTCGGGTCTCGTTACTCTGCCTTTTTCACTTCATTGTGTGGTTGTGCTTTTCTTTCTTGCCGGCTACGCATGGTTCTTGCGACTGCGAAGCACGTCGCCCCATGGTGCCGTAAATTTAACCATCCCTTGGTTAGGATTCTCAATTCACCGCTATCACGTGTAGTTATTGTCGCCCAAACGGGAGCCATCTTCGGGATTTCCGGTTCTCGGAATCTACCGTATGACAGGTTCTTTCTCTTACAAGTTTATTTGCAACTGCCAGATCGGATACCGAGTAAGAGAGATCTTTCCATCTCTCTGGCGTTCTTGTCCTAACTTTATACGTGGGATGCGGAGGGCGGGTATGGTTATTGTAGGTTTCCGGTTCACCCGAAAGTTCCTATCTAGCGTACCTCACATGCTAACACTCAACCCTTAGCCCTAAGTCTCTAATTCCTAACTCGGTATTTTCCTAAACTTGGTATTTCAACCACTTTTTGTAACACCCCTACCGCTAATCCTGTCATTATCTCACAATTACTTACCTTCACAGCGGATATTACATATACAACAGTGGGTGAACAATGCCGTTAGTCACCCACGTGACTAACAAGGCCAATTACGAATACAACATACTATCGGTATGATGATCTGGAATATACCGAGCACTCTATACAAATTAAATACATTCTGTTCCTTAACCACTTCAATCCAAATACAACGTTAATTCCATTCTATACCGACTCTACTACAACCTTTAAACTGCCGATACAATTCGACCTTATAGTACAACCCTTACAAATACATCAATGTCCTCTAATCGACTACCCATTCTTATACAGCCATTCCGGTCCTACACTCGAACGGTATTCGGCTTCAAGTACCTGTAGAATAAAAACGGTGCCCTAAGGGGCTCAGCAAATCGCTGCATATGAAATTCGCATACCCGCGTGCTAACGGGGGTACGCCGACTATTTGGTCGAGAACATGCGATTCACTGAAATACCCCAAACCTTGATATGTTGTTTAAATATTAAAATATGGTATGTTAAGGCAAAAAAGTGCCTTAGAAACATTAATGAACAATTTAAACCATAGAAAACACAATAAAGCACCATAAGGGCAATTAGAGCAAAAACATGCTCTAAGCTTGGGATAACCTTGGCTAAGACTCTAAGAGCCTACCAAGACCCTATTTACATGTTAATGAAAATGTTAAACCAATTACCAAAGAAAACCAAGCTTGAAAACAAGTTTAAACACAAAATGTGCTTTAAGGAGTCTTAAAGCACATTTTTGAAAAATTGTCTTGTAAATGGGTTTTGAGTGGCTAAATGACCATCATTACTCTTTAATCAACATGTGTACTACTTAGTATCACATTAGGAAGTCTAAATCAATGGGAAATAAAAAATTTCACAATTATGTGCACTAGTTTATGAATAGTGCTCAAATAGTGCTAGTTTAAGACATAAGTCAATATAAGTTAATTAAATGGTCAACAAAGACCATGGAATCTCCTAAGTGATAAGGGGGCCGATTTTTAAGAGTGAGTCATCACACTTAGCTAGTTAAATAAGGAAGAAAGGAAATAAAGTGTAAGTTCTCTATTTACTTTATAAGTAAATATCTTGCAAAGTGAAACCTCTCACCTCATTCTCTCATTCCCTCCATTTCCCACCGTCTCCAACCTTCTTCTTTCATCTCCATCGGTTATGCTACAGCACCTCTACCATTCCTCATCTTCTCTCGCTTATATCTCCTAGCTCCATGCTCCAAAATTAATTCCAAGACCACCATTCTCTTAGTTTGATCAAGCTCTTCAACCTTGTCTTTTCAAATCCTCAAAACACCATTTCGGTGCCAAGGAGATTCACCATTGAAGAAGCTTGAGCTCATCTTTAAATGCCTTGTAACACACTAACCCGAAATCTAACAACCTGAACGATGATCGCTCCCAATAAAACTTAAACTGCAGCGGAATAAATTACAACAACCGGGCGGTATTACAATGTCGTTAGCCACCCATACGACTAACAAGGCTAACTCCAAATACAACTACAAATGTCACAGTCTGAATACGAATACAATCCCGAGATATTAGGAATTAAACTCAAAGGTACAATAATCAAGTAAAAACTATAGCTGATGATAAACTCCCACAGCTTAGTCTACCCCGCCTACGCTCGGTCGGGTAATCTTCTCAACTTCAGGTACTTGAAAAGTGGGGTGCCCCGAAGGGCTCAGCAAACAACGCTGGTATGAAAAGCGTGCAGCCCACAAGCTACTGGGCCACACCAACTACTTTGTCGAATACATGCAGGTCATTTTTTTGTAAAGCTGTAAACAAGCAGCATAACATAATCATAACAAGTATCCATACAAGGACAACAATGTCACACAGAACAAGACTTCAGAAGGTCAAGTTAGGTGTTTTGTAATTGCTTGATAGTAGTCAGATCCACATAATGGGACTAACATGTATATAGGAGTACATCATTATAGAGGAGGTATAGTGACCTCGTTAAACTCTATCTTCATAGAGTAAATTGGTCGGGTATGATAAACCCTTAGACGAGATGGGACTCTCGTATAAGTAGGTGGGTAATAATTCCCTCAGAAGATAACGTAGTAAACTCCTGTACTTAAAAGAGGTGGGTATTGTACCCTCGAGAGAAATGTAGCCTTTCTCCCAACTTAAAAATATTCCGGTACGGTCCCGGTGAGTGGATATAGAGTGCACCCAAAACTTCCGTCGCGACGTATATTCAAATAGGAGTTGACCTGAGACAGGTACACTCCTGTAGCATGCATGGCCAGATCCATCTGGGCTCTTCGCTACTCGTGGTATAAAATTGTTAGGTGTCACACAAGGACGTTAAACAAGAACACAATGTAATGTGTATTGTCAGTTATCATGATTAGGATAACGACATTTGTTATAAAGTGAAGTTAGTGAGAAACTTGAGTACAAGTTCTCGGTATAATAATATGCAGGTATTTACTCCACTGGTAAGGTAGTGTTGTATGCGTGGTACATACACGTTACTGTTAGTATCGTTCACGCATATAAAATAACACAACAGTGCACAAGAGTAGTACAACATTTTACATACAATTATCTTGGTCGTTAATTCAAACAACAGATAGCACACAAGCCGGTATAATCCGGTAGCAAACAGGCTGCAAGAATCCCATACCGTTCACCGTAGATTGCAAGTGAATATATCCTGGTCAACGCCTGGTCAAGTATAGTCCTAGAACAGGATTAACTGAGAGTGTTAATTTATGTTACTCTTGTATAATAATTTTATTGGATCATGAAACGATTTCGTATTCGTTATTTCATGTGAGGTTTATTTCTTTATACTTATATAGTTTCTTTAACCTCTTAACCTTATTAATAAATTAAGGTATATATATATATATATATATATATATTTCCAATTCATGTAGTCTTAATTTATAAAACTTATATTGTGTGGTAATTTCTTTTAATTCCCTTATGATTTAATATATAACTTATTTTGTTATTCCCTTTGATTTATTTTTAAATCCTTTAATGTATATATATTATATATATATATATATATATATTCGTGTACTATTTATGTTACATGTTTATAATTGTCTAAATAACACAACAACTTTATAATTCCTCAAATATATTTATATGTCACACATGGACATAATATTCTTACCATTTTTATTATTCTCCACTTAACCACAAATAATATTAATTGATTACAATTAAATTCCTTATAACTGTATAACCCATAGTTTTAATTCCATAATCCCTTACACCAAAACTCTTTTTTCTAATTCCTCCAAATATCCACATAGGACCTATAATTATTTAAATTTAATTACTTACCCCTATATTTCGGTTATTTACAAAACAACCATAATAATTCATCAACTTTACATTTAAACTTTAATCTCATTATATTATATAGTTCTAATTCCTTATTTAATTATATTACAAAACCACCACTAATATTTTGGTATATACCATTTGAACATTATAACTTTTCAAAAATTACAACTTGGCCCCACAAACTTTCGGCCTTAATATCATATTTCCTATAATTACAATTTAACCTCAAAAATCTTATAACCTTTACATAATAACTTATAACCTATAGTTTTAATATTACATTCCTTCAATTGCCGAAATGAACTCTTATAATTTCTTTAATTACTATATAACCCCAATAAATTTCGGCTTTCACATAAACTTTCCATAAATTACATTTTCACCCCAAAAACTTTATAATAGTTACTTTATAACTTATAAACTATAGTTTAATACTTAATTCTTCTAAATTTCGGAAGAGTACTTATAATTCCTCTAATTATGGATTCGCCCCACACTAAACTCCACGTTTTCATATAAACTTTTATAAATTACAAAATAGGCCCAAACTTTATAAATTGCTAATTTAGCACTTGTTTAATTTAACTAAAATTCATAATCTTAATCCCTACCTTTATATTATATTATATTTATGCCAAGAACATCTATACTCTCAGTTTTCACTATATACACCAAACTTTTCAAAATTTACAATTTAGCTACATAACTTAATAAACTAGCCATTTAAGCACTAGTAAATATTTTTAACTCACCAAACTTTATAATATAAGTTTATATACATATATAGCATATTAAAATCTATTTCTCTCCAAAACAATTCGGCCATAATTATATGATACCATATAGTTTATAAAGGTTGATTTATAAATCATAATAATTATATATAAATACTATGAGTCATATAACTCATGTAAAAATTATTGTAATGTCTTAGATTGATTTTTAGCTCAAAATGGAGCATATTTTCCCTAGACAATTCGGCATGAACAAGTATATAACATAGATAATTTTTGTAACACTAAAATGTGTTTTAAGGTAATAATCTTACCATATATGTTATAAATTATATTTTTGGTATGTATTACTATATAGTTTCGGTTTTAAATACCTAAGAAGGTGTACATAATTTTTGTACAATTTTTAAGAGCTTAACCAAGCTTAAAACATAAAGATTGGCTTAGTAAACTTACTCTTAATAAAGGATGGTTAAGTGCTTGAACTCCTCTTGAATTTCCAAGCTTCCCTCCAATGGAAATTGATGTTCCACTTCGGTTTTTATGCAAGAGAGGAAGGGGTTTAGGAGTTAGATCTTAACAAAGATCTTAAGTAGATTTATAAGTAGTTTTCCAAGGATTTACCTTAGGTATTTTACCTTATATTTTCGGCACTTCTAGGATGGATGGAGAACCAATTTTCCTTCATGAAATCGATGAAGAAAAGAGCTTTAGAAGATGTAGGATTTTCAGATACATATAAAATGTGTCTTAAGGATTTTCAAGCATGAAAAATACCTTAAGATGATCTTGGATGATCCTTGGATTAATGTTGATTTAAGACACTTCCTTGGAGTACAAATGAATGCCAAAAACTTGTATTGATGCTAGGAAGATTCTTGCTTCAAGACTTGATGAGAAATGCTAGGAAATTACCATAGAAATGAAGATAAAAGTTAAACCTTCATTAATGGACTTAAGAGCTTCAAAGGAAGAAGATGAAAGGAGAAGAGAGAATCTTACCAAAACCGGTTGCAAGGAGTGAAGAGAAGGGATTGCAACCGTATGACTTAAGCTAGGAAGGAAAGAAAATTTGATTTGTTTATTTTGGACCCATAATGTAGCATATTAGGTCAAGATTGTTTATTGATTTGCTTTTGATTTTCACGCTCCAAAAGTCCTTCAATTAAGGCTCACTTTCGGCCATGTGAAGAGGCAAGACCATGTGGATTAAATCATGGAACTAGAAGACAATGTAAGTTAGGTATGTTTATTTCTTTTGATTTGTCAATGTTGATTTGTCTTCCTCTTTTCCCTTGTAGGTACACGGCATGGAGCCTGATTTGAGCCTCTTCAATCAGCATTTAATTGCCTTAGACAAACATAGGATGGTCTCTTATATTTACATATTATTTTCCTAGATCCAGTTTTAACTTTTAGATCTCCTTTTTCATTTATAATGCTTACTTTTGTCTAGCTAACATGCCCTTGTTTTGTGCAGGCTTTCGTCAGCATGGGAGTCAAATTGGACTTATATTCTCTTGTCTTTAAGTCATATAGCACATGGGATGGTGAGTCATCAAATTCTATTGCATTTTATAAACTTTAAATGTTGATTTTATAATACATTTGAGGCAGAATTTCGGCCCCATTAATGCTGCTTGTTTGGCACTGTCTTTAATTGATTTAGATGGTCAATTCATCCCCATTTAAGATTCACAATTCGTGGCACCTCAAAAACTTAAAGGTAATTGCGTAAAACGCATTTTTACGGCACCCGATAGTGCATTTTTGTGCTTTAAGGATATTTTGGTAAATAAATTGTTCCAACGAGTTCCAAGTGTTTATAAACTTTTTTTATGGTCAATCATGATATATTAAGGTGTTACATTGAGTTATATGGGGTTATATCAACTCATGACACAATTTCCGAGATTTCTGGGACTCCCGGGGCAAAACAGGAGCGTTAAGAATTTCCCCCGGGCACTTTGTGTATTTTTGAGAAAGTAGCTCGAGCATTCTCTTTAGAATGATGAATAATGATGATAGGAACTCTAATAATGAATTATATAGGAGTTCGTGCCACCTCGGCACTTCTCTAGGGCATTCCTAGGGGTTTATGGGGCCCCCGACGGGAACCTCTGAGCACTTTGCGTTTATTTGGGAATTTGGCGTGAGGACTTAATCTTATATGTTTAATAAAGTGTCATGGTGTATTTGAAATGAAGTGTAATGATTTATTTCATCTTATAAAGTATTTCCGGGTGTTTCCGGGGCTTTTTGTGCTTTAAGGGGCGTGCGTGAGCACTCCCAAGCACTTTGCGTATTTAACCAAATATGGCCTGGGGAATATGTTTGTATAGTCATATAATGAGGGTATGACCATTTGGTTTGAGTTTTACATGGTCATACAAGGTCACGCTTAACGCACGTGTCTAAGGCGTTTTAGCGTTTGTGGTGAAACGACTATTTTTACGTAACGTTTGCATGCATGTGTTTGCATGCGCACGTGAAATGATTTATCCTTTGATTACTTTTCATTATTTAATGGTTTTAAAGTGTTAATTAGATTTGAGGTATTTCAATCTACCCCCCTTAAAAAGGACTTCGCCCCGAAGTCTCATTTCTAAATTCAAAAGGTTGTGGGGGAAACAAGTTCCGTTAATTATCCATAACTCACTTCAGTTTTAGGGAACAAGTCCCAAATCTCACTATTCTTAAGTTCATAGTGTATATCTAACACAACATGTAGTGCAGCGTAGTACACATAATCACATATATCCTCAAGTTAGTGCAACGAAGTGCACATCATTTCATATCACTTCAAAATAGTGCAACGTAGGGCACATAATCTCTTCATTGTGGTGTAACGTAGTACACCTCAGTAAGTAAGGTACAAGGTGCATTCAAATACAGTGTTACACAAGAACACATGCAGACAAGGTGTCACAGAAATGCACAACAAATTCACAAAAGTGCAACATGCACACTAAACTCACAAACGAAAAAGGCTCTACCCCCCTTAAAAAGGGGTACGCCCACTTACCCTAGACTAGAGTGTCTAGTCGGTAAATAATGAGGGAAACTTCGCTCGCATATCGGCTTCTAATTCCATGTGGCCTCTTCCACATCGTGGTTTGACCAAAGAACCTTGACGAGGCTCACAATCTTGTTTCAAGTATCTCGTGTTTTTCTATCTAAGATTCATTGCGGTGTTTCCACGTACCGCATTGTCGGTTCTAATGATAGTGTCTCTGGCTGTAGAACGTGAGAAGGATGAGGCATGTATTTCTTGAGCTGAGACACGTGAAAAACATTGTGTACTTTGCCCAACTCCGCTGGCAAGTCAAGTCGATATGCCACAAGGCCCACCTCTTTGTGATAGCGTAGGGTCCTACAAACTTCGGGCTTAGCTTGCCCTTTTGTCCGAATCTGAATACACCCTTCATCGGTGATACTCGCAGAAATACCTGGTCGCCAACTGCGAACTCAAGGTCTCGTCGTCTCTCATATGCATACGATTTCTGCCTGTCTAGAGCTGCTTTCATATTATTTCTGATTTGTTGCACTTCCGCCTGAACTTGTTCTAAGTACTCAGGCCCAATGATGACGGTCTCACTAGACTCGTCCCAACACAACGGTGTGTGGCATGGTCTGCCATATAATGCTTGGAAAGGTGACATCTTTATAACTGTTGTTGTATGCAAATTCAATTAGATGTAACCTATCTATCCAGCTGCCCTGAAAATCCAAGGCACATGCTCGTAGCATGTCCTCTAAGGTCTGAATACTCCTCTCTAATTGACCATCCGTCTGAGGATGAAACCCTGTGCTAAGTTTCAATTCAGTTCCAAGTGCTTCGCGAGTAGCTCGCCAATATCGAGAAAGAAATCTGGTATCTCGATCCGAAACAATAGTCCTCGGTACTCCGTGATGTCTGATAATCTCTTTTTCAAATAGTTCTGCCAACCTTGGCACCTTCCAAGTGTCCTTCATTGGTATGAATCTCGCCACTTTTGTCAGTCGGTCTACAACGACCCATATCATGTTTAATCCTCCTCTCGTAGGTGGTAGTCCCACCACGAAATCCATAAAGATATCGTAAAACTTCCATTCTGGAACTGGCATAGACTATACCATGCCCCCTGGGCGTCTGTGTTCGAATTTCACTTTCTGACAAGTGAGACATCGAATGACATATTCTGTCACGCCACTCTTCATATCACTCCACCAGAAATGCCTCTTTAGATCTTTGTACATCTTAGAAGCTCCTGGATGGACAGATGTGGAAGAAGTGTGGGACTCTCGAAGAATATACTCCTTTAAATCTGTGCTGTCTCTGGGAATACACAATCTTCCCTTCAATCTGATCAGCCCATCTTCGTGTAACTGGAACTCATACTTTCCTCCTTCGAATGTACCGTTAGACAACTTCTGACTGATCTCTCTCATTCGCTGATCATTCAGCTGTGCGGTGCGTATGTTGTCTATAAGACTCGAGCTAGCCACAATGGCATTTAAGGAATGTGCTCGCCGACTCAATGCGCCAGCTACAACATTAGCTTTTCCTTCTTTGTACTGCAAGTCTATGTCGTAATCCTTGAGAAATTCGACCCAACTACGTTGTCTCATGTTTAACTCCCTCCGAGTAATTACATATTTCAAACTTTTATGATCCGAGTATACGGTCATCTGGACACCATACAGGTAGTGGCGCCAGATCTTCAATGCAAATACAATTGCTCCTAGCTCCAAATCATGTGTGGGATAGTTCTCTTCATGCTTCTTCAGTTGTCGGGAAGCGTAGGCGACTACTTTCCCATTCTGCATGAGTACGCTTCCAAATCCCCTGCCTGATGCATCACAGTAAACTTCATAACCTTTTGCGCCTTCAGGTATAGTCAAAACTGGTGCTGAGGTCAAAGCATCCTTCAAACACTGGAATGAGGTTTCACATTCTTCAGTCCATGTGAATGGCGCGTCCTTCTTCATTAAGCTGGTCATCGGTTTTGCTATTCTGGAGAAGTCTTTGACGAACCTTCTGTAGTAGCCTGCTAACCCAAGGAAACTCCTGATATCAGTCACTGACCTAGGTCTAGGCCATGTGCGAACTGCTTCTATTTTTGCTGCATCCACGGCGATCCCAGCGTCCGAGATGACATGATCGAGAAAGGAAACTCGATCTAGCCAAAACTCACATTTGGAGAACTTAGCATAAAGCTGGTTCTCCCTTAAGATCTCAAGTACACGTCGGAGGTGACTCTCATGTTCTTCCTTAGACTTTGAATAAATTAGAATGTCATCGATGAATACGACTACAGTCTTGTCCAGCTGCTCTCTGAATAATCTGTTCATTAAGTCCATGAAGACTGCTGGTGCGTTTGATAAGCCGAAAGGCATCACTGTAAATTCATAGTGGCCATATCGCGTTCGAAATGCTGTCTTTTCCCTGTCTTGTTCCCTGATGGGTATCTGATGGTATCCTGATCTCAAATCAATCTTTGAAAACACTTTTGCTCCTCTCAATTGGTCAAACAAATCGTCGATTCGTGGCAGTGGGTATTTATTCTTCACCGACACTACATTAAGCTCTCTGTAATCGATGCATAACCGAAGGCTTCCATCATTCTTCTTTACGAAAAGAACTGGTGCTCCCCAAGGCGATACACTAGGTCTTATGTATCCCTTGTCTAACAGATCCTTCAACTGTTCTTTCAACTCAGCCATTTCTGCTGGTGCCATACGATACGGTGCCTTAGCTATGGGGCCGGTACCTGGTAGTAATTCAATGGAGAATTCTACCTCTCTGGTTGGCAGTAAACCTGGAAGTTCCTTTGGAAAAATATCCGGAAATTCCGACACCACTAGCATGTCTGGATCAAAGTCTGGGTCATGCTCCATATCCTGAACATAGCATAAATATACTTCCTTCAGCTTCATGACCTCCTTTTACATGGACATAGCAGATATCACTTTTATCGATGGTGCCCTAGGGCTCTGGCGGTAAGACACTATCACTCCTGATGGGCTCTTGAGTAACAGTCGGCATTCTGCACAAAGGATGCGGCCTCTGTGCCGCCCCAACTAATCCATCCCGACTATGACGTCGAATCCTAGACCTCTGAACTCAATTTGGTCAATGGGAAATTCTTCCTCCTTAATACGGATAGTGGCCCCTCTATAAAAATGAGTGCATCTGACCTTCTCCTCAGACGGGAGTGCCACCTTTAAATCAGGTAACTCTACAGCGTCTAGCCCCAACTTCCCCACAAGCGTAGGCGAAACGAAAGTATGTGAGGCTCCGGAGTCGAACAGTACTGATGCAGCCACTTCATTGACAGGAAAGGTACCAGTGAGGATCGTGCCGCCCTTGCTGGCCTCCTCCTCAGTAAGTATACTTAAGGCACCTTCCGTCTCCTTGGCACAACCTAACAACAAATTCGTATAAGTACTTGGCATATGATGGAGGTCGAAAGACATTCACATTTCATAACAATAATGCTTCATTGATAAGATGATCTTCTTTCACGTGTCTAAACGACGTTTACAATGCTAGTATTTTCTAAAGGTCAAACTTAGTCGTCCTGGTTTCATATAGGTGGTGTTTATCACTGTCGAAGGTGCTGTGTTTATTTTAATCCTTTTAATTCCATGATATAGCATCCTTGACTTTCCACCCATTATTAGAACATCTCCTGACTTCAATATGAACTTCTTTGCAAGGTCCACAAGCTTCTGCTCGCCATATATGAATTCTACGTCATCTCCAATTGACAAGGACAATACTGGTACTCCTTGATCGAGGGACTCTTGTGTTTCATCCTTATCCTAGTGCAGTCCTAAGCGGCCTCCTTCTTCATAGAAGTTGATGATACATAGATCAGCCCTTAGATTGGGAACTGGATCTTCTTCTAGTTGTTGTGCAATATTAACTGTTTGTTCCACAATTTGTAAAAATTCTTCTGGGATTTTTGGTACTTGCGCTCCATCTCCAGTTCTCGTATCCTGATAGGTCTTTGTGTAAGGATTCCAGTCCTTTCCTAAGCACATCATTTTCAGCTTCATTTTTGATCCTCCTGGAAATTCAGGAGTGTAGAACCCTCCTGGTCCTGCTCCCACTTCTTGACATCTTCTGATGATTGCGATTTGTATTTCCGGTGTTAGGTATCCTTTGAGTAGTATTAGCCCTGGTTGGATAACCTTACATTGTTCGTTTGCTGGTTCACGAGCTTTGATAATGTTTTCTTCCAGGGAGGGCGGTGAGGGAATAGGAAAGCATATCTTATAGCTTCCTACGTGGTTTAAAATCCTACTAGTGAGTCTTACTAGTTCCTTTCTACTCAATTAGGCACTTAAGGCATGCAAGCACTCATTCACAACATTCATTGCTCAAGGACATGATTGTATGGGTTTAGAAGTACCTGGGTTGGTAGAGGTGCCAGCTTCATCTGAGCGGTCCATGACATGCAGGGCGGGTCCCAATGCTGGGCCTTTGCCCTTAGCTCCCTGAGCTTGGTTTGTTGGTGGAGGATGTGTATTGCCGGCTCACTCTTATGGCCGGTGTTTGCCTTAGCTCCCGGGCGATAGTTCTTGCTCTCCGGGTTTCGAATGCACTCGAAGGCACGGTGTCCCCATAACTGACAGTGGCGGCACTGGACTTTCTCCCCTTGGCAGTCCACACCGGGGTGGTCCTTTCCGCATTGTTTGCAGTTGAAGTGGCGGACAAACTTCTGGCCCGTGTTTGAGCCATATCCAGAACCCTTAGGTGGGTAGGATTTCTGTGACTTTGCTGCTCCGTGGGGTTCCGGCTGGGGGTTCCCAGTGGCTTGGTTCCCCTTCCCTTGATAGGACCTCTGGCCTTTCTGAAAGGGCTTGTTCCTTTTGCTGGAACTTCCTTGCTTGACATCATCATTGCCAGGCCCGTCCTTCCTTTTCTGGGAGCTCAAAGCATCCCTCATTCTGCAAGTGATCTCCACAACGGAGACAACATGGTAGCATTCCAGAAATCTCAAAGGTATCAGTTTCCAACTCTTCTATGATGGAGTATAGTAGATAATATAATTCCAACTGGTTCATATCTTCCCTGTTTACCTGTAAGCTGGTGGGGATGACTGGTCCCATCCCATATTGAAGTCGAGGGCTCAGTCCCCCATAGAAGCGGTCGACCAAAATCTGGTCCGAGTATCCTAATCCTGGTAGCAATCGGAGTAGGGAAGTAAATTTTGCATAGTATTCATCCACTGTCATCTTTCCAGTCTGTTCAAGCGCGTCAAACTCCCTAGTCTTCACCATCCTAGTGTGAGTCGGGTAGTACTTGCCCCTTAGAAGAGCGGTGTAGGCTCCCCAGGTGAAAGCTGGATCGGCCATGTGGTCGGCCTTCACCATGTTCCACCAATCCCTTGCTGCGTCTTTCAAGTAAAAGGCAGTGAGCCTCACTTTGTCCCCAGCTGGGACGGCGAGTGTCTCAAACACTGCTTCCATCTCCGTGATATAAGTCTCCAAGTGTGTAGGATCAGTCTGTCCTTTGAAGACAGCTGGCCTGCGATCAGCCAAGCTCTTCACCCAGTCTTTCTCCCTGGGTGGTGGTAGTGGAGGTTGTTGCTGCTGCTGCGCAACTCCCGCCTGTGCAAATGCTTGTGCTATCAAAGCAGCGATATCAGTCAGCCTGACGGGTGACTCTTCTGCTGTCTGGCCGCGGCGTCCACCTCTTCCTGACATCTGCAGAATGTTGGTGTATATTAGATACTGTGGTTACAGTCTTGGTCTTGGATAGCGGTCTAAGTAAAACTAACTTAAACTCCTTTCTATACTATCACTCAACCCGTAACCCAAGGCTTTAGAAATCCTAAATCTCGGTGTATTCTTGTATCCAGAGCGTAACTACACTCTGATACCACTTTTTGTAACATCCCAACCCGAAATCTAACAACCTGAACGATGATCGCTCCCAATAAAACTTAAACTGCAACGGAATAAATTACAACAACCGGGTGGTATTACAATGCCGTTAGCCACCCATGTGACTAACAAGGCTAACTCCAAATACAACTACAAATGTCACAGTCTGAATACGAATACAATCCCGAGATATTAGGAATTAAACTCAAAGGTATAATAATCAAGTAAAAACAATAACTGATGATAAACTCCCACAGCTTAGTCTACCCCACCTACGCTCGGTCGGCTAATCTTCTCAACTTCAGGTACCTGAAAAGTGGGGTGCCCCGAAGGGCTCAGCAAACAACGCTGGTATGAAAAGCGGGCAGCCCACAAGCTACTGGGCCACACCAACTACTTTGTCGAATACATGCAGGTCATTTTTTTGTAAAGCTGTAAACAAGCAGCATAATATACATAACAAGTATTCATACAAGGACAACAATGTCACACAGAACAAGACTTCAGAAGGTCAAGTTAGGTGTTCTGTAATTGCTTGATAGTAGTCAGATCCACACAATGGGACTAACATGTATATAGGAGTACATCATTATAGAGGAGGTATAGTGACCTCGTTAAACTCTATCTTCATAGAGTAAATTGGTCGGGTATGATAAACCCTTAGACGAGATGGGACTCTCGTATAAGTAGGTGGGTAATAATTCCCTCAGAAGATAACGTAGTAAACTCCTGTACTTAAAAGAGGTGGGTATTGTACCCTCGAGAGAAATGTAGCCTTTCTCCCAACTTAAAAATATTCCGGTACGGTCCCGGTGAGTGGATATAGAGTGCACCCAAAACTTCCGTCGCGACGTATATTCAAATAGGAGTTGACCTGAGACAGGTACATCTCCTGTAGCATGCATGGCCAGATCCATCTGGGCTCTTCGCTACTCGTGGTATAAAATTGTTAGGTGTCACACAAGGACGTTAAACAAGAACACAATGTAATGTGTATTGTCAGTTATCATGATTAGGATAACGACATTTGTTATAAAGTGAAGTTAGTGAGAAACTTGAGTACAAGTTCTCGGTATAATAATACGCAGGTATTTACTCCACTGGTAAGGTAGTGTTGTATGCGTGGTACATACACGTTACTGTTAGTATCGTTCATGCATATAAAATAACACAACAGTGCACAAGAGTAGTACAACATTTTACATACAATTATCTTGGTCGTTAATTCAAACAACAGATAGCACACAAGCCGGTATAATCCGGTAGCAAACAGGCTGGAAGAATCCCATACCGTTCACCGTAGATTGCAAGTGAATATATCCTGGTCAACGCCTGGTCAAGTATAGTCCTAGAACAGGATTAACTGAGAGTGTTAATTTATGTTACTCTCGTATAATAATTTTATTGGATCATGAAACGATTTCGTATTCGTTATTTCATGTGAGGTTTATTTCTTTATACTTAGATAGTTTCCTTAACCTCTTAACCTTATTAATAAATTAAGGTATTTATATATATTTCCAATTCATGTAGTATTAATTTATAAAACTTATATTGTGTGGTAATTTCTTTTAATTACCTTATGATTTAATATATAACTTATTTTGTTATTCCCTTTGATTTATTTTTAAATCCTTTAATGTATATATATATATATTTGTGTACTATTTATGTTACATGTTTATTGTCTAAATGACATAACAACTTTATAATTCCTCAAATATATTTATATGTCACACATGGACATAATATTCTTACCATTTTTATTATTCTCCACTTAACCACAAATAATATTAATTGATTACAATTAAATTCCTTATAACTATATAACCCATAGTTTGAATTCCATAATCCCTTAAATCAAAATTCTTTTTTCTAATTCCTCCAAATATCCATATAGGACCTATAATTATTTAAATTTAATTACTTACCCCTATATTTCTGTTATTTACAAAACAACCATAATAATTCATAAACTTTACATTTAAACTTTAATCTCATTATATTATATAGTTCTAATTCCTTTTTAATTATATTACAAAACCACCACTAATATTTTGGTATATACCATTTGAACATTATAACTTTTCGAAAATTACAACTTGGCCCCACAATCTTTCGGCCTTAATATCATATTTCCTATAATTACAATTTAACCTTAAAAATCTTATAACCTTAATTAATAACTTATAACCTATAGTTTTAATATTACATTCCTTCAATTGCCAAAATGAACTCTTATAATTTCTTTAATTACTATATAACCCCAATAAATTTCGGCTTTCACATAAACTTTCCATAAATTACATTTTCACCCCCAAAACTTTATACTAGTTACTTAATAACTTATAAACTATAGTTTAATACTTAATTCTTCTAAATTTCGGAAGAGTACTTATAATTCCTCTAATTATGGATTCGCCCCACACTAAACTCCAAGTTTTCATATAAACTTTTATAAATTTCAAAATGGCCCCAAACTTTATAAATTGCTAATTTAGCACTTGTTTAATTTAACTAAAATTCATAATCTTAATCCCTACCTTTATATTATATTATATTATATTATATTTATGCCAAGAACATCTATACTCTCGGTTTTCACTATATATACACCAAACTTTTCAAAATTTACAATTTAGCCACATAACTTAATTAACTAGCCATTTATGCACTAGTAAATATTTTTAACTCACCAAACTTTATAATATAAGTTTATATACATATGTAGCTTATTAAAATCTATTTCTCTCCAAAACAATTCGACCATAATTATATGATACCATATAGTTTATAAAGGTTGATTTATAAATCATAATAATTATACATAAATTCATATGAGTCATATAACTCATGTAAAAATTATTGTAATGTCTTAGATTGATTTTTAGCTCAAAATGGAGCATATTTTCCCTAGACAATTCGGCATGAACAAGTATTTAACATAGGTAATTTTTGTAACACTAAAATGTGTCTTAAGGTAATAATCTTACCATATATGTTATAAATTATATTTTTGGTATGTATTACTATATAGTTTCGGTTTTAAATACCTAAGAAGGTGTACATAATTTTTGTACAATTTTTAAGAGCTTAACCAAGCTTAAAACATAAAGATTGGCTTAGTAAACTTACTCTTAATAAAAGAAGGTTAAGTGCTTGAACTCCTCTTGAATTTCCAAGCTTCCCTCCAATGGAAATTGATGTTCCACTTCGGTTTTTATGCAAGAGAGGAAGGGGTTTAGGAGTTAGATCTTAACAAAGATCTTAAGTAGATTTATAAGTAGTTTTCTAAGGATTTACCTTAGGTATTTTACCTTATATTTTCGGAACTTCTAGGATGGATGGAGAACCAATTTTCCTTCATGAAATTGATGAAGAAAAGAGCTTTAGAAGATGTAGGATTTTCAGATACATATAAAATGTGTCTTAAGGATTTTCAAGCATGAAAAATACCTTAAGATGATCTTGGATGCTCCTTGGATTAATGTTGATTTAAGACACTTCCTTGGAGTACAAATGAATGCCGAAAACTTGTATTGATGCTAGGAAGATTCTTGCTTCAAGACTTGATGAGAAATGATAGGAAATTACCATAGAAATGAAGATAGAAGTTAAACCTTCATTAATGTACTTAAGAGCTTCAAAGGAAGAAGATGAAAGGAGAAGAGAGAAGCTTACCAAAACCGGTTGCAAGGAGTGAAGAGAAGGGATTGCAACCGTATGACTTAAGCTAGGAAGGAAAGAAAATTTGATTTGTTTATTTTGGACCCATAATGTAGCATGTTAGGTCAAGATTGTTTATTGATTTGCTTTTGATTTTCAGGCTCCAAAAGTCCTTCAATTAAGGCTCACTTTAGGCCATGTGAAGAGGCAAGACCATATGGATTAAATCATGGAACTAGAACACAAGGTAAGTTAGGTATGTTTATTTCTTTTGATTTGTCAATGTTGATTTGTCTTCCTCTTTTACCTTGTCGGTACACGGCATGGAGCCTGATTTAAGCCTCTTAAATCGGCATTTAATTGCCTTAGACAAACATAGGATGGTCTCTTATATTTACATATTATTTTCCTAGATCTAGTTTTAACTTTTAGATCTCCTTTTTCATTTATAATGCTTACTTTTGTCTAGCTAACATTCCCTTGTTTTGTGCAGGCTTTCGGTAGCATGGGAGTCAAATTGGACTTATATTCTCTTGTCTTTAAGTCATATAGCACATGGGAAGGTGAGTCATCAAATTCTATTGCATTTTATAAACTTTAAATGTTGATTTTATAGTACATTTGAGGCAGAATTTCGGCCCCATTAGTGCTGCTTGTTTGGCAATGTCTTTAATTGATTTAGATTTTCAATTCATCCCCATTTAAGATTCACAATTCGTGGCACCTCAAAAACTTAAAGGTAATTGCGTAAAACGCATTTTTACGGCACCCGAAAGTGCGTTTTTGTGCTTTAAGAATATTTTGGTAAATAAATTGTTCCAACGAGTTCCAAGTGTTTATAAACTTTGTTTATGGTCAATCATGATATATTAAGGTGTTAAATTGAGTTATATGGGGTTATATCAACTCATGACACAATTTCCGGGATTTCCGGGACTCCCAGGGCAAAACAGGAGCGTTAAGAATTTCCCCCAAGCACTTTGTGTATTTTTGAGAAAGTAGCTCAAGCATTCTCTTTAGAATGATGAATAATGATGATAGGAACTCTAATAATGAATTATATAGGAGTTCATGCCACCTCGGCACTTCTCTGGGGCATTCCCGGGGGTTTATGGGGCCCCCGACGGGTACCTCCGGGCACTTTGCGTTTATTTGGGAATTTGGCATGAGGACTTAATCTTATATGTTTAATAAAGTGTCATGGTGCATTTGGAATGAAGTGTAATGATTTATTTCGTCTTATAAAGTATTTCCGGGTGTTTCCGGGGCTTTTCGTGCTTTAAGTGGCGTGCGTGAGCACTCCCAAGCACTTTGCGTATTTAACCAAATATGGCCTGGGGAATATGTTTGTATAGTCATATAATGAGGGTATGACCATTTGGTTTGAGTTTTACAAGGTCATACAAGGTCACGCTTAACGCATGTTTCTAAGGCGTTTTAGCGTTTGTGGTGAAACAACTATTTTTACGTAACATTTGCATGCATGTGTTTGCATGCGCAGGTGGTATGATTTATCCTTTGATTAATTTTCATTATTTAGTGGTTTTAAAGTGTTAATTAGATTTGGGGTATTTCATGCCTTGTCATTCTCCTTTGCTTCAAGGTAAGGAAAACCAAAGAAAAACTTCATTCCCCCTTGTTTTTATATATGGCCGAGAATCACAATTTAATGGTGTCTTCTCTTGATCTTTCATAGCTCCATTTCAAACTTCAAAGGACTAGGTGGAGTCCTCTCTTGCTACTTAATCAAATTCTCATTCAAATCCAAGGTAAACTCCCATTTTAATGTATTAAGACACTTATGTAAACTAGGGTTTATATATGAGTTTAAGTATTAATCTTAAAGCTCATTACCCTTATATGTGTGTGTGGATAGAAGGTTGACAAGTGATCAAGTTCCTTGCTGATTTTCAATCCACGAAAACAAGAAAGAAAACTTGAAGAGAAGAGGTAAATAACCTAACTTAATGTGGTTTAATGTGTCCTAGGAAATTGAGCTTTAAAATGCTTAATAAACTACCTAAAGAGCCAATGGGAAATGAGATAGAAAAATACCAACAAGGAGGTTATTAAGGGCATATGTTATGTTGTGTGTGTATTTGCAGGTCAAAGGCATTTAGTAAGTGGAAATCCAGTGTTTAAGATTAATTGTGACAGCCCAGACAAACAGCCCACATGTGAGACATTGTCCGCTTTGGCCCAAGGCCGCACGGATTTGTTCCTGGGGTTTCCGCCCCAAAACGCGTCTCACAGGGGAAGAGTATCCCCACCCTAATAAGGTATGGTTCGTGCTCTCTCCCAATCGATGTGGGAGGTGACCCCTCTCTCGGGTGTCACACTCTACCCCCCTTGGGAGCCCAGCGCCCTCGCGGGCCCACTGGCACACCGACCTGGGTCTGGCTCTGATACCATCTGTGACAGCCCAGACAAACAGCCCACATGTGAGATATTGTTCGCTTTGGCCCAAGGCCGCACGGATTTGTTCCTGGGGTTTCCGCCCCAAAACGCGTCTCACAAGGGAAGAGTATCCCCACCCTAATAAGGTATGGTTCGTGCTCTCTCCCGATCGATGTGGGAGGTGACCCCTCTCTCGGGTGTCACACTATTGAAATACCCCAAACTTAGATATGGTGTTTAAATGATAAACTAAGATATAAGGAGGCTAAATAATGCCTTAGAAACATTAAGAAACATTTCTAATCAAAGAAAATAAGGAAACACAAGCAACAAAAGAGCAGTTTTAGCAAAAACGTGCTCTAAGCTTGGAGAGACTTGGGAGAGTACCCAAATATTGTTCTAAGACCTTAGTAATATCCTAATGGTCATTTTAAATCAATTACCAAAGAAAACCAAGCTTGAAAACAAGTTAAAACACAAAATGTGCTTTAAGAGTCTTAAAGCACGTTTTTGAAAAATTGTCTTGTAAATGAGTTTTGAATGGCTAAATGTCCATCATTACTCTTTAATTAACATGTGTACTATATAGTATCACATTTGGAAGTCTATATCAATGGGAAATCAAAAATTTCACAACAATGTGCCTTGTTTTGTGAATAGTGAATTAATTAAGCTAGTTTATAACATAAGTCTATATAAGTGAGACATTTGGTCAACAAAGACTTAATGACCCTCATTATTAAAAGGGGTCCGGTTTCTTATGAGGTGAGTCACCACCTTCATGAGTCATTAAGTAAATAAGGAAGCAAATAAGAGTTATAAAGTAAAAGCACTATTCATCTTTTACATAAATATCACACTTTATTAGTTCTCTCTCCTCACTTCTTCATTCTCCTTTGTTTTCCCACGGTTTGAGCTGCTCTCTCCCTTCTCCATTAACGTGAAGCACAACCCCATGCTCCATCTAGCTTTGCCCACATCTTGCTCATTTTAGCTCCAAAACCAAAACAAATCACATATTCTTCTTAGTTAGCTCAAGCTCTCTCTTTCTATCTTTTCAAAACTTCAAGAGCTTCATTTTGGTGCCAAGTCAAACCACCATTAGAGGAGGAAATTCAAGTTTGGAGACTCCATTGGCTTCTCCATTCTCTTAAGGTAAAGAAAGTGCAAGAAAATCTAGGTTTCCACCATTTTCTTCACATGTCCGAAAATTAGTGCTCATGGGACTCCATTTTAATGCCTTGTTCTAGCTTGTTTCTACTCTTCAAAGGAGAGAGGAGGTCCTTCTTGCTTCATATCCAAGCTTGTCTTGAGAAACCAAGGTAAAACAATCACCTTAATACCTTAAAGCATATTTTTAACCTAGGGTTTGTTCCTTAGGGTTAATGTGTTATCTAGTACTCATTGGAGTCATTGGATATTGGTTAGAACATTGGCAAGGAGATACACATTGGTGACCGAGATTGAACAAAGAAAACCTAAGGAAGAAAGCTTTTTAAGCTTGTAAAAGAACAAGGTAAATTACTTACCTTAAGGTGTTTTATTGTTTAAGGGAATGGGATTTAGATATGTGATGAGTTTAGTGTAGAGTTTACATTAGAAAAGGGTTATATAAAACCTAGGAGAAACAATGAGCATGTTTGTGAACTTGTGACTAAAGAGCAAATGAGAAGAAGAGATAGTTAAAACAATGTTGAGGTGAATTACAAGAAGCATTTTATTTCAATGGGAGCCTTGTTGTGTGTATTCGCAGGTTGAAGGCATATATATGTGGAAACTCAGTGGTTAAGATTATTGTCATTTAAGGGCCTAAGTGCCAAGCATTTTAAGTTTAAGCACTATATGATGATGTGTGGTGTAAATTGTGTGTTAAGGTGTGTTGTGATGAGAATTTGGGTGATGTTGGTTGGTTGATGGAGAAAAACCATGTGTTAGGATGTGCTATGTACTAGAGAACCCATGGCAAAATTTAAAGGAGAACTTAAGTGTTTAAGATATTCTAAGGGGATTTAATGACTAAGGAAGTACTAGGATGTTCTAGGGTTGTCTTGATGAAAAAGGGTGAGAATAAGGTGTTCTAATGACTTATAATGACTTAGGTATCACCATGAAGGATTTAGGAAACAAGAGAATGTATTTGAGTATTTAGGACTTAGGCAAATGTTGGTGTACAACTAGGAAGGAAATAATGTGTTGATGGATGGAAGTTTAAACTTGTGAAGGAACTTTAAGTAAAGCATAAAAGAGTTTTAGATGGTGAAAGTGCTTGGGAGATGATGTTATAGTGGTGAGGAAACATTTGGCATAGTGGTTACATTAGGCATGAACCACCACCTAGAAACCTAGAGGAAAACATTACAAGTGTTAGCATTAATACAAGGAAAATGTATAATGATTAAGGTGAATCTTGGTGAATGATTTAATGTGTTTTGAGGAGGGCTTAAGGTGTATTTGAGTGCCCAAATGAGGTTATAACATATTAGGATATATGAGGAGAAGTTTGGAGTTGAAAGAGAAGGAAGAAACAAGGTTCTGGAGCCGACCGACCTTAGGACCGGACCTGCAAGGTCGGTCGAGCTCAGTTTACACTACCGGAGAAAGTTTCTGGAATGGACCGACCTTGGGACCGGACTTGCAAGGTCGGTCGGGCCTGTATTTTGTGAAGGAATTAAGTCTCTGGAATGGACCGACCTTGGGACCGGACTTGCAAGGTCGGTCGGGCATGTATTTTGTACGGTAATAAGTCTCTGGAATCGACCGAACATAGGACCGGACTTGGCAAGTTCGGTCGAGCTTAAATTTCCCTCGGGGAAACTCTCGGGAATGGACCGACCTTGGGGACCGGACTTGCAAGGTCGGTCGGGGGTAGAATTTTCAAACGGTGAAGTGTTCTGGAATGGACCGACCTTAGGTAAGGTCGGTCGGAAGTTCGGTCGAGCCTAAAAATAAAAAAAAAAGAAATTTTGAATTCTAAGAATGGTAATAGGTAATAAGGTATACCTTTGGTAGGGTAGTAATGATTAGGACCCTAAGAACTAAGGAATTAAGTTAAGATTAAGTATAAGTTTTAATGTTTAAAGTTAAGTTGTAAGCTAAGTGGCAAGACTTGAGAGGTTATTGAATGGGAATCCTTAGGGACTAAGTGAGTTAAGTAAGGTGCAAATAACTAATGACCTAAAAATGAATGAATGTTTTAGGTTTGTGAATTGGGACCCCGAAGAAGGTTAAAAAACAACGACGACGGTGAACGGTACAATCCTTCTTGTGACCTGCTTGCTAACGAGGTGTCCCTCGGCTTGTGTGCTATCTGTTTAATTGCTATGACTAAAACAAGATAAAGCATGCAACCGGATATATTGTTCTCGTTGTGTTTGTGTTATCTTTACACTAACCCGCGAGACTTGAGATTGTTACTAACCAAGTTTAGTACTTACTGAGTTAAGAATAAGAGTTAAGTTTGGTGGTTGTTGGTTAATGCCCGTTAAGGCTTAGCTAGCACATGGTGATTAAGATTTCTACTAACTGGAACTTGAGTGAGGAAACCCGGGACCGATCTCCGGTCATGCATGCTAAGGAAAAAGGGGGACGGTATCTGAATCAGATCCGCCCTCCGCTTAAGGACTTGTCTTCGGACTTGTAGCCTAGGGCCGGTTGCCGGCTCAGCTACGCTGGACTCCCGTCCAGAGTAGGTGGCATTAAGATGGTGCGGTGGGATCACCTAAATCCCAGGTTCGAATTAAGCTACAACCAATCCCTTCCAGGAAAGGTTTGTATACTGAGATTAAGATTAAGATTAAGATTAAGGTAAGGTAAGGAACTGAGATTAAGGAAATGAGGACTAAGGAGGGGGTTACTAACCCACTTGATAAGGGAACGCTTGAGTCGTTCATTGTTTGTGAACTATATATGTTCATCTGTGGTTATTGTTATTGCACTTCATATTATGCTTGTGTATGTAATCAATTTCCATGCTATCGACAATTAGTCGTCGTAGCCCCGTTAGCTTGGGGGCCATGAGAGGGTGTACCAGCATTCGTGCTGACCCTCGGGGGCTATTTTTACACTTGCAGGTAAGAGACCCATGAGGACGCACTACGAGAGTAGGAGCGGGGTTAGACTTAGGGTGGGATGTTTATTTTGAGTTCGGGTTGCGCCTGTGCACCCGACTGTTTATATTTAAACTGAGTAAGGTTGAGATTATGTTTAAGATACTTGTACTCGGTTGGTTGTGGTTGTGGATGGTGATGTTTTGAGTTGGATAAGTTTATAAGTATTGTAAATGTTAAGACCGGTATATTCTAACGATCAGACCGTGGCAAGGTCCAGGTGTTATTTATTTCCGCTGCGACGTATTCGATTAAGTGTTCAGTTTGCGATAACCACGAATGGCTTTGGATGGGGTGTTACAAAAAGTGGTATCAGAGCGTAGTTACGCTCTGATCAAGAAATACCGGACATGAGTAACCACCGAGTTAGGATATAAGTTAAGGAATAAGTGTTGGGTTAAGGGTGTGAGAAGTTAGAGTGAGTAGAGTCAGATGACCACTAATAAGTGTGGATCGTCTTTACCGTCTACGGACGTTATAAATTCTAACCGAAACAGTGGTGAATACAAATCTAATGTGAGTTATGCTTGTTCAGATGGCAGGACGTCCTAGGGGAAGCCGAGGTCGCGGCCAGGGTGAGGATACTTCAGGAATACCTGGAGGGCAGACGATCGCAGAGATCGTAGCTGCCGCATTAGGGCATATGGGCTATCAGCCTGGTGCGGGTGCACCACCTCCACCGCCACAACCTAGGGAACCAAACTGGGTGAAGAGTCTAGCAGATCTTCGACCCGCGCACTTTAAGGGGGAGACCGATCCCGCCAAGCTTGAGGCGTACATCTCCGAGCTGGAGACCGCCTTCGAGACCCTTGATGTCCCTGCTGGGATCAAGGTGCGCCTAGCTGCTTTCTATCTGAAGGGGGCGGCAGGCGATTGGTGGAAGCTGGTGAGGGCCGAGCATGTGGCCAATCCAGAGTTCGGCTGGGAGCAGTACACCGCCTTGCTACGAGCAAAGTACTACCCCGCCCATGTCCAGACGAAGAAGCGCTTGCAGTTGGATGCGCTTAGGCAGACGGACAAGATGACAGTGGACGAGTATTACTCAGAGTTCACTGCCTTGCTCCGTCTTCTGCCAGGTCTTGGATATTCTGACCAGATCCTGGTGGACCGCTTCTATGGCGGGCTTAGCCATCGACTCCGCTACGGCATGGGGCCGACGAGTTACACTACCTTGCAGGTAATAAGAATGATTGAGATTTGAGTAAGTAATGAGTAAGATTTAGATTATGAGAAATAAGAGTGACTAATACTATGGAAAAGCAGGAGTGCTATCATGCCGCTGCTAAGGTTGAGATAACCGTCCAGCTGAGGGACGAGGAGAATGCAAAGAGGAAGAGTGCTGGTAAGAGCTCAGAAAGTCAAGGGCAAGGAGGGTACAAGAAACAAAAGTACCAGCCTCAGGCCCAGAAAAATCAGAACCCAAAGGGGAGGGAGGAAAAGGAGAAGGCTTCGGAAGAGCCATTGAAGTTGACATATGCTATTGCAGCTACACCCCTGCGCTCTAAGGCGCCAAAGGGTAAGGAATTGATATTAAATGAGTTAAGAAACAAATTAGTAACCATTTGAGATATGAGAATTGACATTATGAATCATCAGGATCTGAGACTGAGAAGGGAGCCGGTGGTGGCTACCAGCGACGCTTCATTTGTAGGTGGTGTCACAAGGACCACCCCGGGCTCGATTGTAAAGGGAATAAGGTGGAGTGCAACTTCTGTGGAGTCTATGGACACCGGGCATATGATTGGTACCTGAACCCTGCTAGCAGAGCCTATAGGCCCGATACCAGGGGCAAGGGCAAGACCGATCAGGGAGCTGGATCTGACGGTCAGAGGAAGGTGCAGCAGCCGGCGGACAAGAACCCACGGGTGACCCAGAAGACGGGACCCACTTTACACATGGTGGACCGGGACGATGAGCCTGAACCCTCATCGAGCCAGGTACCACTATAACCATTTAGTAATAAAAACTACCTGCTTACCGCATTATCATGCATGCTTGGTGAATAAATGAGTTAAGTAAGAATAAGATGAGATTAGAACTTAAGTAAGATATAACCTACTACCACTTTAGGAAGATTCAACATTGCTACCCAATACCATCTACATCTAACCCGGAGCACACCGACATCGAAACCATAGACTTTCCAACCGAACAATGTCAGGTTATCCGCCCAGGTATGATTTTATTAAGGGGATACCTGACACCCGAAGCACAAATAGCCATCATCAGAGATGCAATCAACTAGGAATGGGACCGGGAGGTTTTTACACACCGGAGTACCCAGGGGGAGCAAGGATGAATTAAAGATGATGAGCTTGGGCAAGGATTGGAATCCGTATGCCAAGAATTACCAAACCATGAGAGTGCAAGATGGAGTCTCACCACCGGGAATACCCGAAGAGTTCCATCCAGTTATTACACAAGTCGTGGAAATCGCTCAGCAGTTGGAGGCTGAACCGATTCCAGACATCCAAGCAGACATTTGCATTGTAAACTTCTACGAGAAGGACGGGAAACTGGGACTACACCAGGATAAGGACGAGACAACGGAGTCTCTCGAAAGAGGGATACCCGTAGTGTCTTGGTCCATTGGGATGATGATGAGAATTTTTATACGGCGAGCAGAAGCGTGCGGACCGTGCAGATAAGTTAGTACTTAAGTCAGGTGATGTATTAATTTGGGAGGAGAATCAAGGATGTTATACCATGGGATTAAGAGAATCAAGCTGAATACAGCACCATCAGCAGTAATCAATGCGACGCATATGAGACCAGGAAGATTAAACCTAACCTTTAGACAATATTAGCCATGTAATGTTAGAATGAGATGAGGAATGAGATGTAAGATTGAAGCACATGTTGTAAACAGGATGGTCATGAATAAAATAACAGTGTTGTTCATATAAATTGTTACGACTCTTGTTATACCATCAATACTCATGAAGCTTGTGAACACAATTAGGTTATGGACTCGGTACGGAAGGTGCACTAAGCATACTTACAGAGGCACAGACGCCAGCGGTACTATCCTCACCGGCACCTTTCCGATTAATGGGATTGAGGCATCAGTTCTCTTCGACTCAGGGGCCTCGCATACCTTTGTCTCGGCATCATTCGCGAGCAGGTTGGGGCTAGACGCTGATGAGCTACCCGACTTCACGGTTACGCTCCCGTCTAAGGAGAAGGTTCGTTGCACTCGTTACTACCGAGGAGCCATTATCAGAATTAAGGGAGAAGACTTTCCAGTCAGTTTCATTGAG
The DNA here is from genome assembly GCA_023374045.1 of Limonium bicolor. Classification (NCBI taxonomy): domain Eukaryota; kingdom Viridiplantae; phylum Streptophyta; class Magnoliopsida; order Caryophyllales; family Plumbaginaceae; genus Limonium; species Limonium bicolor. The sequence goes on from CM041780.1 coordinate 253,396,968, forward strand.
TTCAGTAAGCTAGGATTTGATGTTATCTTCGGGATGAACTGGTTGGAGCGGCACAAGGGACGTATCCTCTGCGCCGAGCATAGATTGCTGCTCAGGAGTCCGTCTGGGGTAACAATATCATACCGCCAGAGGCCCAGAGAGCCTTCGACTAAGATCATCACCGCCATGGCAATGTATAAGAATTAAGGAGAAAGGAAGAAGTATACCTCTGCTATGTACAGGACATAGAGAGAGACCCTGAGTTCGACCCCGACTTACCGGTAGTGTCGGAGTTCCCCGACTTATTTCCACGGGAACTGCCCGGCATGCCACCCACTCGGGAGGTAGAGTTCACCATGAGCTGCTACCTGGTACCGGACCGATAGCCAAAGCACCATACCGTATGGCTCCGGCAGAAATGACTGAGTTAAAGAACAATTGAAAGATTTGTTGGATAAGGGATTCATTAGACCAAGTGTGTCACCATGGGGAGCGCCAGTCCTCTTCGTGAAGAAGAAGGATGGTAGTCTCCGCCTCTGCATCGACTACAGAGAGCTGAATGCAGTGACAGTGAAGAATAAGTACCCACTACCCCGCATTGACGATCTGTTCGATCAGTTGAAGGGAGCATCTGTGTTTCCAAGATTGATCTCAGATCGGGGTATCATCAGATAGCCATTAAGGAGGGAGACATTGAGAAGACGGCATTCCGGACACGATACGGCCACTATGAGTTTACAGTGATGCCGTTCGGTTTGTCGAACGCACCGGCGAAGTTTATGGATCTGATGAACCGCTTGTTCCGGGAGCAGCTGGACAAGTCGGTTGTGGTTTTTATTGATGACATTTGATATACTCGAAGTCTAAGGTTGACATGAGGAACATCTGAGGAGGGTATTGGAAATATGAGGGAGAACCAGCTATATGCTAAGTTCTCCAAGTGTGAGTTTTGGCTTGACCAGGTCTCTTTCCTAGGTCATGTCATCTCAGATGCTGGGATCGCAGTGGATCCAGCAAAGATTGATGCCGTACGTACTTGGCCAAGGCCGAAGACTGTTACCGACATCCGGAGCTTTCTCGGTCTGGCAGGTTACTACAGGAGGTTTGTTAGAGATTTCAGCAAGGTCGCGAAACCGATGACCAGTCTGATGAAGAAGGACGCACCATTCTTGTGGACAGTTGACTGTGAGAGATCATTTCAGCGCTTGAAGGACTCACTGACCACTGCACCGGTTCTGACCATTCCAGACGGTACAGAGGGCTTTGAGGTTTATTGTGATGCATCCGGCAGAGGGCTGGGTTGCGTGCTCATGCAACATGGCAAGGTGGTGGCATATGCCTCACGCCAGTTGAAGAAACATGAGGAGAACTACCCCACACATGATTTAGAGCTGGGAGCTGTAGTCTTCGCTTTGAAGATATGGCGCCACTACTTATATGGGGTTAGTGTCACGATCTACACCGATCACAAGAGTTTGAAATACATATTCACTCAGAAGGAGTTAAATCTTCGACAGAGGAGATGGTTAGAGTTTCTGAAAGACTATGACATTGACCTCCAATACAAAGAGGGGAAGGCCAATGTTGTAGCAGATGCCCTGAGCCGTCGAGCACACTCACTCCATTCGCTAGTTTCTTTCTCCAGCTTGGTTGATGAGGTGCGAGAGGCTCAGAGGACAGATGAGTACATGAGAGAGGTCAGACAGAAGCTGACAGATGGTACCTTTGAGAGTCAGAAATACGACTTCAGACTTCATTATGATGATCTGATCAGACTTAAGGGCCGCTTATGCATACCACGAGGCAACACGGATCTGAAAGACCGTATACTTAGAGAATCACACTGTTCTTCAGTTTCCATCCATCCGAGAGCCTCTAAAATGTATAAAGACATGAAGAGATACTTCTGGTGGTCGGGGATGAAGACAGATGTTACCGAGTTCGTCTTGAGGTGTCTCACATGCCAGAAGGTGAAATTCGAGCACCGACGACCGGGCGGAATGGTACAGTCGATGCCAGTTCCGGAGTGGAAGTTCCATGATATCTCCATGGACTTCGTAGTTGGGCTTCCACCTGCTAGGGGAGGTCTCAACATGATATGGGTGGTGGTGGATCGCCTTACCAAAGTAGCCCGATTCATACCGATGAAGGATACTTGGAAGGTGACCAAATTAGCTGAGTTATTTGAGAAAGAAATCATGAGACATCACGGCATACCAAAGACCATAGTGTCAGATAGAGATACCAGATTCCTTTCGAGGTACTGGAGAGCTACCAGAGAAGCGTTGGGTACAGAACTCAAGCTGAGTACCGCGTTCCATCCTCAGACAGATGGTCAGACTGAGCGTACTATTCAGACACTCGAGGACATGCTGAGAGCATGTGCCTTAGACTTCCAGGGCAGTTGGATTGACAGATTGCATCTGATCGAGTTTTCATACAACAACAGCTATCACGCTTCGATCAAGATGGCACCTTTTCAAGCGTTGTACGGTAGACCATGTCGTACACCGCTCTGCTGGGATGAGTCGAGTGAGACGGTCATTATAGGACCAGAGTACTTAGAACAAGTTAAGGCTGAAGTTCAGCAAATCAGGGAGAACATGAAAGCTGCTCAAGATAGGCAGAAGTCGTATGCTGATGTTCGACGACGGGACCTGGAGTTCGCAGTGGGCGACCAGGTATTTCTGCGAGTTTCACCGATGAAGGGTGTATTCAGGTTTGGGCAGAAGGGCAAATTAAGCCCGAAATTTGTTGGTCCTTATGAGATTACGGAGCGGGTGGGCCCGGTTGCTTACAGGTTGAATTTACCTGCTGAGCTGGGTAAAGTGCATGATGTTTTTCATGTTTCACAGCTAAAGAAATACATGCACCACCCCTCCCATGTGTTAGAACCTGAGAGGTTGACTTTAGAACCGAATATGAGATCCGTGGAGACTCCTCAGAGAATCTTGGACAGTAAGACTAGGGACACTCGCCACAAGTCAGTGCGACTGGTGAAGGTTCTCTGGTCTAACCAGGATGTCGAAGAGGCCACGTGGGAATTAGAGGATAAGATGAGGGCGAAGTACCCTTCTTGTTTACTGACTAGATCGTCTGTATAGGGTACGGGGCGTACCCCTTTTAAGGGGGGTAGAGCTTCCTCGCTTTTGAGTTAGGAAACGATCATGTTTGTCGTTTGTTTGGTTGTTTAAGATGTGAATTTGTGTAAGTTGCTACACTTCGGTGTAAGTTTGAGTTATGTATAATACTATGTATTGTATTTGAGATTGACCTTTGAGTCTTGAGATGTGTGAATGTGAATATAAGATGTGGTGTTAAGATTAAGGAAATTGAGTACCGTGAATGATTAAGCACATATGTGAACTTTGAGGACAAAGTTCTTTTAAGGGGGGTAGATTGAAATACCCCAAACTTAGATATGGTGTTTAAATGATAAACTAAGATATAAGGAGGCTAAATAATGCCTTAGAAACATTAAGAAACATTTCTAATCAAAGAAAATATAAGGAAACACCAAAAGAGCAGTTTTAGCAAAAACGTGCTCTAAGCTTGGAGAGACTTGGGAGAGTACCCAAATATTGTTCTAAGACCTTAGTAATATCCTAATGGTCATTTTAAATCAATTACCAAAGAAAACCAGGCTTGAAAACAAGTTAAAACACAAAATGTGCTTTAAGGAGTCTTAAAGCACGTTTTTGAAAAATTGTCTTGTAAATGAGTTTTGAATGGCTAAATGTCCATCATTACTCTTTAATTAACATGTGTACTATATAGTATCACATTTGGAAGTCTATATCAATGGGAAATCAAAAATTTCACAACAATGTGCCTTGTTTTGTGAATAGTGAATTAATTAAGCTAGTTTATAACATAAGTCTATATAAGTGAGACATTTGGTCAACAAAGACTTAAGTACCCTCATTATTAAAAGGGGGCCGGTTTCTTATGAGGTGAGTCACCACCTTCATGAGTCATTAAGAATAAGAAAGCAAATAAGAGTTATAAAGTAAAAGCACTATTCACCTTTTACATAAATATCACACTTTATTAGTTCTCTCTCTCACTTCTTCATTCTCCTTTGTTTTCCCACGGTTTGAGCTGCTCTCTCCCTTCTCCATTAACGTGAAGCACAACCCCATGCTCCATCTAGCTTTGCCCACATCTTGCTCATTTTAGCTCCAAACCAAAACAAATACATATTCTTCTTAGTTAGCTCAAGCTCTCTTTTCTATCTTTTCAAAACTTCAAGAGCTTCATTTTGGTGCCAAGTCAAACCACCATTAGAGGAGGAAATTCAAGTTTGGAGACTCCATTGGCTTCTCCATTCTCTTAAGGTAAAGAAAGTGCAAGAAAATCTAGGTTTCCACCATTTTCTTCACATGTCCGAAAATTAGTGCTCATGGGACTCCATTTTAATGCCTTGTTCTAGCTTTTTTCTACTCTTCAAAGGAGAGAGGAGGTCCTTCTTGCTTCATATCCAAGCTTGTCTTGAGAAACCAAGGTAAAACAATCACCTTAATACCTTAAAGCATATTTTTTTAACCTAGGGTTTGTTCCTTAGGGTTGATGTATTATCTAGTACTCATTGGAGTCATTGGATATTGGTTAGAACATTGGCAAGGAGCTACACATTGGTGACCGAGATTGAACAAAGAAAACCTAAGGAAGAAAGCTTTTTAAGCTTGTAAAAGAACAAGGTAAATTACTTACCTTAAGGTGTTTTATTGTTTAAGGGAATGAGATTTAGATATGTGATGAGTTTAGTGTAGAGTTTACATTAGAAAAGGGTTATATAAAACCTAGGAGAAACAATGAGCATGTTTGTGAACTTGTGACTAAAGAGCAAATGAGAAGAAGAGATAGTTAAAACAATGTTGAGGTGAATTACAAGAAGCATTTTATTTCAATGGGAGCCTTGTTGTGTGTATTCGCAGGTTGAAGGCATATATATGTGGAAACTCAGTGGTTAAGATTATTGTCATTTAAGGGCCTAAGTGCCAAGCATTTTAAGTTTAAGCACTATATGATGATGTGGTGTAAATTGTGTGTTAAGGTGTTGTGATGAGAATTTGGGTGATGTTGGTTGGTTGATGGAGAAAAACCATGTGTTAGGATGTGCTATGTACTAGAGAACCCATGGCAAAATTTAAAGGAGAACTTAAGTGTTTAAGATATTCTAAGGGGATTTAATGACTAAAGGAAGTACTAGGATGTTCTAGGGGTTGTCTTGATGAAAAAGGGTGAGAATAAGGTGTTCTAATGACTTATAATGACTTAGGTATCACCATGAAGGATTTAGGAAACAAGAGAATGTATTTGAGTATTTAGGACTTAGGCAAATGTTGGTGTACAACTAGGAAGGAAATAATGTGTTGATGGATGGAAGTTTAAACTTGTGAAGGAACTTTAAGTAAAGCATAAAAGAGTTTTAGATGGTGAAAGGTGCTTGGGAGATGATGTTATAGTGGTGAGGAAACATTTGGCATAGTGGTTACATTAGGCATGAACCACCACCTAGAAACCTAGAGGAAAACATTACAAGTGTTAGCATTAATACAAGGAAAATGTATAATGATTAAGGTGAATCTTGGTGAATGATTTAATGTGTTTTGAGGAGGGCTTAAGGTGTATTTGAGATGCCCAAATGAGGTTATAACATATTAGGATATATGAGGAGAAGTTTGGAGTTGAAAGAGAATTTAGAAACAAGGTTCTGGAGCCGACCGACCTTAGGACCGGACCTGCAAGGTCGGTCGAGCTCAGTTTACACTACCGGAGAAAGTTTCTGGAATGGACCGACCTTGGGACCGGACTTGCAAGGTCGGTCGGGCCTGTATTTTGTGAAGGAATTAAGTCTCTGGAATGGACCGACCTTGGGACCGGACTTGCAAGGTCGGTCGGGCATGTATTTTGTACGGTAATAAGTCTCTGGAATCGACCGAACATAGGACCGGACTTGGCAAGTTCGGTCGAGCTTAAATTTCCCTCGGGGAAACTCTCGGGAATGGACCGACCTTGGGGACCGGACTTGCAAGGTCGGTCGGGGTAGAATTTTCAAACGGTGAAGTGTTCTGGAATGGACCGACCTTAGGTAAGGTCGGTCGGAAGTTCGGTCGAGCCTAAAAATAAAAAAAAAGAAATTTTGAATTCTAAGAATGGTAATAGGTAATAAAGTATACCTTTGGTAGGGTAGTAATGATTAGGACCCTAAGAACTCAAGGAATTAAGTTAAGATTAAGTATAAGTTTTAATGTTTAAAGTTAAGTTGTAAGCTAAGTGGCAAGGATTTGAGAGGTTATTGAATGGGAATCCTAAGGGACTAAGTGAGTTAAGTAAGGTGCAAATAACTAATGACCTAAAAATGAATGAATGTTTTAGGTTTGTGAATTGGGACCCCGAAGAAGGTTAAACAAACAACGAACGGCGGTGAACGGTACAATCCTTCTTGTGACCTGCTTGCTAACGAGGTGTCCCTCGGCTTGTGTGCTATCTGTTTAATTACTATGACTAAAACAAGATAAAGCATGCAACCGGATATATTTGTTCTCGTTGTGTTTGTGTTATCTTTACACTAACCCGCTAGACTTGAGATTGTTACTAACCAAGTTTAGTACTTACTGAGTTAAGAATAAGAGTTAAGTTTGGTGGTTGTTGGTTAATGCCCGTTAAGGCTTAGCTAGCACATGGTGATTAAGATTTCTACTAACTGGAACTTGAGTGAGGAAACCCGGGACCGATCTCCGGTCATGCATGCTAAGGAAAAAGGGGGACGGTATCTGAATCAGATCCGCCCTCCGCTTAAGGACTTGTCTTCGGACTTGTAGCCTAGGGCCGGTTGCCGGCTCAGCTACGCTGGACTCCCGTCCAGAGTAGGTGGCACTAAGATGGTGCGGTGGGATCATCTAAATCCCAGGTACGAATTAAGCTACAACCAATCCCTTCTAGGAAAGGTTTGTATACTGAGATTAAGATTAAGATTAAGATTAAGGTAAGGTAAGGAACTGAGATTAAGGAAATGAGGACTAAGGAGGGGGTTACTAACCCACTTGATAAGGGAACGCTTGAGTCATTCATTGTTTGTGAACTATATATGTTCATCTGTGGTTATTGTTATTGCACTTCATATTATGCTTGTGTATGTAATCAATTTCCATGCTATCGACAATTAGTCGTCGTAGCCCCGTTAGCTTGGGGGCCATGAGAGGGTGTACCAGCATTCGTGCTGACCCCCTCGGGGGCTATTTTTACACTTGCAGGTAAGAGACCCATGAGGACGCACTACGAGAGTAGGAGCGGTTAGACTTAGTGGTGGATGTTTATTTGAGTTCGGGTTGCGCCTGTGCACCCACTGTTTATATTTAAACTGAGTAAGTTGAGATTATGTTTAAGATACTTGTACTCGGTTGGTTTGGTTTTGTGGATGGTAATGTTTTGAGTTGGATAAGTGTTTGGATAAGTATTGTAAATGTTAAGACCGGTATATTCTAACGATCACCGTGGCAAGGTCCAGGTGTTATTATTTCCGCTGCGACATATTCGATTAAGTGTTCAGTTTGGCGATAACCACGAATGGCTTTGGATGGGGTGTTACAAAAAGTGGTATCAGAGCGTAGTTACGCTCTGATCAAGAAATACCGGACATGAGTAACCACCGAGTTAAGATATAAGTTAAGGAATAAGTGATGGGTTAAGGGTGTGAGAAGTTAGAGTGAGTAGAGTCAGATGACCACTAATAAGTGTGGATCGTCTTTACCGTCTACGGACGTTATAAATTCGTAACCGAAACAGTGGTGGATACGAATATAATGTGAGTTATGCTTGTTCAGATGGCAGGACGTCCTAGAGGAAGCCGAGGTCGCGGCCAGGGTGAGGATACTTCAGGAATACCTGGAGGGCAGACGATCGCGGAGATCGTAGCTGCCGCATTAGGGCATATGGGCTATCAGCCTGGTGCGGGTGCACCACCTCCACCGCCACAACCTAGGGAACCAAACTGGGTGAAGAGTCTAGCAGATCTTCGACCCCGCCTTTAAGGGGGAGACCGATCCCACCAACTTGAGGCGTACATCTCCGAGCTGGAGACCGCCTTCGAGACCCTTGATGTCCCTGCTGGGATCAAGGTGCGCCTAGCTGCTTTCTATCTGAAGGGGGCGGCAGGCGATTGGTGGAAGCTGGTGAGGGCCGAGCATGTGGCCAATCCAGAGTTCGGCTGGGAGCAGTACACCGCCTTGCTACGAGCAAAGTACTACCCCGCCCATGTCCAGACGAAGAAGCGCTTGCAGTTGGATGCGCTTAGGCAGACGGACAAGATGACAGTGGACGAGTATTACTCAGAGTTCACTGCCTTGCTCCGTCTTCTGCCAGGTCTTGGATATTCTGACCAGATCCTGGTGGACCGCTTCTATGGCGGGCTTAGCCATCGACTCCGCTACGGCATGGGGCCGACGAGTTACACTACCTTGCAGGTAATAGGAATGATTGAGATTTGAGTAAGTAATGAGTAAGATTTAGATTATGAGAAATAAGAGTGACTAATACTATGGAAAAGCAGGAGTGCTATCATGCCGCTGCTAAGGTTGAGATAACCGTCCAGCTGAGGGACGAGGAGAATGCAAAGAGGAAGAGTGCTGGTAAGAGCTCAGAAAGTCAAGGGCAAAGAGGGTACAAGAAACAAAAGTACCAGCCTCAGGCCCAGAAAAATCAGAACCCAAAGGGGAGGGAGGAAAAGGAGAAGGCTTCGGAAGAGCCATTGAAGTTGACATATGCTATTGCAGCTACACCCCTACGCTCTAAGGCGCCAAAGGGTAAGGAATCGATATGAAATAAGTTAAGAAACAAATTAGTAACCATTTGAGATATGAGAATTGACATTATGAATCATCAGGATCTGAGACTGAGAGGGGAGCCGGTGGTGGCTACCAGCGACGCTTCATTTGTAGGTGGTGCCACAAGGACCACCCCGGGCTCGATTGTAAAGGGAATAAGGTGGAGTGCAACTTCTGTGGAGTCTATGGACACCGGGCATATGAGTGTTACCGGAACCCTGCTAGCAGAGCCTATAGGCCCGATACCAGGGGCAAGGGCAAGACCGATCAGGGAGCTGGATCTGGCGGTCAGAGGAAGGTGCAGCAGCCGGTGGACAAGAACCCCCGGGTGACCCAGAAGACGGGACCCACTTTACACATGGTGGACCGGGACGATGAGCCTGAACCCTCATCGAGACCAGGTACCACTATAACCATTTAGTAATAAAAACTACCTGCTTACCGCATTATCATGCATGCTTGGTGAATAAATGAGTTAAGTAAGAATAAGATGAAATTAGAACTTAAGTAAGATATAACCTACTACCACTTTAGGAAGATTCAACATTTGCTACCCAATACCATCTACATCTGACCCGGAGCACACCGACATCGAAACCATAGACTTTCCAACCGAACAATGTCAGGTTATCCGCCCAGGTATGATTTTATTAAGGGGATACCTGACACCCGAAGCACAAATAGCCATCATCAGAAGATGCAATCAACTAGGAATGGGACCGGGAGGTTTTTACACACCGGAGTACCCAGGGGGAGCAAGGATGAGATTAAAAATGATGAGCTTGGGCAAGGATTGGAATCCGTATGCCAAGAATTACCAAACCATGAGAGTGCAAGATGGAGTCTCACCACCGGGAATACCCGAAGAGTTCCATCCAGCTATTACACAAGTCGTGGAAATCGCTCGGCAGTTGGAGGCTGAACCGATTCCAGACATCCAAGCAGACATTTGCATTGTAAACTTCTACGAGAAGGACGGGAAACTGGGACTACACCAGGATAAGGACGAGACAACGGAGTCTCTCGAAAGAGGGATACCCGTAGTGTCTTGGTCCATTGGAGATGATGCAGAATTTTTATACGGCGAGCAGAAGCGTGCGGACCGTGCAGATAAGTTAGTACTTAAGTCAGGTGATGTATTAATTTTGGGAGGAGAATCAAGGATGTTTATACCATGGGAATTAGAGATCAAGCTGAATACAGCACCATCAGCAGTAATCAATGCGACACATATGAGACCAGGAAGATTAAACCTAACCTTTAGACAATATTAGCCTTGTAATGTTAGAATGAGTGAGGAATGAGATGTAAGATTGAAGCACTGTGTAAACAGGATGGTCATGAATAAAATAATAGTGTTGTTCATATAATTGTTACGACTCTTGTTTATACCATCAATACTCATGAAGCTGTGAACACATTAGGTTATGGACTCGGTACGGAAGGTGCGTTAAGCTACTTACAGAGGCACAGACCGACCCAGCGGTACTATCTCACGGCACCTTTCCGATTAATGGGATTGAGGACATCAGTTCTCTTCGACTCAGGGGCCTCGCATACTTTGTCTCGGCATCATTCGCGAGCAGGTTGGGGCTAGACGCTGATGAGCTACCGACTTCAGGTACGCTCCGTCTAAGGAGAAGGTTCGTTGCACTCGTTACTACTGAGGAGCCATTATCAGAATTAAGGGAGAAGACTTTCCAGTCAGTTTCATTGAGTTCAGTAACTAGGATTTGATGTTATCTTCGGGATGAAACTGGTTGGAGCGGCACAAGGGACGTATCCTCTGCGCCGAGCATAGATTGCTGCTCAGGAGTCCATCTGGGGTAACAATATCATACCGCCAGAGGCCCAGAGAGCCTTCGACTAAGATCATCACGCCATGGCGATGTATAAAGAATTGAGGAGAAAGGAAGAAGTATACCTCTGCTATGTACAGGACATAGAGAGAGACCCTGAGTTCGACCCCACTTACAGGTAGTGTCGGAGTTCCCCGACTTATTTCCACGGGAACTGCCCGGCATGCCACCCACTCGGGAGGTAGAGTTCACCATTGAGCTGCTACCTGGTACCGGACCGATAGACAAAGCACCATACCGTATGGCTCCGGCAGAAATGACTGAGTTAAAAGAACAATTGAAAGATTTGTTGGATAAGGGATTCATTAGACCAAGTGTGTCACCATGGGGAGCGCCAGTCCTCTTCGTAGAAGAAGGATGGTAGTCTCCGCCTCTGCATCGACTACAGAGAGCTGAATGCTGTGACAGTGAAGAATAAGTACCCACTACCGCCGCATGACGATCTTTTCGATCATTTGAAGGGATCATTTTGTCTCCAAGATTGATCTCAGATCGGGGTATATCAGATAGCCATTAAGGAGGGAGACATTGAGAAGACGGCATTCCGGACACGATATGGCCACTATGAGTTCACAGTGATGCCGTTCGTTTGTCGAACGCACCGGCGAAGTTTATGGATCTGATGAACCGCTGTTCCGGGAGCAGCTGGACAAGTCGGTTGTGGTTTTTTTGATGACATTCTGATATACTCGAAGTCTAAAGTGGAACATGAGGAACATTTGAGGAGGGCATTGGAAATATTAAGGGAGAACCAGCTATATGCTAAGTTCTCCAAGTGTGAGTTTTGGCTTGACCAGGTCTCTTTCCTAGGTCATGTCATCTCAGATGCTGGGATCGCAGTGGATCCAGCAAAGATTGATGCCGTACGTACTTGGCCAAGGCCGAAGACTGTTACCGACATCCGGAGCTTTCTCGGTCTGGCAGGTTACTACAGGAGGTTTGTTAGAGATTTCAGCAAGGTTGCGAAACCGATGACCAGTCTGATGAAGAAGGACGCACCATTCTTGTGGACATTTGACTGTGAAAGATCATTTCAGCGCTTGAAGGACTCACTGACCACTGCACCGGTTCTGACCATTCCAAACGGTACAGAGGGCTTTGAGGTTTATTTGTGATGCATCCGGCAGAGGCTGGGTTGCGTGCTCATGCAACATGGCAAGGTGGTGGCATATGCTCACGCCAGTTGAAGAAACTGAGGAAACTACCCCACACATTATTTAGAGCTGGGAGCTGTAGTCTTCGCTTTGAAGATATGGCGCCACTACTTATATGGGGTTAGTGTCACGATCTACACCGATCACAAGAGTTTGAAATACATATTCACCAGAAGGAGTTAAATCTTCGACAGAGGAGATGGTTAGAGTTTCTGAAAGACTATGACATTGACCTCCAATACAAAGAGGGGAAGGCCAATGTTGTAGCAGATCCCTGAGCCGTCGAGCACACTCACTCCATTCGCTAGTTTCTTTCTCCAGCTTGGTTGATGAGGTGCGAGCTCAGAAGACAGATGAGTACATGAGAGAGGTCAGACAGAAGCTAACAGATGGTACCTTTGAGAGTCAGAAATACGACTTCAGACTTCATGATGATGATCTGATCAGACTTAAGGGCCGATTATGTATACCACGAGGCAACACGGATCTGAAAGACCGTATACTTAGAGAATCAAACTGTTCTTCAGTTTCCATCCATCCGGGAGCCTCTAAAATGTATAAAGACATGAAGAGATACTTCTGGTGGTCGGGGATGAAGACAGATGTTACCGAGTTCGTCTTGAGGTGTCTCACATGCCAGAAGGTGAAATTCGAGCACCGATGACCGGGCGGAATGGTACAGTCGATGCCAGTTCCGGAGTGGAAGTTTCATGATATCTCCATGGACTTCGTAGTTGGGCTTCCACCTGCTAGGGGAGGTCTCAACATGATATGGGTGGTGGTGGATCGCCTTACCAAAGTAGCCCGATTCATACCGATGAAGGATACTTGGAAGGTGACCAAATTAGCTGAGTTATTTGAGAAAGAAATCATGAGACATCACGGCATACCAAAGACCATAGTGTCAGATAGAGATACCAGATTGCTTTCGAGGTACTGGAGAGCTACCAGAGAAGCGTTGGGTACAGAACTCAAGCTGAACACCGCGTTCCATCCTCAGACAGATGGTCAGACTGAGCGTACTATTCAGACACTCGAGGACATGCTGAGAGCATGTGCCTTAGACTTCCAGGGCAGTTGGATTGATAGACTACATCTGATCGAGTTTTCATACAACAACAGCTATCACGCTTCGATCAAGATGGCACCTTTTCAAGCGTTGTACGGTAGACCATGTCGTACACCGCTCTGCTGGGATGAGTCGAGCGAGACGGTCATTATAGGACCAGAGTACTTAGAACAAGTTAAGGCTGAAGTTCAGCAAATCAGGGAGAACATGAAAGCTGCTTAAGATAGGCAGAAGTCGTATGCTGATGTTCGACGACGGGACCTGGAGTTCGCAGTGGGCGACCAGGTATTTCTGCGAGTTTCACCGATGAAGGGTGTATTCAGGTTTGGGTAGAAGGGCAAATTAAGCCCGAAATTTGTTGGTCCTTATGAGATTACGGAGTGGGTGGGCCCGGTTGCTTACATGTTGAATTTACCTGCTAAGCTGGGTAAAGTGCATGATGTTTTTCATGTTTCACAGCTAAAGAAATACATGCACCACCCCTCCCATGTGTTAGAACCTGAGAGGTTGACTTTAGAACCGAATATGAGATCCGTGGAGACTCCTCAGAGAATCTTGGACAGTAAGACTAGGGACACTCGCCACAAGTCAGTGCGACTGGTGAAGGTTCTCTGGTCTAACCAGGATGTCGAAGAGGCCACGTGGGAATTAGAGGATAAGATGAGGGCGAAGTACCCTTCCTTGTTTACTGACTAGATCATCTGTATAGGGTACGGGGCGTACCCCTTTTTAAGGGGGGTAGAGCTTCCTCGCTTTTGAGTTAGGAAACGATCATGTTTGTCGTTTGTTTGGTTGTTTAAGATGTGAATTTGTGTAAGTTGCTACACTTCTGGTAAGTTTGAGTTATGTATAATATTTATGTATTGTATTTGAGATTGACCTTTGAGTCTTGAGATGTGTGAATGTGAATATAAATGTGGTGTTAAGATTAAGGAAATTGAGTACGGAGAAAATTTAAGCACATATGTGAACTTTGAGGACAAAGTTCTTTTAAGGGGGGTAGATTGAAATACCCCAAACTTAGATATGGTGTTTAAATGATAAAATAAGATATAAGGAGGCTAAATAATGCCTTAGAAACATTAAGAAACATTTCTAATCAAAGAAATATAAGGAAACACCAAAAGAGCAGTTTTAGCAAAAACGTGCTCTAAGCTTGGAGAGACTTGGGAGAGTACCCAAATATTGTTCCAAGACCTTAGTAATATCCTAATGGTCATTTTAAATCAATTACCAAAGAAACCCGTTTAAAACAAGTTAAAACCAAAATGTGCTTTAAGGAGTCTTTAAAGCACGTTTTTTGAAAAATGTCTTGTAAATGAGTTTGAATGGCTAAATGTCCATCATTACTCTTTAATTAACTGTTACTATATAGTATCCATTTGGAAGTCTATATCAATGGGAAATCAAAAAATTTCACAACAATGTGCCTTGTTTTGTGAATAGTGAATTATTAGCTAGTTTAAACATAAGTCTATATAAGTGAGACATTTGGTCAACAAAGACTTAATTACCCTCATTATTAAAAGGGGGCCGGTTTCTTATGAGTGGTCACCACCTTCATGAGTCTTAAGTAAATAAGGAAGCAATAAGAGTTATAAAGTAAAAGCACTATTCATCTTTTACATAAATATCACACTTTATTAGTTCTCTCTCCTCACTTCTTCATTCTCCTTTGTTTTCCCACGGTTTGAGCTGCTCTCTCCCTCTCTCATTAACGTTAAGCACAACCCCATGCTCCATCTAGCTTTGCCCACATCTTGCTCATTTTAGCTCAAAACCAAAACAAATCACATATTCTTCTTAGTTAGCTCAAGCTCTCTCTTTCTATCTTTTCAAAACTTCAAGAGCTTCATTTTGGTGCCAAGTCAAACCACCATTAGAGGAGGAAATTCAAGTTTGGAGACTCCATTGGCTTCTCCATTCTCTTAAGGTAAAGAAAGTGCAAGAAAATCTAGGTTTCCACCATTTTCTTCACATGTCCGAAAATTAGTGCTCATGGGACTCCATTTTAATGCCTTGTTCTAGCTTTTTTCTACTCTTCAAAGGAGAGAGGAGGTCCTTCTTGCTTCATATCCAAGCTTGTCTTGAGAAACCAAGGTAAAACAATCACCTTAATACCTTAAAGCATATTTTTTTAACCTAGGGTTTGTTCCTTAGGGTTGATGTATTATCTAGTACTCATTGGAGTCATTGGATATTGGTTAGAACATTGGCAAGGAGCTACACATTGGTGACCGAGATTGAACAAAGAAAACCTAAGGAAGAAAGCTTTTTAAGCTTGTAAAAGAACAAGGTAAATTACTTACCTTAAGGTGTTTTATTGTTTAAGGGAATGAGATTTAGATATGTGATGAGTTTAGTGTAGAGTTTACATTAGAAAAGGGTTATATAAAACCTAGGAGAAACAATGAGCATGTTTGTGAACTTGTGACTAAAGAGCAAATGAGAAGAAGAGATAGTTAAAACAATGTTGAGGTGAATTACAAGAAGCATTTTATTTCAATGGGAGCCTTGTTGTGTGTATTCGCAGGTTGAAGGCATATATATGTGGAAACTCAGTGGTTAAGATTATTGTCATTTAAGGGCCTAAGTGCCAAGCATTTTAAGTTTAAGCACTATATGATGATGTGGTGTAAATTGTGTGTTAAGGTGTTGTGATGAGAATTTGGGTGATGTTGGTTGGTTGATGGAGAAAAACCATGTGTTAGGATGTGCTATGTACTAGAGAACCCATGGCAAAATTTAAAGGAGAACTTAAGTGTTTAAGATATTCTAAGGGGATTTAATGACTAAAGGAAGTACTAGGATGTTCTAGGGGTTGTCTTGATGAAAAAGGGTGAGAATAAGGTGTTCTAATGACTTATAATGACTTAGGTATCACCATGAAGGATTTAGGAAACAAGAGAATGTATTTGAGTATTTAGGACTTAGGCAAATGTTGGTGTACAACTAGGAAGGAAATAATGTGTTGATGGATGGAAGTTTAAACTTGTGAAGGAACTTTAAGTAAAGCATAAAAGAGTTTTAGATGGTGAAAGGTGCTTGGGAGATGATGTTATAGTGGTGAGGAAACATTTGGCATAGTGGTTACATTAGGCATGAACCACCACCTAGAAACCTAGAGGAAAACATTACAAGTGTTAGCATTAATACAAGGAAAATGTATAATGATTAAGGTGAATCTTGGTGAATGATTTAATATGTTTTGAGGAGGGCTTAAGGTGTATTTGAGATGCCCAAATGAGGTTATAACATATTAGGATATATGAGGAGAAGTTTGGATGAAAGAGAATTTAGAAACAAGGTTCTGGAGCCGACCGACCTTAGGATCGGACCTGCAAGGTCGGTCGAGCTCAGTTTACACTACCGGAGAAAGTTTCTGGAATGGACCGACCTTGGGACCGGACTTGCAAGGTCGGTCGGGCCTGTATTTTGTGAAGGAATTAAGTCTCTGGAATGGACCGACCTTGGGACCGGACTTGCAAGGTCGGTCGGGCATGTATTTTGTACGGTAATAAGTCTCTGGAATCGACCGAACATAGGACCGGACTTGGCAAGTTCGGTCGAGCTTAAATTTCCCTCGGGGAAACTCTCGGGAATGGACCGACCTTGGGGACCGGACTTGCAAGGTCGGTCGGGGTAGAATTTTCAAACGGTGAAGTGTTCTGGAATGGACCGACCTTAGGTAAGGTCGGTCGGAAGTTCGGTCGAGCCTAAAAATAAAAAAAAAAGAAATTTTGAATTCTAAGAATGGTAATAGGTAATAAGGTATACCTTTGGTAGGGTAGTAATGATTAGGACCCTAAGAACTCAAGGAATTAAGTTAAGATTAAGTATAAGTTTTAATGTTTAAAGTTAAGTTGTAAGCTAAGTGGCAAGGATTTGAGAGGTTATTGAACGGGAATCCTTAGGGACTAAGTGAGTTAAGTAAGGTGCAAATAACTAATGACCTAAAAATGAATGAATGTTTTAGGTTTGTGAATTGGGACCCCGAAGAAGGTTAAACAAACAACGAACGACGGTGAACGGTACAATCCTTCTTGTGACCTGCTTGCTAACGAGGTGTCCCTCGGCTTGTGTGCTATCTGTTTAATTACTATGACTAAAACAAGATAAAGCATGCAACCGGATATATTTGTTCTCGTTGTGTTTGTGTTATCTTTACACTAACCCGCGAGACTTGAGATTGTTGCTAACCAAGTTTAGTACTTACTGAGTTAAGAATAAGAGTTAAGTTTGGTGGTTGTTGGTTAATGCCGGTTAAGGCTTAGCTAGCACATGGTGATTAAGATTTCTACTAACTGGAACTTGAGTGAGGAAACCCGAGACCGATCTCCGGTCATGCATGCTAAGGAAAAAGGGGGACGGTATCTGAATCAGATCCGCCCTCCGCTTAAGGACTTGTCTTCGGACTTGTAGCCTAGGGCCGGTTGCCGGCTCAGCTACGCTGGACTCCCGTCCAGGTAGGTGGCATTAAGATGGTGCGGTGGGATCACCTAAATCCCAGGTTTGAATTAAGCTACAACCAATCCCTTCCAGGAAAGGTTTGTATACTGAGATTAAGATTAAGATTAAGGTAAGGTAAGGAACTGAGATTAAGGAAATGAGGACTAAGGGGGGGTTACTAACCCACTTGATAAGGGAACGCTTGAGTCGTTCATTGTTTGTGAACTATATATGTTCATCTGTGGTTATTGTTATTGCACTTCATATTATGCTTGTGTATGTAATCAATTTCCATGCTATCGACAATTAGTCGTCGTATCCCCGTTAGCTTGGGGGCCATGAGAGGGTGTACCAGCATTCGTGCTGACCCCCTCGGGGGCTATTTTACACTTGCAGGTAAGAGACCCATGAGGACGCACTACGAGAGTAGGAGCGGTTAGACTTAGGGTGGGATGTTTATTTTGAGTTCAGGTTGCGCCTGTGCACCCGACTGTTTATATTTAAACTGAAGTAAGGTTGAGATTATGTTTAAGATACTTGTACTCGGTTGGTTGTGGTGTTGTGGATGGTAATGTTTTGAGTTGGATAAGTGTTATGGATAAGTATTGTAAATGTTAAGACCGGTATATTCTAACGATCAGACCGTGGCAAGGTCCAGGTGTTATTTATTTCCGCTGCGACATATTCGATTAAGTGTTCAGTTTGGCGATAACCACGAATGGCTTTGGATGGGGTGTTACATTAATGCAATTTAAGGGCCTAAGAGCCATGTTATTTAAGGGCCTAAGTGCCAAGCAATTTAAATTATGCACTATATTGTGATGTAGTGTAGTTTAAGGTTTAGTTGTGTGTAAAGAACATTCTTATGTGGATAAATGTTCTTGATTGTTTAAAGGTGAAAAACCTTGTGTTTTGGAGTAAGAAAGTGCTAGTAAAGCCATGTCAAATTTGAGTAAGAAACAAGAAGTTTTAAAGGTGTTTTGTGAAGTTTGGTAATCAAGAAAGTGTTAGGAGAGATTAAGTGTTAACATGGTGAAAGAAAGGAGATTAAGGTGTTCATAGGTGCTAAAAGACTTAGGCTTTGTCTTGGAGGTTTAGAGATCAAATGGGTGATTTGGTATACACCAAAGTCATGGTGGGAGTGTGTTTAGCAAACGTCGAGGAAATAAAAGAATGCGAAGCCCCTGAGTCGAATAGTACGGAAGCACTAACACCATCAATAGGAAAGGTACCTGAGATCACCTCTCGTATTAGCATCGAGTCCCAATAAATCACTAGTTTATTGTTGTTTGTAATTGTCATACCTGTGATGACATTACCAGACTCCTTGGCTTGCGCCATGTCTAGGATGCAGACGGTACCTTCCTTTCCATTTCTATGGCCTGAAGTTATGAATTATTGGTATTAACAAAACTGAACACATATACCGAAAGGTAGAAAACTCTTATTTTATTCATTCCAACCGTATTATACAAGGTTACACACTTAACTACTACTATTACATCAATACTGTCTGAAGGTCAAATTTAAACGACCGGGTCGGATGTGGGTATCATTCACTAGAGCTGGTGGTGCGGTATTGAGCTTAATGCTCTTGATACCATGATATACAAGTCTCGACTCTCCACCAAATACTAACACATCTCCAGACTTGAGGATGATTTTGCTTGCTAGATCCATCCTCTTCTGGTCTCCATAAATGAACTCAGCATCATCGCCGATGGAAAAAGATACAACTGGTATTCCTCTGGTGATGGACTCGGTCGTCTCATCACGGTCCTGGTGCATTCCAAGCTTCCCTCCCTGTTCATAGTAATTGATGATGCAAACGTCAGGTGTCATGTCGGGTAATGGATAAACCTCACAGTCTTGAGCAATATCCATTGCGTTTCTCACCAAGGTAAGGAAACTCTCAGGTATCCTAGGTATAGATACGTCACCTACCATCCTCACCTCTCGATAAACCCTAGCTTGTGGATCCCAATCTTTTCCTAAGCACATCATGTGCAGTTTCATTCTAGAACCACTAGTAAATACAGGGGTATAAAAACCTCCTATGCCCTTACCCAAAGCTCTACACTCATTCACTATGGTGATTTGCTCATCTAGGGTTAGGAACTCTCTGAGAAGTATCATGCCCGGTCTGACTACATGACGCAACTCACTAGGGTACTCCCGTCTTTCTTCCACGGGTCTAGGTGATCTCTGTCTCGTAAGTGTGGGATAGCAGATATCGAAGTCTCCTAAGAGGTAAAAGGTTTCCTAGGTAAGTTGTTCATCTAAAGCGGTAACTTAAACACACATTCATGCTAAGATAAAGCGTGTAACACTTAGTCATGCTTTCATACAATAGTTAAGGTTTCAAATGCTAACCTTCACCGTGCTGGGAACTAGTGCCAGCGCCTGAAGCTCCCGTTGCATTCAGCATACGGTTGCCCGGCGGGTTCCTCTGGCCCTGGTTCTGCTGCTGCGGCTGCTGCTGCTGCTGCCCTCTCTGGCCTTGGGGCGCCGGCCCCCTCTGGCCACCTTGAGCTCCACCTCCTCCAGTAGGTGCGCTCTGAGTCCCCTTCTGCGGGCGGTACGCTCGGCTATCAGGATTAGCAAAGCACTCGAACGACCTGTGGCCCTTCTTTCCACAATGGTGGCAGTCCACCGCTTGCCCGGTGCAGTCGACACCCGGGTGGTCTTTACCACAGCGCTTGCAGTGAAAGTGGCGCTGGGGTGCAGAACCTATTATCATATCACACTCA
Organism: Limonium bicolor; assembly: GCA_023374045.1. NCBI lineage: Eukaryota > Viridiplantae > Streptophyta > Magnoliopsida > Caryophyllales > Plumbaginaceae > Limonium > Limonium bicolor. The sequence goes on from CM041780.1 coordinate 253,417,056, forward strand.
GATTAACACAAGGATGGTAATGGGTAGTGTAGTACACAATTTATTCACAAGGTTAGATCGCTTACCCTTAGGGGGTACAGATCTAAGAGGCTGCACATCATAGGTAGGCCCGGTCAGCAACGGGACCTTGTCTTTACCCTTTTGGCTGGCCTGCTCCTTCTTCTTCTCCCTCCAGGAGAACTTCTTCTTCCTGTGATCGTCAAAGTGTCAGGATTAGCAGGTATAAAAGCAGGCAGTAAGTAAGTAATTTAAATGGATTAAATAACTTAGGGTGGTTCTTACTTCCAGCCCTTACTGCCTCCGCCTCCAGCCTCAGTCTCTGCCTCTTTCTCTGAAGCCTTACGCTTCTGCCCCTGACCGTCCTCTCGGCTGTTCACCATCATCTCAGTCCGAGAAGCAGCGTCGTAACACTCCTGTAACACATCAATGAGTTCCCCGAACTTGTAGCAAATCAAACTGAGTTCTAGGTATAACTGTCAATTAATTTTTACCTGGACCGTAGGGTACAAGGTAGCACCCATGGCGGCCTTGATAGCATATCTCAACCCGCCTCTAAATTTCTCCACCTTTACAGCATCAGAATAAACAACTCCCGGGACGAAGTCCAAGAGCCCAATAAACAAGGAGTAGTACTGATCTACTGTCATACTACCCTGCCTCAGGGCCTCAAACTCCTCCCTTTTCCTCTGCTTCAAATGAGCAGGATAGTACTTCTCTCTCAACAATTCCACAAAACCAGTCCATCCAAAACCCTCTATAGCAAGATAATGTGCCTTCACGGACCTCCACGACGTGCTAGCAGCGTCCTTCAGGTGAAAGGCTGCTATATTGACTCGGTGCTTAGCAGGCACGTGTATGGCATCGAAGGCCTTCTCGTGCTCAACAATGAATCTCTCCAGGACAGTGGGGTCAGCAACTCCATCATAGGTAGGTACTCGCGTGTCAGCTACGCTCTTCAGCCAATTCGGCTCTCTAGGTGCGGGTACGGGTGGGACTACCGGTGGTGTAGGTGGTGCTCCTATATGGATACCTCCCATCTGGGCTAGCTGAGCGAAGACGGCAGCTACCGTCTCAGCCACGCCCACGGCTGGGGTCTCCGGAGGACCTGCTCCAGGCCCGCCGCCTCTTCCACCACCTCCTCTACCTGCTGATCGCCTCCCGGAAGACATCTGAAGAATTCAAAACCAAAGTCAGCTCTTGGTATAAATACCGTACTTTCCTTACCATATCTTAACTCAAATCATTTACACTATCTCTTGGTACTGGTGTGTAAATAACCTAGGCTCACGGTACTTAAACTACTATCTCTTGTAATCAGAGCGGTACTCCGCTCTGATACCACTTTTGTAACACCCCTACTAATTCGGCTCCTAAATATCCTATAACTGTCGCACATCATAAGTATATCGCAGCGGTAAATAAAAGACTATCGCCCTACTGGTGTCACTGTTATCACCCGCCCATACGAGTGATAACGATTTACCTGATAATCAACTTGCGAAACGTATTCCCGCAGTGACCACAAGAGATAGATAGTAGAACTTAAACAACTTAAAGCAAATCTAACATCAAACAATTATTACAAACCGTGAGCATCTAAATCAAATACACCTCAGTTAAACAACCCGAGTCCAAAACCGCCTGAGTATCACACCGTACCAAAGTCTAAACCAACAGTACTATCACAAAGGTCACCTCGCTGCGACCCACCAGCTAATCACCTGAAATAAAGATGGTTTGTGGTATGGAATCAGCCCCTGCTGAGTATGTCATCACATGCCCCGTCATGCCCCCAAAGACCCCTCAATTATTTGGTCGAGAGCATGAGGTTCATTACATGCAATACCGTTTTTAATATTTAAGACTGTAAAACAATTAACAGTAACATCCATACAATAAACACAACCATCATCATACATAATATAACCACAAGTATAGCCAACGAACAACCAAGCGAAACAACGAGAATGATAAACAAGTATTAATTCTCGTCCATGGTATAGAAACCAATATCGTTCGCCACTGTATAATTCTCAACTATATTATTTGTTCAGTTATACCTAGTGACAATGTCTCATTAGAACGACATGTCTCTAGTTACCCATATATTATGGCGGGTCACCCACGGCAGTAGCCACTCCAACGGTAGAGTCTCCGACCAACGAGCCATTCTAGCTCACAGGAAATTTTCTTGATACTTGCGGACCCGTACGCGGACATCCTGGTATCGTTTTTGTGATCACAGCGCGCACCAAGAGCCACATCCTCTTGGCTTTCCTTTCCTTCTTTTATTAATTATACCATCGCATCGCATTACCATTTTTATTTTCCTAACACAGCAGACTAAGGTCATTAGTCCAATCCGGAGTCTGTAAACTCGGGATCCAGTGTTAGATACGGGAGCGGCGTATAGAAAGGCCAATGCTCCGTATAAAAGTCTCGGATAATATATATATGTTATTATCCTAGTGCTACAACGTTTTACTGACGTTCCTTATATTTCATATAAGATAGCACCATAGCCGCTAGTTCGTTTTATATATACGGGTTCATATATACGAACCAATACTGTTAACTCAACAACAGTAAATAATAAGCAGCTATAAATATACAATTCATGCATATTAATTATCACATTCAGACAAACAATCTTATCACAGATCACACAGAAGTCTGAACTGAGGAAGTCCTCAGAGACAATCAGAGACACATAACAACATACCGTTCACCCTGATGTATTACGGTGGAGTATGAATCAGCAAGATCCTATGCTCCTTGTGTAGTCTCTAACAATCTAAACATTACATAATGCTACTGATTAGCATACCGTATAACAACACAACTCTACGGTACCCCGTACCGTCACTAACACCTCCCGGTTAACCCCCCGTTACTAACTATCAATGTTTGTCGGGTTTTAGGTTTAACTCGAGATTGGAAAAGTGTTATATTACATGCGTAGTCTTGTTTGTATATTAGTATAGTTATTGTTAAACTTGTTATCGCATGTGACTTAATGTTTGTTTGTACATCATACAGTTTGTTTCATTATTGTATGTGTGATCCTTTGTCATGCATTATGCATCTTACCTTAGTATTTATTTTTCTAAGGTTTGTCTTTTTCTTTTTTTTTTTAAATTCAATGTGGTATAATTCATTGGTAAACTATACTTTTAATTACATGAATTCTTATTATCACATGTACACTCTCTTTACATTAGAATTCCATATCCAATGTTTGTAACTCTTTTCTCCTCATCTATTATCATTTTAATTATGATAATTTATAATTATTGAATCACATCATATTTTCTACACCATTACATATATTTATTTATATATGTGTGTTATGGAACTATTTATTATATGGTAAGTCTTATAATCTATATTCATTCTTTTAATGAATACTCCTTATATAATAAATGTTATAATTCTTATAACATAGAAACCATATATAAATTCCATTTAAAAATGTTAATATTTTCGAACAGCACCTATGTTCTTAAATATTTACAAAATCCACCACTTAATTAATATAATGTACATTCTAGTTATATAACATATCTTATGACATTTAAGTCATTTAAAACAATTATAACTTATAGTTATTTTGTTTATAAAATACCAATTAGCCCCTTATATTTTCGGCTTTTATTATAACCACTAACTTCTATAAAATCACAATTCAATCCCAATTTATAATACATAGTTTTTCTAATTCCATTACAACTATATATACACATTTCTTTATAACACCTATATCATTCCAAAAATACCAAACTATACCAAAAGGTTTAAACATTATTCCTAACCTTATTTTCCCTCTAATTCTCGGTTTCCATATATTTGTTACCTATTTATAACAATGTCATAAAATACCATATATTATACCTATATAATTCTTATGAACTCCAAATTTAACCAAATAAACTTCTAAAAATTTCTAATAACTTAAGGACTTTACTAAACCCATTAGTACCCTTAAGTTTCGGTAATTACATTACCACCCCAAGTCTTATAAATCTTTTACAATTTAATAAGTATCTTATTATAAGGTAGTATTTTAATTTCTTAAATTTTCTAAACTTGGTCAAAGTCTCCTATATAGTCAACTTTGACTTCTAATACCAAATGGGAACCAATTTTTCGGTAATTACAAATAGTGACCTACACTTTTCTATTTTTACAATTTTGACCCAAAACTTTATAAAATGTTATAATTTTTATTAAATTCATTTAAAAACCCTAAATTGCTCTAAATTAAGCCCACGGCTTCCTAAATTCCTAGTAATTACGAATTGGCCCCAATTTTATTATAAGCATAAATAAAACTAAATAAGCTTATAAACTTAAATTAAAATGGCCTAATGACATGGCCTTATTACAACCTTGAACTTGCAAAATAAATTACACAATAAATGTCTCAAAATATAGCACATATATTCGGCCTCACTTAGGTTTAATTATTTTTCCACATAATGTCATAATTTGACCATTATGTTAATTAAATCCCTTAAATGACTAGCTTAATTTATCTTAGCCATTTTTTCCATTTTTAGGTCAATATGACCTATATTTGAAGTTTCACTCTCGGCCATATATATATATATATATGCTTAAAAATTACAAAAAATCATAAGTTTATGGTGTTTATACCTTGATTTATCCTTGTATGGGCTCGGTCACTTGTAGGAAAATTCACCACTTGATTTAGACATGTTTAATACACAAAAACAAGATATGGTTACACTCCAAGCTTGAGCTTTTAACCATAAGGAATAATTAATGTAAGATTTAAGGCAAAAATCACCTTAAAAAATGCAAGGAGTGTTCAAGGTGGTTTCGATCTGAACCAAACACACCACAAGGTGTTAGATCCACCATATTGACATAGGAAATAGTTAGATCTCGAAATACTACCTTGTTATTAGGTTTTACCTTGGAAAAATGCCTTAAAAGAGAGTATTTCTCTTGGATCTTGGTCACCCTTGCTCCAAATGGCTAACCAACTGAATGAGTATGTAAATATAAAGATTATGAGTGTATAAACTCATAAAAATTGAAGGAAGAAAACCGCATGGAAGATTAAGAAGCTTAAGGTATGTTTTTACCTTAAAATGTAGATTTGAACAACCTTGGTCCCTCTACTGGTCTCAACCGAGTTTAGCTCTTGTTCTAACCTTAGAACACTGAGAATAAGCCATAGGAATTGATGAGCCACGAAATTTAGGTGTTGGTAGTGAAGAGATGAAGAAAAAGGGCTAAAAATGACATTAAAACACTTACCTTAAGGACTTAGGAGCTAGATTTGCCTTCCATGTTCAAGAACAAGCTTTGAGAGCTTCAATGGAAGGAGAGGGCTCGGTTGGACAGGAGGAAATCGGACAAGGGAGGAAGGAATGATTGAAAGGATTTGAAATAATGTAAAAAGGTAAGCTTATTTTCAAAAAGCAAATGTATTAGGTGATGACTTGTCCCATAATCATTGTATGCTGTCTCCTCCCTTATTGCAGCCGATCACCATGGTCCAAATGTGTAACACCCCATCCAAAGCCTATCATGGTTATCGCAATCTGAACACTTAATCGAGTACGTCGCAGCGGAAATAAACAACACCTGGACCTTGCCACGGTCTGATCGTTAGAATATACCGGCTTAAATGCTTACAATACTTATCCAAAAATACTTATCCAGCTTAAACATCAACATTCGTAATACCACAACCAACCGAGTACCAGTATCTTAAACATAATCCCAAACTTACATCAGTTTAATATAAACAGTCGGGTGCACAGGCGCAACCCGAACTCAAAATAAATGTCCCACCCTAAGACTAACCGCTCCTACTCTCGTAGTGCGTCCTCATGGGCCTCTTACCTGCAAGTGTAAAAATAGCCCCCAAGGGGGTCAACACGAATGCTGGTACACCCTCTCATGGCCCCCAAGCTAACGGGGCTACGACGACTAATTGTCGATAGCATGGAAATTGATTACATACACAAGCATAATATGAAGTGCAATAACAATAACCACAGATGAACATATATAGTTCACAACCAATGAACGACTCAAGCGTTCCCTTAACAAGTGGGTTAGTAACCCCCTCCTTAGTCCTCATTTCCTTAATCTTAGTTCCTTACCTTACCTTAATCTTAATCTCAATCTTAATCTTAATCTCAATATACAAACCTTTCCTGGAAGGGATTGGTTGTAGCTTAATTCGAACCTGGGATTTAGGTGATCCCACCACACCATCTTAATGCCACCTACTCTAGACGGGAGTCCAGCGTAGCTGAGCCGGCAACCGGCCCTAGGCTACAAGTCCGAAGACAAGTCCTTAAGCGGAGGGCGGATCTGATTCAGATACCGTCCCCCTTTTTCCTTAGCATGCATGACCGGAGATCGGTCCCGGGTTTCCTCACTCGAGTTCCAGTTAGTGAAAATCTTAATCACCATGTGCTAGCTAAGCCTTAACGGGCATTAACCAACAACCACCAAACTTAACTCTTATTCTTAACTCAGTAAGTACTAAACTTGGTTAGTAACAATCTAAAGTCTCGCGGGTTAGTGTAAATATAACACAATCACAACAAGAACAATATAACCGGTTGCATGCTTTATCTTGTTTTAGTCATAGCAATTAAACAGATAGCACACAAGCCGAGGGACACCTCGTTAGCAAGCAGGTCACAAGAAGGATTGTACCGTTCACCGTCGATCGTTGTTTGTTTAACCTTCTTCGGGGTCCCAATTCACAAACCTAAAACATTCATTCATTTTTAGGTCATTAGTTATTTGTACCTTTCTTAACTCACTTAGTCTCTAAAGATTCCCATTTAATACCCTCTTAAATCTTTGCCACTTAGCTTACAACCTTAACTTTAAACATTAAAACTTATACTTAATCTTAACTTAATTCCTTAAGTTCTTAGGGTCCTAATCATTACCACCCTACCAAAGGTATACCTCATTACCTATTACCATTCTTAGGATTCAAAATTTTTCTTTTTTTTTTTTAAGTGTTAAGGGTCGACCGACCCACCGACCGACCCAACCCCTGGGTCGGTCCATTACAGAAACTCTTCCGTCTCTTGAAACCCATCCGACCGACCCAGAGCTAGACCGACCGACCCAAACCCTCTGGGTCGGTCCCTTACAGAACCCATTTTCCTACATTAAACCTTTGCCCGACCGACCCAAGGCTAAGACGACCGACCCAAACCCCCTGGGTCGGTCCAGTCCAGAGGCATTCCGGCTGGCTTAACTTGGCCCGACCGACCCAAAACTGGGTCGGACCCTGGGTCGGTCCTCTACAGACCTTCCTCTTAAATTGCCTCTTTCAATTCCAAACTCTTCCACAAGTGTCCTAATAGGTCCAACACCATCTTGGCACCTTAAATCCACCTTATAACCTCCACCAACTCATTAGATCATTCACCAAAATCCACCTTAGTCATTATGCATTCTCCTTGTGATAATGCTACACTTGTAATGCTTTCCTCTAGGTTTCTAGGTGGTGGTTCATACCTAATGTAACCACTATGCCAAATGTTTTCTTCACCACCATAACATCATCTCCCAAGCATCTCTCACTATCTAAAACTCTCTTAAGCATTTACTTAATGTTCTTTCACAACTTAAACTTCCTTCCTAGTTGTTACCAACTTTTACCTAAGTCCTAAATACTCAAATGCACTCTCTTGATTTCTAAATCCTTCCTAGTAATGCCTAAGTCATTATAAGTTCTTAGAACACCTTACTCTCACCCTTTTTCACCAAGACAATCTCTAGAACATCCTAGTACCTCACTTAGTCATTAAATTCCCTTAGAATGTCTTAAACACTTAAGCTCTCCTTTAAATTTTGCCATAGGTTCTCTAGTATATAATACCACCTAATACATGGTTTTTCTCCATCAAACAACTAACATCACCCAAATTCTCACCACAACACCTTAACACCCAATTTACACCAAAACCACACCACATCATCATATAGTGCTTAAACTTAAAATGCTTGGCACTTAGGCCCTTAAATGACAATAATCTTAACCACTGAATCTCCACATATATATGCCTTCAACCTGCGAATACACTCAACAAGGCTCCCATTGAAATAAAATGCTTCTTGTACTTCACCTTTATATTCTTAAACTATCTCTTTTTCTCATTTGCTCCTTAGTCACAAGTTCACAAGTATAGTCATTGTTTCTCCTAGGTTTAATATAACACCCCAATATAAACTCTACACTAAACTCATCATATACCTACATCTCATTCCCTTAAACAAAAAACACCTTAAGGTAAGTAATTTACCTTGTTTTCTCACAAGCTTAAAAGCTTTTCTCCTTAGGTTTTTCTTTGTTCAATCTCGGTCACCAATGTGGTCTCCTTGCCAATGTTCTAACCAATATCCAATGACTCCAATGAGTACTAGATAACACATTAACCCTAAGGAACAAACCCTAGGTTAAAAATATGTTTTAAGGTATTAATGTGATTGTTTACCTTGGTTTCTCAAGACAAACTTGGATATGAAGCAAGAAGGACCTCCTCTCTCCTTTGAAGAGTAGAAACAAGCTAGAACAAGGCATAAACATGGAGTCCCATGAGTATATTTTTCGGACATGTGAAGAAAATGGTGGAAACCTAGATTTTCTTACACTTTCTTTACCTTAAGAGGGTGGAGATGCCAATGGAGTCTCCAAACTTGAATTTCCTCCTCTAATGGTGGTTTGACTTGGCACCGAAATGAAGCTCTTGAAGTTTTGAAAAGATAGAAAGGAGGAGCTTGAGCTAACTAAGAAGAATATGTTTTGTTTTGGATTTGGAGCTAAAATGAGCAAGTTGTGTGCAAGAGAAGGTGGAGCTAGCATGGAGAGGAGCTTCACGTTAATGGAGAAGAGAAAGAGAGCAAGAAACCGTGTGAAACAAGGGAGAATGAAGAAGTGAGGAGAGAGGTAAGTAAAATGTGATATTTATCTTAAAAGGTGAATAGTACTTTTACTTTATAACTTACTTGTTTTTGCTTTCTCTTTACTTAACTAGATAAGTGTGATGAGTCACACTTAAAAAAACCGGCCCCCTTTTGTAAATGAGGGTAATTAAGTCTTTGTTGACCAAATGTCTCACTTATATAGACTTATGTTATAAACTAGCTTAATTAATTCACTATTCATCAAAACAAGGCACATTGTTGTGAAATTTTTGATTTCCCATTGATATAGACCTCCAAATGTGATACTATATAGTACACATATTAATTAAAGAGTAATGATGGACATTTAGCCATTCAAAACTCATTTACAAGACAATTTTTCAAAAACGTGCTTTAAGACTCCTTAAAGCACATTTTGTGTTTTAACTTGTTTTCAAGCTTGGTTTTCTTTGGTAATTGATTTGAAGTGACCATTAGGATATTACTAAGGTCTTAGAACAATATTTGGGCACTCTCCCAAGTCTCTCCAAGCTTAGAGCACGTTTTTGTTAAAATTGCTCTTTTGGTGTTTCCTTATATTTTCTTTGATTAGAAATGTTTCTTAATGTTTCTAGGGCATTATTTAGCCTCCTTATATCTTAGTTTATCATTTAAACACCATATCTAAGTTTGGGGTATTTCAATCTACCCCCCTTAAAAGAACTTTGTCCTCAAAGTTCACACATGTGTTTAACCATTCACGGTACACCATTCTCTTAATCTTAATACCACATCTTATATTCACATTCATACATCTCAAGACTCAAAGGTCAATCTCAAATACCATACATAAGTATTATACATAACTCAAACTTACACCGAAGTGTAGCAACTTACACAAATCCACATCTTAAACAACCAAACAAACGACAAACATGATCGTTTCCTAACTCAAAGCGAGGAAGCTCTACCCCCCTTAAAAAGGGGTACGCCCCGTACCCTATACAGACGATCTAGTCAGTAAATAAAGAAGGGTACTTCGCCCTCATCTTATCCTCTAATTCCCACGTGGCCTCTTCGACATCCTGGTTAGACCAGAGAACCTTCACCAGTCGCACTGACTTGTGGCGAGTGTCCCTAGTCTTACTGTCCAAGATTCTCTGAGGAGTCTCCACGGATCTCATATTTGGTTCTAAAGTCAACCTCTCAGGTTCTAACACATGGGAGGGGTGGTGCATGTATTTCTTTAGCTGTGAAACATGAAAAACATCATGCACTTTACCCAGCTCAGTAGGTAAATTTAACCTGTAAGCAACCGGGCCCACCCGCTCCGTAATCTCATAAGGACCAACAAATTTCGGGCTTAACTTGCCCTTCTGCCCAAACCTGAATACACCCTTCATCGGTGATACTCGCAGAAATACCCGGTCGCCCACTGCGAACTCCAGGTCCCGTCGTCGAACATCAGCATACGACTTCTGCCTATCTTGAGCAGCTTTCATGTTCTCTCTGATTTGCTGAACTTCAGCCTTAACTTGTTCTAAGTACTCTGGTCCTATAATGACCGTCTCACTCGACTCATCCCAGCAGAGCGGTGTACGACATGGTCTACCGTACAACGCTTGAAAAGGTGCCATCTTGATCGAAGCGTGATAGCTGTTGTTGTATGAAAACTCGATCAGATGCAACCTGTCAATCCAACTGCCCTGGAAGTCTAAGGCACATGCCCTCAGCATGTCCTCGAGTGTCTGAATAGTACGCTCAGTCTGACCATCTGTCTGGGGATGGAACGCGGTACTCAGTTTGAGTTCTGTACCCAACGCTTCTCTGGTAGCTCTCCAGTACCTCGAAAGGAATCTGGTATCTCTATCTGACACTATGGTCTTTGGTATGCCGTGATGTCTCATGATTTCTTTCTCAAATAACTCAGCTAATTTGGTCACCTTCCAAGTATCCTTCATCGGTATGAATCGGGCTACTTTGGTAAGGCGATCCACCACCACCCATATCATGTTGAGACCTCCCCTAGCAGGTGGAAGCCCAACTACGAAGTCCATGGAGATATCATGGAACTTCCACTCTGGAACTGGCATCGACTGTACCATTCCGCCTCGTCGGTGCTCGAATTTCACCTTCTGGCATGTGAGACACCTCAAGACGAACTCGGTAACATCTGTCTTCATCCCGACCACCAGAAGTATCTCTTCATGTCTTTATACATTTTAGAGGCTCCCGGATGGATGGAAACTGAAGAACAGTGTGATTCTCTAAGTATACGGTCTTTCAGATCCGTGTTGCCTCGTGGTATGCATAATCGGCCCTTAAGTCTGATCAGATCATCATCATGAAGTCTGAAGTCGTATTTCTACTCTCAAAGGTACCATCTGTCAGCTTCTGTCTGACCTCTCTCATATACTCATCTGTCCTCTGAGCCTCTCGCACCTCATCAACCAAGCTGGAGAAAGAAACTAGCGAATGGAGTGAGTGTGCTCGACGGCTCAGGGCATCTGCTACAACATTGGCCTTCCCTTCTTTGTATTGGAGGTCAATGTCATAGTCTTTCAGAAACTCTAACCATCTCCTCTGTCGAAGATTTAACTCCTTCTGAGTGAATATGTATTTCAAACTCTTGTGATCGGTGTAGATCGTGACACTAACCCCGTATAAGTAGTGGCGCCATATCTTCAAAGCGAAGACTACAGCTCCCAGCTCTAAATCATGTGTGGGGTAGTTCTCCTCATGTTTCTTCAACTGGCGTGAGGCATATGCCACCACCTTGCCATGTTGCATGAGCACGCAACCCAGCCCTCTGCCGGATGCATCACAATAAACCTCAAAGCCCTCTGTACCGTCTGGAATGGTCAGTACCGGTGCAGTGGTCAGTGAGTCCTTCAAGCGCTGAAATGATCTCTCACAGTCAACTGTCCACAGAAATGGCGCATCTTTCTTCATCAGACTGGTCATCGGCTTCGCGACCTTGCTGAAATCTCTAACAAATCTCCTGTAGTAACCTGCCAGACCGAGAAAGCTCCGGATGTCGGTAACAGTCTTCGGCCTTGGCCAGGTACGTACGGCATCAATCTTTGCTGGATCCACTGCGATCCCAGCATCTGAGATGACATGACCTAGGAAAGAGACCTGGTCAAGCCAAAACTCACACTTGGAGAACTTAGCATATAGCTGGTTCTCCCTCAATATTTCCAACACCCTCCTCAGATGTCCCTCATGCTCAGCCTTAGACTTTGAATATATCAGAATGTCATCAATAAAACCACAACCGACTTGTCCAGCTGCTCCCGGAACAAGCGGTTCATCAGATCCATAAACTTCGCCGGTGCTTCGACAAACCGAACGGCATCACTGTAAACTCATAGTGGCCGTATCGTGTCCGGAATGCCGTCTTCTCAATATCTCCCTCCTTAATGGCTATCTGATGATACCCCGATCTGAGATCAATCTTGGAAAACACGGATGCTCCCTTCAACTGATCGAACAGATCGTCAATGCGGGGTAGTGGGTACCTATTCTTCACTGTCACTGCATTCAGCTCTCTGTAGTCGATGCAGAGGCAGAGACTACCATCCTTCTTCTTCACGAAGAGGACTGGCGCTCCCCATGGTGACATACTTGGTCTAACGAATCCTTTATCCAACAAATCCTTCAATTGCTCTTTTAACTCAGTCATTTCTGCCGGAGCCATACGGTATGGTGCTTTGGCTATCGGTCCGGTACCAGGTAGCAGCTCAATGGTGAACTCTACCTCCCGAGTGGGTGGCATGCCGGGCAGTTCCCGTGGAAATAAGTCGGGGAACTCCGACACTACCGGTAAGTCGGGGTCGAACTCAGGGTCTCTCTCTATGTCCTGTACATAGCAGAGGTATACTTCTTCCTTTCTCCTTAATTCTCTATGCATTGCCATGGCGGTGATGATCTTAGTCGAAGGCTCTCTGGGCCTCTGGCGGTATGATATTGTTACCCCAGACGGACTCCTGAGCAGCAATCTATGCTCGGCGCAGAGGATACGTCCCTTGTGCCGCTCCAACCAGTTCATCCCGAAGATAACATCAAATCCTAGCTTACTGAACTCAATGAAACTGACTGGGAAGTCTTCCCCCTTAATTCTGATGGTGGCTCCTCGGTAGTAACGAGTGCAACGAACCTTCTCCTTAGACGGGAGCGTAACCGTGAAGTCGGGTAGCTCATCAGCGTCTAGCCCCAACCTGCTCGCAAATGATGCAGAGACAAAGGTATGCGAGGCCCCTGAGTCGAAAGAACTGATGCCTCAATCCCATTGATCGGAAAGGTGCCGGTGAGGATAGTACCGCTAGCGTCGGCCTGTGCCTCTGTGAGTATGCTTAGTGCACCTTCCGTACCGAGTCCATAACCTAATTGTGTTCACAAGCTCCATGAGTATTGATGGTATAACAAGAGTCGTAATCAATTATATGAACAACACTGTTATTTTATTCATGACCATCCTGTTTACAACATGTGCTTCAATCTTACATCTCATTTCTTATCTCATTCTAACATTACATGGCTAATATTGTCTAAAGGTTAGGTTTAATCTTCCTGGTCTCATATGCGTCGCATTGATTACTGCTGACGGTGCTGTATTCAGCTTGATTCTCTTAATTCCATGGTATAACATCCTTGATTCTCCTCCCAAAATTAATACATCACCTGACTTAAGTACTATCTTATCTGCACGGTCCGCACGCTTCTGCTCGCCGTATAAAAACTCCGCATCATCTCCAATGGACCAAGACACTACGGGTATCCCTCTTTCGAGAGACTCCGTTGTCTCGTCCTTATCCTGGTGTAGTCCCAGTTTCCCATCTTTTTCGTAGAAGTTTACAATGCAAATGTCTGGCTGGATGTCTGGAATCGGTTCAGCTTCCAACTGCTGAGCGATTTCCATGACTTGTGTAATAACTGGATGGAACTCTTCGGGTATTCCCGGTGGTGAGACTCCATCTTGCTCCCTTGTGGTTTGGTAATTCTTGGCATACGGATTCCAATCCTTGCCCAAGCTCATCATCTTTAATCTCATCCTTGCTCCCCCTGGGTACTCCGGTGTGTAAAAACCTCCCGGTCCCATTCCTAGTTGATTGCATCTTCTGATGATGGCTATTTGTGCTTCGGGTGTCAGGTATCCCCTTAATAAAATCATACCTGGGCGGATAACCTGACATTGTTCGGTTGGAAAGTGTACAGTTTTGATGTCGGTGTGCTCCGGGTTAGATGTAGATGGTATAGGGTAGCAGATGTTGAATCTTCCTAAAGTGGTAGTAGGTTATGTCTTACTTAAATTCTAATCTCATCTTATTCTTACTTAACTCATTTATTTCACCAAACATGCATGATAATGCGGTAAGCAGGTAGTTTTATTACTAAATGGTTATAGTGGTACCTGGCCTCGATGAGGGCTCAGGCTCATCGTCCCGGTCCACCATGTGTAGAGTGGGCCCCGTCTTCTGGGTCACCCTTGGGTTCTTGTCCGCCGGCTGCTGCACTTTCCTCTGACCGTCAAGTCCAGCTCCCTGATCGGTTTTGCCCTTGCCCCTGGTATCGGGCCTATAGGCTCTGCTAGCAGGATTCCGGTAACACTCATAAGCTCGATGTCCATACACTCCGCAGAAGTTGCACTCCACCTTGTTTCCCTTACAGTCGAGCCCGGGGTGGTCCTTGTGACACCATCTACAGATGAAGCGTCGCTGGTAGCCACCACCGGCTCCCCTCTCAGTCTCAGATCCTGATGATTCATATTGTCAATTCTCATATCTCAAACGGTTACTAATTTATTTCTTAACTCATTCAATATCAATTTCCTTACCCTTTGGCGCCTTAGAGCGCAGGGGTGTAGCTGCAATAGCATATGTCAGCTTCAATGGCTCTTCCGAAGCCTTCTCCTTTTCCTCCTTCCCTTTCGGGTTCTGATTTTTCTGGGCCTGAGGCTGGTACTTTTGTTTCTTGTACCCTCCTTGCCCTTGACTCTCTGAGCTTTTACCAGCACTCTTCCTCTTAGCATTCTCCTCGTCCCTCAGCTGGACGGTAATCTCAACCTTAGCAGCGGCATGATAGCACTCCTGCTTTTCCATAGTATTAGTCTCACTTATTTCTCATAATCTAAATCTTATTCATCACTTACTCAAATCTCAATCGTTCTTATTACCTGCAAGGTAGTGTAACTCGTCGGCCCCATGCCGTAGCGGAGTCGATGGCTAAGCCCGCCATAGAAGCGGTCCACCAAGATCTGGTCAGAATACCCTAGACCCGGCAGAAGACGGAGCAAGGCAGTGAACTCTGAGTAATACTCGTCCACTGTCATCTTATCCGATTGCTTAAGCGCATCCAACTGCAAGCGCTTCTTCGTCTGGACATGGGCGGGGTAGTACTTTGCTCGTAGCAAGGCGGTGTACTGCTCCCAGCCGAACTCTGGATTGGCCACATGCTCGGCCCTCACCAGCTTCCACCAATCGCCTGCCGCCCCCTTCAGGTAGAAAGCAGCTAAGCGCACCTTGATCCCAGCAGGGACATCAAGGGTCTCGAAGGCGGTCTCCAGCTCGGAAATGTACGCCTCAAGCTTGGCGGGATCGGTCTCCCCCTTAAAATGAGCGGGTCGAAGATCTGCTAGACTCTTCACCCAGTTTGGTTCCCTAGGTTGTGGCGGTGGAGGTGGTGCACCCACACCAGGCTGATAGCCCATGTGCCCTAAAGCGGCAGCTACGATCTCTGCGATCGTCTGCCCTCCAGGTATCCCTGAAGTATCCTCACCCCGGCCGCGACCTCGGCCTCCTCTAGGGCGTCCTGCCATCTGAACAAGCATAACTTACATTAGATTCGTACTCACCATTGTTTTGGTTAGTAAGTTTATAACGTCCGTAGACGGTAAAGACAATCCACACTTATTAGTGGTCATCTGACTCTACTCACTCTAACTTCTCACACCCTTAACCCAACACTTATTCTTTAACTTATATCCTAACTCGGTGGTTACTCATGTCCGGTATTTCTTGATCAGAGCGTAACTACGCTCTGATACCACTTTTTGTAACACCCCATCCAAAGCCTATCGTGGTTATCGCAATCTGAACACTTAATCGAGTACGTCGCAGCGGAAATAAACAACACCTGGACCTTGCCACGGTCTGATCGTTAGAATATACCGGCTTAAATGCTTACAATACTTATCCAAAAATACTTTTCCAGCTTAAACATCAACATTCGTAATACCACAACCAACCGAGTACCAGTATCTTAAACATAATCCCAAACTTACATCAGTTTAATATAAACAGTCGGGTGCACAGGCGCAACCCGAACTCAAAATAAATGTCCCACCCTAAGACTAACCGCTCCTACTCTCGTAGTGCGTCCTCATGGGCCTCTTACCTGCAAGTGTAAAAATAGCCCCCGAGGGGGTCAGCACGAATGCTGGTACACCCTCTCATGGCCCCCAAGCTAACGGGGCTACGACGACTAATTGTCGATAGCATGGAAATTGATTACATACACAAGCATAATATGAAGTGCAATAACAATAACCACAGATGAACATATATAGTTCACAACCAATGAACGACTCAAGCGTTCCCTTAACAAGTGGGTTAGTAACCCCCTCCTTAGTCCTCATTTCCTTAATCTTAGTTCCTTACCTTACCTTAATCTTAATCTCAATCTTAATCTTAATCTCAATATACAAACCTTTCCTGGAAGGGATTGGTTGTAGCTTAATTCGAACCTGGGATTTAGGTGATCCCACCGCACCATCTTAATGCCACCTACTCTAGACGGGAGTCCAGCGTAGCTGAGCCGGCAACCGGCCCTAGGCTACAAGTCCGAAGACAAGTCCTTAAGCGGAGGGTGGATCTGATTCAGATACCGTCCCCCTTTTTCCTTAGCATGCATGACCGGAGATCGGTCCCGGGTTTCCTCACTCGAGTTCCAGTTAGTAGAAATCTTAATCACCATGTGCTAGCTAAGCCTTAACGGGCATTAACCAACAACCACCAAACTTAACTCTTATTCTTAACTCAGTAAGTACTAAACTTGGTTAGTAACAATCTAAAGTCTCGCGGGTTAGTGTAAATATAACACAATCACAACGAGAACAATATAACCGGTTGCATGCTTTATCTTGTTTTAGTCATAGCAATTAAACAGATAGCACACAAGCCGAAGGACACCTCGTTAGCAAGCAGGTCACAAGAAGGATTGTACCGTTCACCGTCGATCGTTGTTTGTTTAACCTTCTTCGGGGTCCCAATTCACAAACCTAAAACATTCATTCATTTTTAGGTCATTAGTTATTTGTACCTTTCTTAACTCACTTAGTCTCTAAAGATTCCCATTTAATACCCTCTTAAATCTTTGCCACTTAGCTTACAACCTTAACTTTAAACATTAAAACTTATACTTAATCTTAACTTAATTCCTTAAGTTTTAGGGTCCTAATCATTACCACCCTACCAAAGGTATACCTCATTACCTATTACCATTCTTAGGATTCAAAATTTCTTCTCTTTTTTTTTTAAGTGTTAAGGGTCGACCGACCCACCGACCGACCCAACCCCTGGGTTGGTCCATTACAGAAACTCTTCCGTCTCTTGAAACCCATCCGACCGACCCAGAGCTAGACCGACCGACCCAAACCCTCTGGGTCGGTCCCTTACAGAACCCATTTTCCTACATTAAACCTTTGCCCGACCGACCCAAGGCTAAGCCGACCGACCCAAACCCCCTGGGTCGGTCCAGTCCAGAGGCATTCCGGCTGGCTTAACTTGGCCCGACCGACCCAAAACTGGGTCGGACCCTGGGTCGGTCCTCTACAGACCTTCCTCTTAAATTGCCTCTTTCAATTCCAAACTCTTCCACAAGTGTCCTAATAGGTCCAACACCATCTTGGCACCTTAAATCCACCTTATAACCTCCACCAACTCATTAGATCATTCACCAAAATCCACCTTAGTCATTATGCATTCTCCTTGTGATAATGCTACACTTGTAATGCTTTCCTCTAGGTTTCTAGGTGGTGGTTCATACCTAATGTAACCACTATGCCAAATGTTTTCTTCACCACCATAACATCATCTCCCAAGCATCTCTCACTATCTAAAACTCTCTTAAGCATTTACTTAATGTTCTTTCACAACTTAAACTTCCTTCCTAGTTGTTTACCAACTTTTACCTAAGTCCTAAATACTCAAATGCACTCTCTTGATTTCTAAATCCTTCCTAGTAATGCCTAAGTCATTATAAGTCCTTAGAACACCTTACTCTCACCCTTTTTCACCAAGACAATCTCTAGAACATCCTAGTACCTCACTTAGTCATTAAATTCCCTTAGAATGTCTTAAACACTTAAGCTCTCCTTTAAATTTTGCCATAGGTTCTCTAGTATATAATACCACCTAATACATGGTTTTTCTCCATCAAACAACTAACATCACCCAAATTCTCACCACAACACCTTAACACCCAATTTACACCAAAACCACACCACATCACCATATAGTGCTTAAACTTAAAATGCTTGGCACTTAGGCCCTTAAATGACAATAATCTTAACCACTGAATCTCCACATATATATGCCTTCAACCTGCGAATACACTCAACAAGGCTCCCATTGAAATAAAATGCTTCTTGTACTTCACCTTTATATTCTTAAACTATCTCTTTTCTCATTTGCTCCTTAGTCACAAGTTCACAAGTATAGTCATTGTTTCTCCTAGGTTTAATATAACACCTTCCCAATATAAACTCTACACTAAACTCATCATATACCTACATCTCATTCCCTTAAATAACAAAACACTTTAAGGTAAGTAATTTACCTTGTTTTCTCACAAGCTTAAAAGCTTTTCTCCTTAGGTTTTTCTTTGTTCAATCTCGGTCACCAATGTGTGTCTCCTTGCCAATGTTCTAACCAATATCCAATGACTCCAATGAGTACTAGATAACACATTAACCCTAAGGAACAAACCCTAGGTTAAAAATATGTTTTAAGGTATTAATGTGATTGTTTACCTTGGTTTCTCAAGACAAACTTGGATATGAAGCAAGAAGGACCTCCTCTCTCCTTTGAAGAGTAGAAACAAGCTAGAACAAGGCATAAACATGGAGTCCCATGAGTATATATTTTCGGACATGTGAAGAAAATGGTGGAAACCTAGATTTTCTTACACTTTCTTTACCTTAAGAGGGTGGAGATGCCAATGGAGTCTCCAAACTTGAATTTCCTCCTCTAATGGTGGTTTGACTTGGCACCGAAATGAAGCTCTTGAAGTTTTGAAAAGATAGAAAGGAGGAGCTTGAGCTAACTAAGAAGAATATGTATTTTGTTTTGGATTTGGAGCTAAAATGAGCAAGTTGTGTGCAAGAGAAGGTGGAGCTAGCATGGAGAGGAGCTTCACGTTAATGGAGAAGAGAAAGAGAGCAAGAAACCGTGTGAAACAAGGGAGAATGAAGAAGTGAGGAGAGAGGTAAGTAAAATGTGATATTTATCTTAAAAGGTGAATAGTACTTTTACTTTATAACTTACTTGTTTTTGCTTTCTCTTTACTTAACTAGATAATTGTGATGAGTCACACTTAAAAAAACCGGCCCCCTTTTGTAAATGAGGGTAATTTAGTCTTTGTTGACCAAATGTCTCACTTATATAGACTTATGTTATAAACTAGCTTAATTAATTCACTATTCATCAAAACAAGGCACATTGTTGTGAAATTTTTGATTTCCCATTGATATAGACCTCCAAATGTGATACTATATAGTACACATATTAATTAAAGAGTAATGATGGACATTTAGCCATTCAAAACTCATTTACAAGACAATTTTTCAAAAACGTGCTTTAAGACTCCTTAAAGCACATTTTGTGTTTTAACTTGTTTTCAAGCTTGGTTTTCTTTGGTAATTGATTTGAAGTGACCATTAGGATATTACTAAGGTCTTAGAACAATATTTGGGCACTCTCCCAAGTCTCTCCAAGCTTAGAGCACGTTTTTGTTAAAACTGCTCTTTTGGTGTTTCCTTATATTTTCTTTGATTAGAAATGTTTCTTAATGTTTCTAGGGCATTATTTAGCCTCCTTATATCTTAGTTTATCATTTAAACACCATATCTAAGTTTGGGGTATTTCAAAATGGGTCAATTAATTGACCATTGACCATGCTTGGTCAATATTGACTCATGCGGGCCCCACTTTAGGGTTTTATTAATATTTTAATATTAAATTTGTAAAAATTCGTAAATTTCTGTAATTAAATTCCTAACATGATATAATATGATTATATATCATATTTAAGGATAATTATAATTTTTAAGCCCATTAAAAATTAATTTAAAAGGCAATCTCACAAAAACGTGCTTTAAGGAGTTTTAGCGCACATTTTTGTGTCATAGGGTGTTCCTGAGCTTAGTTCTCCTTGAGAATGGTTTTGTTGTGTTCCTTACTTCATTATAATACTTAGGAATCCACTTTGGATCCTATTTGAGGTCATACAATCTTCATGGTGTCTTAAAGCACATTTTTGGCTTTACCGATCTTAAGGCGTGTTTTGCCTTGTTGAGATCTTTTAGATTGTTCCCCAATAATATTTAGATGTTTAATAATCATCTTAGGTCATTAATAGATCATTTAATTATATTTTAAAGGTTAGGGGTATTTCACCGAATGTTACTGGAATGGAATGACCCAAGGGGTTGGGTCGGTCGGCCCATACCTGTTAAAAAAACAAGAAGAAATGTGAGTTAAGTAGTAAAACCTAGTGGGTATAACCAGTATAATCAAGTGTGAATTAAGTAAGGAAACATGACATATAATCATGTAAAACACTTAGTTATTCGGAAGTTAAAATACGGTAATTAATCGACGTAATTAATTATGTATAGGAACTACATACGGTGGAACACAAAAGCAGCAAGGACCATGGTATGGTTTTCTTGTAGTCTGTTGCCTACTGGTTTACACCGGCTTGTGTGTTGTTTGTTTTCTGAGTGTTTATGACTTTGTAAGACGTAAATCATGAAACGAGTTTACATTCATTGTTATTATTGTGACGTGTGTGTACCGGTACCGTTAACCTCGAATACGTGCTAACCCATTAATTGACCAAACTAGGATACGTAAGAGAGCGGTACTCGATTTTAACGTTTCAATTTAAGGAATGTTCTAACTTCGGCTATGTATGAGCTAGTTGTGATTTGTGTTGTTGATGTGTATCCCATCTCCCTTGTGTGCCTAACTGGGCCTAAACACTTACTTGTGGTTTATAGTGATAAGTTCCATCAATGGGGCTTCTAACAAGTGATTAACCAGGGAGTGAGGAATCCGGTCGTTCCGGTCACGTGTGTATGTACGGGAGTAGATATCTGAATCAGATTCGACTCTCTTTATGTTATGGTTGTTTTTCCTTCTTGGATTACAATCACCCACAAGCTTAACCAAAGCTTACCTACCTGACTGTTGATCGGGCTAGGGGGAAATTATGTACGGTGAGCACGAATCACTATATCCGACACATCTTTGGGTTAAGTTAATAGTACGAGAAATGGTACGGTAACGAGTTACGTAACAAGCTTAACATGAGATTGTGATCATTCTCTAGGCTTACCAAGTTTGACTAACTAGTGTTTGGTTTGTTTCCTAAAGAGAAACATTTCCGTTATGTTATATGTTGTTGTTGCTATGCGATGTTTATTGCCATGCCTTGTATGTTGTATGTTAAATCAATGCCATGTTATCATGACAATTAGTTGCGTGTATCCCGGTAGCCGGCAGGCTGCACGTTAACCATACCAGCCAAGGGTTGCTGAGCCCCTTTGGGGCACCATATTTTATTTTGCAGGATGAGGATCGAGGAAGCGGAGTGGCTTTAGATCCTAGGCATATGAAATACTTTTGGTAGTTATGGATTTTGGACCCGGGATGCGCCTATGCTCCCGTGGTGTTATATTTTGGTAGTACTGGTTTACAGTGATGGTTTGCAAATATTGATACTCGGTATAGTTGGTTTTATTTATGGTTCTTAGTTTTGTGCTCGGGAGTCTGTTCATCAGACCGATACAAATATATGTATTCTGCCTTGTTAGCCACGTGGGTAGCTAACGGCGTGTAACACCAACTCGTTTAGTTATCGTTTAAGTTATATAGCTCCGCTGCAGTTTCGGTTTATCGTTAAGTTTACAGTAGGGGTGTTACATTTTTAATTCAATATACATGGTCACATACAGAAGTATTTGAATAAGGAATACAATAACTACTAACGTAACAAGTTTGTTAGTTAGTGTAAATTTACACTAGGCCTTGAGGGTTTCTACCTTCTATGCCTTAGTTTTTATTTATTGTCTTACCCATTCCCTTGGGTTACTTTTACTCAAGCTCTCTTAGGTTCATAAGTACTACAAGCCTCCATCTCGATTCTCCTTACTCAATTCTCTACTCTCGATACTGTAACACCCCTAAACTTAAACCTGTATGACGTCATAACTCGTAGTATAACAAATAGTGAATCGCAGCGGAAAATAAAACTATCTAACCTTGGTGTTACACGCCGTCACTCACCCTTGTGAGTAACAAGGCATCCTTACTCTTTCCAACATTACACTTCTCACGCTGTGATGAACAGATACTGAGCACTCTAATTATTACAACCAATACCAACTAAATGAGCAACTAACTGAATACAACAACTCCAAAATAAAATACATAACAAATCCACAAGTGTTTATAAAAACACAGCGGCTACCCTGTTCCCCACACTCTGGCTTGTGTATTCTTCAGAGACCTGAAATGTTTGGCCCAATGAAGGGCTCAGCAAACTATGCTGGTATGCTAAATGTAGTCCTAAGTCTTCTAGATTCCTTAAGTCGTTTAAGCCATCTTGATATTAGATTCTTTACATGAAATACCGGTTTATAATAATAACAGAAATAATTGTAAACACTTAACAAACACATGACAATCCACCTGTAAACACCAGTGTACAATAGTACACAACTTAAATAACCACAAAACAATAGCCACACAACAATAACCAATAATTCACGCATTAGTAAACCATAACAATAATCAAACAAGATCCACGTAACAAACTGTACTTGTTAGTTAGTCACTTGGCTCCTATCCTCTAAACCAATCATTTAACCTTTCCCAATTAATTTTACCTCAAGTGTCATGTTAAGACAAACCTTAATAACTTGTGGACAAATGTCCCCTGGGTTCCAAAGGAACCGTTACCAACGGACCTTCTGGCCCTGGATAAATATATGTAATGACCGATCCGGTCGAACCTGTGCACCTACGGCAGTGCCCTCCGCCATCCCCGAATGTGGCTGATGGATTTCGAGTGACTCCATTATAGTCCCTCGTTGTGATCACAATGCGCAACCAGAAGGTCGGAACGATCTGGATTCCTCTCTTATAAGTTAGCCCTTTTTGTCAGTGACACAATAACCAATATTTGAATTAAGACCTTGACAGTTGACCATTGTTAGGATCAATAATACCTAGAGGTCAGTTAGTCTTCTTTTTTTTTCCAGTTTAGATGTATAAACTTTAGTCACAAGACATTCGCGCGTAAAATTCAACGCAACAGTTTGGGCAATCCCACATACAATATCAATCACATAAAATCATAGATATCTTCTTAAACATTTAAACACACAATGTCTGGACCTTAGGATAATCCTTAGGACATTCAGACCACACAATTAACATACCGTTCACCGTGACAACAGCTAGCTTGACAGTTCACGCTCTAGTAACCTTTCCTCTACGCTGTTATTTATACATACAATAACGGGCAGTATTAATACAAATATTCTGTAAATATTACAGTACTGTCACTGTAGTGTTTATACTCGTCGTATAATAACTCCATATGTTATTTATTTTCCCCTGTTATTTTAACAGTGGTTCTAGATAACCTAGCAGTTCATCATTTTATGTGAAACTCACATGTGATAATGAATTATCATTTATACGGTACATCTTTACCTCATTAATTATATACTTATAATTACTTCCACTTATCATTTATATTATATCCCTTGGTCATTTTTATTATAACCAAAAATTATTTTATAAACTTTATATTATATTCCTTAATATACCATAATACATTATATTACCTAGTTTCACCTCCTTGCCTCATTAAATAACAAAATAACCACATACTTTTATAATTTATTAAATACCCTTATCAATTTCGAAAATCGTAAAACAATTATATTAGCTTCTATAAATTGCCAAATAACCTCAGAACTTTTATAATCCACTAATTACCCACATTAACCTTGTAAATATTAATTAACCACCTTACTTTTATAAATCACCAAATACTCTTATTATTTCGGTAATTACAAATTAATACCACAAATCTTATAAATTATCAGTTAAGCTCATAAGCTTTTCGGTTTATTCACATAGTTTTCTTTATTAACACTTTTAACCCCAAACTTTATATAAGTTACATATTAACTTATAAACCATAGTTTAAATATTTTATTTCTCTAAATAACCAAGGTAACCCATATTTTTTCTTAAATTACATATCCGCCCACATTAAATTCTATTCTTTATATATACTTTCATAAATTACATATTCACCCTTAAACTTTTACAAACTTAGTATTTTATGTCATAAATCATTTTAACCCAAAGTTTTTAACCAACACTTTGACCAAAACTTAATTTCTTAATTAATACTTCAATATACCCATAAAATCATATATATTCGGTAACACACTAAACTTCCCAATAATCACAAAATAGTCCCAAAACTTTATAAAATGTCATTTTAACACTTAACCACTTATTTAAATTCACCAAAATTCATAATATTAATTCCTATCTTATATTATACTATAAATATACCATATAACCCCTTGTGTTCTCGGTAACTTATTTTTGTACTCTAAACTTTTCAAAAATTACATTTTAACCACATAACTTACTAAAATAGCCATTTAAATACTTGTAACTATTTTTAATACTCCCAAAAATTATAATATAAATTAATATACCTATATATTTCGAAAATCATTCAAATAATACACATCATTCTCAGCTCCAATTTTATTTTACTATATAGTTTTAAAACTTGTTTTAAACCTTATAATAAATACTTATAAATGTATATAAGCCACATAACACCTATAAAAATTATGCTAATGACTTAGAATGATTATAAACTAAAAATAGAACATATTATCCTTAGATATTTCGGTTTTAATATATGTGTATCCTAATTAATTTTTGTGACACATATTTATACCTTAAGGTAATAATCTTACCTTATATGTTATAAATTATTTTCTTTGATACTTTAACTTAATAATTTTCGGCCTTAATATTGACATGGCCTTAACATAATTTTTATACTAAATTTTGAAGCTTAAATTAAGCTTGAACTTAATAAACCTTAATTATATAAACTTACCCTTAAATCAAGACAATTCTTGTACTTGATTTTTCCTTGAATTTCCAAGCTCCTCAAATGCTTATTTGAAGTAGATAATTCGAACTCCTTGTACATATATAGGAGGTTTATTTGTTAAACTTCTATCAAGAGTTTATGAAATACCCCTAAATTAATTTAAATTAATTTAGGGGATTTCTTTTATTAAACCTTTAATAATACTATTAAGTATTAAATTATTATATGGAATTATGAATATTAAATTATTATATGGAATTATGAATATTAAATTAATATAAGGGGTTGTGAAATTTATTTAGGGGTTTTCTCCTATTTAACCCTGATTATTATACATTATTATATAGTATTATGAATTTAATAATAAGATTTATAAGTCAATAAATCTTGGGAAAATTATTAAACACTCCAAATATATTATAAAGATTTTAGGAAGTGTTGGAACATTGTTTTGAAACATAAAAGTCAATATAAAATTCTAGAAACCTTAAAGCTTATTAAGCCTTGCTAGAGTTGACTTTTTGAGAATGGTCAAACCAGGCCATGAATCCTATACCAATAAATAGGTTATGAAAAACCATGAAGATCGATAAAAAGAACGTCAAAAACGGACCATCCTAGCCAAAGTTATGCTGGTTTGAAGTTTAGAGCCAAAATTTCATAAAGTGCCACGTGTCAGCCTCTCGTGCGTCCCAACACTTAGCTGATTTTACCTCCTTGTTTTTCTCCAGCAAACAACCGATCTTGACCTAACTTGTGACGGCTATATCTTCTTCATCTTTCAATATTTTTCAAAGCCGTCTTCTTTATTCTCTTCTCCTTTGAATCATCTTCACAACCGTAACTCATACAAACCCTAACTCCTTCTACATCAACGGGAAAATCGTTCTCAAGTTGGCACTTTTCACAGTCGTAACCCAGATTTCCAGTTCCCTTCGAATTCAGGTAAATTCGTCTAGCCATAAATCCTTCGTTTCTCAACCAAATTTTGATTTCTTTAGCTCGTTGTGTAGATCTCTAATCCGTCTACAACTTTCATGTTTATTCCCAAGCCTGATTCGTAACCGTCTGGAATTTAGTCGCTCAAAGTTCCTGATTTTTCAGCACATAAAATCATACCGAAACAGAGAGGTAAACTCGTGATTTGCGACTTCAATTTCTTTCTGTATGGTGCGAGTTAGGTTTATTTGTTGCTATCAATACGTAGATCTAAGTTTCCTCTTTCCAATGAACCTTTACTCATAGCCTAACTCGTTTTGTACCGCTAGTTATAGATCCTCGAAGTTGACACCACGAACTGCTCAAAGTTCGAGTTTTTCCCAGTTATTCCGAATTTGAGTTCGCACAATTCGCACAATCTGGTGAGTCTCCGATCAAATTGCTCCGATATTGCTGTTCGTAGTCATGTTTCCGACCTAACCCATGTTTCAATTGTGTCAATTACGCTCTAGATTAGGAGAATTTGGCGAATTATTATCCGAATCGTATTCTGTTCTAATATAAACCCTAACCTTCGAATTGAATTCGAAACTCGATGAATATTGCATGATAATTGGGGAAATCGGTACCATTAGAACCGGAATTCGATTTCGAATCCATAGAAACAAGAATCGTTGAATTTCGTTCTGTAGATCGAGAGATATAGGTGAATTAGTACTCGAGTCCGAGTTGTGTTCTCTGAAGAACTCGCGCAATATAGGCCGTCCGATCTCAGTTAATAAAGATGGACGGCCACGATTAAAACATACGATTTTAAAGTATAAGTTTTTTATATTGTTTCCAAGAATAAACCCTAACTTGTTTAATTAATTTAAGTACCTTCCCGAATGTATTTTGACTTGAAATTTTAACCAAAGATTCCTTATAAAGTCTAGTTTATTTTGATATAAATTAATATGGGTTTTGAGTTTTTAAACGTAAGTTATAATTTTTGCAAGTTTCGGTAATTGTGGAATTATCTGGATAAATTTAAAGGATATCTTTGTGAAATAAAAATTTTATAATATGTCTAAGATGTTATAGTTACTATATATTAAATTTGGGAATTTTTGGACAAAGGTAAATGGGTTTAAAAATTGTATTTGTGAAATTTTCATGAGATTTTCTTATAATATATGGTTTTTAATTTAACAAAAATTAGGGTATAGTTTGTTAATAAACTTTTAGGGTTTGGAAAATATGAAAAGACTAAATTAATATTTAGTAGCAGTATATTTATAAATATTTTGGTTATTCATTTTTAAGTAAAGTAAAAACTATATATATATATGTTTATAATATAGAAAAGGAATAGAAACTTATATTAAATTAAGAAAATTAATTAATCTACATTTCTGATTACTATATAATATGGAAGTTGTATATACCTATGGAGGTTAAGGGAAATATTTTATTTTGTAAACTTTATGTTATAGGTGGATTTGGTTAAAGGTTAATAATGTAATTAAATACAATAAAACTTCTTAAGGAATGTTTTGGGAAAAACCTAATGTATATATACTCATGTGAGAGGAATTAAATAGAAGCTTATGTTAAATCAAGGATTTAAATTAATTTACATTTATTCTATTATACAGTTGGGAGTTAATATACTTAACGTTAACTTGGAAAAATACTTTATTTTATAACCTATTTATATAATACGTTAATAAGTGTAAGGTTAATCGAGGTAATTAAATAAAACTACTTAAATAATGTTTTAATTAAATCCTAGTATAACTATACATATATTAGACATAATTAGAGGAAATAAAATACCTTATCCTATAGGTAATACCTAAGCAAATAAAATGCCTCTTGAAGACTAGATGTGTGTGAGTTGTAAAGGTGATTTAGTTTAATAAATTTCTTAAAGAATGTTCTGGATAAATCTTAATATTTATGGATTTACATATATATTAATATATTGAGAATAGCAGAGGGAAATAACATTTCTTGTGGGAAGAATAATTAGTAGAGTGTATATATGTACCTACTCAACTTTAGGTCTCTAATAAAATGTTGTAATAATTAGCCAACGTTAATCTAAAGGTTTAATTAAATTAACCCCATGTCTAAGAGTAAGTAATTTAAAATTACGTTAGTTGTATCTGTTAGACAAGAAAATTCGATGGCGTAGTGGGTTAAGTTTAATCTGGAACTGAGTCGAGGTTGCACGTTCGAAACCTCGCATAATCCTTTTAGGGAACTTAATTAAAACAACGAAAACGTAGCGCGGGCTTGGGCTAACCTACTGGGCCCAAGCCTGTGAACTCCGAAAGCCCACTTTAACAATTCAAAGAGAGTTTGGGCCACTCTCAGGAATAAATTCTAAATCATTCCAAACTAAACGAGATGGGCCTAACAAAGGATTTAGTTAACAAGTCAAGCCCAAACCTCTGTAAGAGAATAATGGTCAACCTGAAACTAGTAATCAGTAAGTGAAGAAGACTGTTAAGTTTATAAGTCTCTTAACTAATCGACACTTGGAATACCTTAATCATAGGTTATTAGTGGGAGTTGCGCTTGCACATTTGGTCAAGTTTGGATTATTGCTTCTACATGTACCAGGTACGATCTCTCGTACTCTGATATTTCTGATGTTTGACCTATGAGTCGTTTTCGAGAAACGCTAACTGACTTTAAGAGGAATTTAAAAAAAAAGAAATGGTTGTGTGATTAACTCAGCTTGTCTGACTAACTGAGCCTTGTATGTGAAACTCACTTGGGTATTGGTTCCTTCCCTTCGGTTGTTCCACTGGACATTGATTACTTGGGGTTTACGCTTCTGCACTCTGTAGGACTGAGTGTTTTGGTATTGCTCTGGGTAATTGGTGATCTGGTGGGAATTTGGAAAAAGTCATCTTTGGTATTCTTTCTTTGACTCTGGATATTTGTTTCATCCATGAGTGGGGTCGTTGCTGTGACGTGCGCGCGTCTTCATCGGTAAACAGTAAAGGGCTGTATATCCCTTGTCCTGAGAGGACGTAGTTAACAGTAAGGGGCTGTATATCCCCTGTCCTTAATGGACGTTCTTGGCGGTGGGGGCCATCTCTCCCAGTTGGTTTCATTCCATTCTTGAGTTGCTGGTTTTGGTTTTCTCTCATTCATTCCTAGTCCTCGTGACTACATGGGTCTTTCTACTCCAACTTGGAAATGGATCTAACATAAGTAATGATTGTTCACTAATTCTTGGTGTGGTGATATTTACTAACTTTACTCTTCTGTTATTTGTCTCCTTTGAAATGTTATGTTTGACTTGGTGTGTGTTTTAAAAGGGTGTTTGTTTCGCTATTTTGTTTAAGTGCTGTTTTCAAGTTATTGTTTTTTTCAAGTTATATTAAAGTTTTGTTTTAGAGAATAGTACCAGTTCCATTCCAGGGAACTGACTCACCCCTCCCGGGGTGGGCTGCTTGGTTTAATCTTGCAGGTACAAATTATTATACAGGTAACCACGAAGAGTGTGAGTAACTGGGATGGTATTAGGATTTTTGGAGAGGTTGTTGTAATTTATTTATGTTTATTTCATGTTGAGTTTTCTCGAGTTCAGACCGTAGCTTTTGTAAGTTATAAGTTGTAATTGGTGAGGGTTGGTGCCGGGTGTTTGGAACCCGATGGTCTGTACGCCCTTCGTATTTTTATTTCCGCTTTAAATACGCTAAATAGGGGTGTTGCAGAAAGTGGTATCAGAGCGTAGTTACGCTCTGAACCCGAGAAAACAAGCCGAGTGAAATCCCTAGATTATAGGTGCACTTAAAACTGGGGAACTGGGGTAGAATTGGGAAGTGAGGACTCCAGTAAGGCACGACTCCTAACCCTTTTTGGAATTGTGAACGATTCCTTTACACACTTTTCTTTGTGAATGTCTGTTGAGTGCGATGTGTTGTTATACCGTTCCAACAATAAACTTCAGAAATATATATATATATAAGTTTGGAACATCCTATATTAAGTACGATAAGATTTTGGTCGAGATAAACCAAATATTAAGCTATTTTTCAAAAGCATACTCATGGAGGATACATTGCTAAAAATGCAATCCTTTAAAAGCTAGTACACCAATTCCTAGAATTTTAAAAGAACTTTTGGTTGAAAACAGTATACAAGTAGAACTTTACATAACTAAATTAGTATTGATATTATGTGAAAGTACTTCAACTCCTTTAAAGTTTGAAAATAAATCTCATGAACTACTTGGTATCAATTTATTACCTAAAGATAATGTTTAAGATAAATCTTACGTCTAGAAAATTATTAAGCTAACAAGAACTAGTAGCGTATTAGAAAAGATCAACATCTGAACTTGTAAAACACATTAAAACTCTATGTTAACTTTAGAAAGAAAACACATAAACCTACACCCTACGAGAAGTGCTTGGTGCGACGAACTCCTAGGCTGAAAGTAGTGGGGGTGCACACCCACTTCTAGAAGTTTAGGGGCTAGTCAAGCCTTGTCATCTAACCGTATATAATCTTCTACGCAGGTGATGGATTGTGTTGAACTTGAGGGGAAGTGGTGGTAAGACGTTACCATCATGAAATCTTGAGCTAGGCATATTTCATTGCTAACCACAATGAACAAATCAATATTTGTATCTTAAGATCCGGTATTAAAACTCAGAAATGTAAAGGGTTTATTGAGTTAAATCTTTGGTGAAAAATACCTATATATGGAGGAAGGGGATTAAGTTTGGGTACTCCAAGATACAACATCTACCCCTGGTTGGATATAAAAAAAAATCAATAAAAGAAGTTACTTAAAGATTGAGTGAAGAGAAGAGTAATACTAAACTAAGTATCATTGATCCTTAAATACTTGAGTATTGAGCATCTTAAAAAAAAAAAAGGGTGAGAGTTACTTAAAGATTGAAAATCCTCATGTTTACTTGGAAGTTTAACATTATACATGTATAAAATTTTAAAAGACACACTAAGAGTGATATTTACCAAAAGCCACCATTGTCTAAGAGAGTACTAAGATTTAATAATCAGAAGAATACTTACATAGAACAAACCTTAAGGAAAATAATTATCAAGAGTGAGTGAGTTTTAATTAGACTAATTCATTTGACTTAAAATTTTATATAGAGTCCCTACCTAAAAAAATAATATATAAATTTTAAGATAAAGGAATCAGATTTTGGAGCTATATTATAGGTAATAAGAACTTCCTAAAACTCTACCTTGTGTGAAATTATGTAAATATATAATAAGTAAATTTTATGAAATAAATACCTAATGGTTCGTCTAGAATACTATAGTTAATTATAAAAACAATTGGAACTTGAAAAGTCACAGAAAATATTTATGTTAGAGAGTTTTAACATATGGTTGACTAATAAACCTTTGAAGATAATTTTGGAAGATTATTAAATGATCTGAAATATTATTCTAAACTACTCAAGTATGTTACACCTGATTTATAGCTTGTTAATATAATTGATATGATAAATGATCATATATGGACATATAAATTCGTATCAGTCATTAAACGAATGGATAATAATCATAAGATAAAATTTTATAATCACCAAGGAAATACAAATACATAACAATCAAGAGATACAGACATATGTAACGATCATAGATAAAATCAACGGTGCAGTAAAATTTACAACAAAGCTGGTTAATAAGGTGTTGAATTCTTTGATGTGCCGTTAGTAGCGGTACGAGGGCGTACCTTAGCTCTTTTAAGGGGGATATGCTGGCATACTCCTCCTTCGTTATCTCATCCGGATTATGCCTCGTTGCATTGTTAGCAAAGGGAGAACAGTATTAGCAGAATGAGAGGTGTTTGTATGTGCTTGGTTTTTGCATTATGACTCAGTATGTGACTTTTGATTTTCATCATGTTATATCTTGGTATATCCTGATTCAGTTTGATTTTGAGTAATCTTGAGTGGAATGTTGTTATGGAAGTGGATGGAAATAAAGGATTGGTTTGGTATGGAACTTCATTGGAACTTTTATTGTCTCAGCACACCCGAAGCGGTGTGAGTGCTTATTAGTTGATTTTTAAACTTCGAGGCGAAGTTTCTTTTAAGGGGGATATGCTGAAATACCCCTAAATTAATTTAGGGGATTTCTTTTATTAAACCTTTAATAATACTATTAAGTATTAAATTATTATATGGAATTATGAATATTAAATTATTATATGGAATTATGAATATTAAATTAATATAAGGGGTTGTGAAATTTATTTAGGGGTTTTCTCCTATTTAACCCTGCTTATTATACATTATTATATAGTATTATGAATTTAATAATAAGATTTATAAGTCAATAAATCTTGGGAAAATTATTAAACACTCCAAATATATTATAAAGATTTTAGGAAGTGTTGGAACATTGTTTTGAAACATAAAAGTCAATATAAAATTCTAGAAACCTTAAAGCTTATTAAGCCTTGCTAGAGTTGACTTTTTGAGAATGGTCAAACCAGGCCATGAATCCTATACCAATAAATAGGTTATGAAAAACCATGAAGATCGATAAAAAGAACGTCAAAAACGGACCATCCTAGCCAAAGTTATGCTGGTTTGAAGTTTAGAGCCAAAATTTCATAAAGTGCCACGTGTCAGCCTCTCGTGCGTCCCAACACTTAGCTGATTTTACCTCCTTGTTTTTCTCCAGCAAACAACCGATCTTGACCTAACTTGTGACGGCTATATCTTCTTCATCTTTCAATATTTTTCAAAGCCGTCTTCTTTATTCTCTTCTCCTTTGAATCATCTTCACAACCGTAACTCATACAAACCCTAACTCCTTCTACATCAACGGGAAAATCGTTCTCAAGTTGGCACTTTTCACAGTCGTAACCCAGATTTCCAGTTCCCTTCGAATTCAGGTAAATTCGTCTAGCCATAAATCCTTCGTTTCTCAACCAAATTTTGATTTCTTTAGCTCGTTGTGTAGATCTCTAATCCGTCTACAACTTTCATGTTTATTCCCAAGCCTGATTCGTAACCGTCTGGAATTTATAGTCGCTCAAAGTTCCTGATTTTTCAGCACATAAAATCATACCGAAACAGAGAGGTAAACTCGTGATTTGCGACTTCAATTTCTTTCTGTATGGTGCGAGTTAGGTTTATTTGTTGCTATCAATACGTAGATCTAAGTTTCCTCTTTCCAATGAACCTTTACTCATAGCCTAACTCGTTTTGTACCGCTAGTTATAGATCCTCGAAGTTGACACCACGAACTGCTCAAAGTTCGAGTTTTTCCCAGTTTTTCCGAATTTGAGTTCGCACAATTCGCACAATCTGGTGAGTCTCCGATCAAATTGCTCCGATATTGCTGTTCGTAGTCATGTTTCCGACCTAACCCATGTTTCAATTGTGTCAATTACGCTCTAGATTAGGAGAATTTGGCGAATTATTATCCGAATCGTATTCTGTTCTAATATAAACCCTAACCTTCGAATTGAATTCGAAACTCGATGAATATTGCATGATAATTGGGGAAATCGGTACCATTAGAATCGGAATTCGATTTCGAATCCATAGAAACAAGAATCGTTGAATTTCGTTCGTAGATGGAGAGATATAGGTGAATTAGTACTCGAGTCCGAGTTGTGTTCTCTGAAGAACTCGCGCAATATAGGCCGTCCGATCTCAGTTAATAAAGATGGACGGCCACGATTAAAACATACGATTTTAAAGTATAAGTTTTTTTATTGTTTCCAGGAATAAACCCTAACTTGTTTAATTAATTTAAGTACCTTCCCGAATGTATTTTGACTTGAAATTTTAACCAAAGATTCCTTATAAAGTCTAGTTTATTTTGATATAAATTAATATGGGTTTTGAGTTTTTAAACGTAAGTTATAATTTTTGCAAGTTTCGGTTATTGTGGAATTATCTGGATAAATTTAAAGGATATCTTTGTGAAATAAAAATTTTATAATATGTCTAAGATGTTATAGTTACTATATATTAAATTTGGGAATTTTTGGACAAAGGTAAATGGGTTTAAAAATTGTATTTGTGAAATTTTCATGAGATTTTCTTATAATATATGGTTTTTAATTTAACAAAAATTAGGGTATAGTTTGTTAATAAACTTTTAGGGTTTGGAAAATATGAAAAGACTAAATTAATATTTAGTAGCAGTATATTTATAAATATTTTGGTTATTCATTTTTAAGTAAAGTAAAAACTATATATATATATATGTTTATAATATAGAAAAGGAATAGAAACTTATATTAAATTAAGAAAATTAATTAATCTACCATTTCTGTTACTATATAATATGGAAGTTGTATATATCCTATGGAGGTTAAGGGAAATTTTATTTTGTAACTTTATGTTATAGTGATTGGTTAAGGTTAATGTAATTAAATACAATAAAACTTCTTAAGGAATGTTTTGGGAAAAACCTAATGTATATATATACTCATGTGAGAGGAATTAAATAGAAGCTTATGTTAAATCAAGGATTTAAATTAATTTACATTTATTCTATTATACAGTTGGGAGTTAATATACTTAACGTTAACTTGGAAAAATACTTTATTTTATAACCTATTATATAATACGTTAATAAGTGTAAGGTTAATCGAGGTAATTAATAAAACTACTTAAATAATGTTTTAATTAAATCCTAGTATAACTATACATATATAGACATAATTAGAGGAAATAAAATACCTTATCCTATAGGTAATACCTAAGCAAATAAAATGCCTCTTGAAGACTAGATGTGTGTGGTTGTAAGGTGATTTAGTTTAATAAATTTCTTAAAGAATGTTCTGGATAAATCTTAATATTTATGGATTTACATATATATTAATATATTGAGAATAGCAGAGGGAAATAACATTTCTTGTGGGAAGAATAATTAGTAGAGTGTGTATATGTACCTACTCAACTTTAGGTCTCTAATAAAATGTTGTAATAATTAGCCAACGTTAATCTAAAGGTTTAATTAAATTAACCCCATGTCTAAGAGTAAGTAATTTAAAATTACGTTAGTTGTATCTGTTAGACAAGAAAATTCATGGCGTAGTGGGTTAAGTTTAATCTGGAACTGAGTCGAGGTTGCACGTTCGAAACCTCACATAATCCTTTTAGGGAACTTAATTAAAACAACGAAAACGTAGCGCGGGCTTGGGCTAACCTACTGGTGAAATACCCCGAACTTAAATATAGGGATTTAAAATTAACCTAATACGTATTTAAGGGCCTAATGACGCCTAAGTAATATTGGTAAGGGAAATAAATCTAAAAGAAAGAAGGAAACGCTTAAAAAGCGAAAAACGCTAAATAAGCGTTAAATAACCATAGGAGGTACGAGACCTCGGCTAGCGTATTATATGGATTTTAAAGGTTTAATAGGACCTAAATAATATATGGGAACAACTCCCGAAGAAAACGGATTCAAATAATGAATTAAAACGCTAATAGAGCTTTAGAGCACGTTTTTCGAGAAAACCCGAAAACGTGACTTTAAGTGGTCAAACGGACCCGTAAAAGTTATAAATCATTAAATAATAATTATTAAGCATTTATGGAAGCTTGATAGTCAATAAAAATAATTAAACGAGGAAATTCCGGAAAACGGGCCCGGTTAGTGAATAGTACCCAAACCGGGTAAAATAACGAGCGTTTTCTGTAAAAGACGAAAAACGCTCCAGCTAGTATACTACATGGGGGCCGGTTTTTACTAGCTAAATAACCCCTCACACACACACATGTAACTAGCTAATTAAGTAAGAGAGCCAAAAGCAAAAAAACAATAAAGTAAACATTACTTTATTTCCCTCCCTCTCACCTCACTCTCACATTCACTCATCTCTCTCTCTTTCCTCCCCTCTCTCACCGATTTCTCCCTCCTCTCTCTCTGGTTGGGCGATTTCATGGAGCTCCACAAGCCTCCAATGGCAACTTCATCTTCAACCTCATGCTCTACCTCCATGTAAGCTCCGAACTCAAAAATAATTACATATTTGAACTCCCCTCATCCTCCTCTACATTTCCCTCTTTTCAAAATTCGAAAAGGATGAGTTTCATCTCCATGGGTTTTCCCCATTTGAAGAGAAAAGCACACCATTATGGAGCTTGGAGTCTCCTCTTTCCAACAAGGTAAAAATCTACATGAAAAACTCATGTTCTCTTCATTCTTCTTCACAACCGATTTTTGCCCCATTGTAACACTCCATTTTCTCTCTCTCTTTTGAGCATAATATCAACCTTGCAATGGTGGTGGATTCACCTTCTTGAACCAAAGGCTAAAACCCCTTCTAAAATACTCCAAAGGTAAACCCTAGAAATCTTGCTTTAAACATTACATTGAATTAGCATTGATTTAAGGGTTAGAATATTAATTGCAATTGTTTTGTGTTATTGGGTGATGGGAATGGAGTTTGGCAACTCCATTCCTCACAAAACCGATTTTGAGGCAAGAAAGGAAGAAGGAGGAAAAATGAGAAAGGAGGAAGAAAATATAAGCTCAAGGTAAGAGCTCTTCCTTAGTACTAAAATGTAATGCATTAGTGTAATGGGAATGGGTAAACAAATAAAATAACCTAAACTATTGTATTGGTATTGTAGAATTGAAAGTTTAAGTAATTGTGAGGAAGTTTGAGTATCTGTGAGATTAGTAAGTGAATTGTAGGCCTTGGAGCCAAATGATTTGGGTACGAGTATTAGTATTGGTATTTGAAGAAATATTGGTGAATGCATATTGTATTGATTGCTGGTAGGACCCTTGTAAGGGTGTGGCTAGATTAGGAATGAATTTGGTGAGAATTGGTATGTGTGGCCAAGTAAGAAAAGTAGATGAGTTATGGCGAAATTTTAGTAGGAATTATGTATTCAAGAACGACTTGGTGAATGGGAGAACCAAGGTGTATATGGGATTGAGTAGATATGTTTAGAAGTGATGAAGAGGTAGTTGTAGTGTGAGAAACAGGAAGTGTAAAAATCTGTGGCAAAATGTGTAAAGATGCATTGGAGAAGTTAGGAAGAACTAGAGTATAAGACTTGGTAAAGTGAATGTTGGACTTGGGTATAGATAGTACAATTGCTTGGAAATGAAGTGGCAAGGTAAGAGGAGGTATTTGGGATGCTAGGAGTAACAGTGGTGGAGGGAATATTGAATGGTAGGAGTTGTAGGGAAATCTGTAGCATTAGAGAATGAAAAACTGTTGTAGGTGTTGAAGGGAAGTGAGGAAATTGTGTAAATTGTCTCATGGATTTAGTAATGGATTTGGTGGATGAAATAAGGTATTTTAGGAAGCCTAAATGGCATTGTATCATGTGGGATTACATGTAGGGAGATTGGGGAAGGAATGGGTAAGGAAAGAATTGAGAAACAAAGTCTGTAGCAGAGTTCTGCTACCGACCGACCCAGAGTCTGGGTCGGACCGTGGGTCGGTCGGAGCTTAAGAAACGAGTATAAACCTTTCGGGAATGGACCGACCCAGGAGCCGTGGGTCGGACGTGGGTCGGTCGGACTCGGATTTTCTGTTGTCGAAGTTTCGCACTTCGACCGACCCAGAGGTGGGTCGGTCGGTGGGTCGGTCGGAACTTGGACAACAGACCCGAAACTCTCGGCAATGGACCGACCCAGGAGCGTATGGGTCGGTCGGAATAGTTCTGGGTCGGTCGGGAGAAATTTCGAGAACGAAATTACTGGAATGGACCGACCCAGGGTTGGGTCGGTCGGTGGGTCGGTCGACCCAAAACAAACAAAAAAAAAAAAAAACTAAAACTAAATGAATGTAACTAGTATATATAATATATATATATATATATATATATCTATATAGATGTATTGTGTACCCACCTATACTATGTACATGATATGTAAGCAAGTAAACCATTGTAAGTAGATAAAAGTAAGTAAGTAATAATGTAGGTATAGAAGTAAAGACTTAGTAAGTATGAGTTGGAGCGGTAGGATAATCGAATTAAATTAATGATAGTTAGATTAATTATTCGATGTATGTAATATCATAGGATTGATTTGTGAGCACCGGAGGAACATTGGGATACAAGTACAACGGTGAAAGGTATGATTTCTTCATGCCCTGTATATACCATCTGGTTACCCCGATTTGTGTGCTTATTTGACCACCTAATAAGATAAATGCACGAACCGGATTATATTGCACTTACTTGTGCTTGTTTACATTGTTCTTGATATTTGTCTTGA
Organism: Limonium bicolor; assembly: GCA_023374045.1. Classification (NCBI taxonomy): domain Eukaryota; kingdom Viridiplantae; phylum Streptophyta; class Magnoliopsida; order Caryophyllales; family Plumbaginaceae; genus Limonium; species Limonium bicolor. The sequence goes on from CM041780.1 coordinate 253,455,555, forward strand.
ACAATAGTTTGTATAATTCATAAACATATGGATGATGATGGATTGTATTTGTAGTGTACTTGTAAGTTGCACTGTATTTGTATGGATGTGTATATGAGCTTGTACTGTACTACGGTGGCTTGAATGTTTGACTTGTGCTAATTCCTAACTAGCTAACTCCAACTTAAGTGAGTAATTGGAATGAGTACAAGTCCGATATAGCTTCGGCCACGCGTGAGGATGAGGTGACACAAGAGGTTGGATCCGATTTCCTGGTTCGTAAGCTGGTCCACGGCCCAAATCCTTAAGTGGGTAGCATCCTGGATTAGTGAACCAAGTAATCCCGGAGGTGGGACGGTGTAGTCCCCAGGGCCGGAGGTCCCGACGACTTAACTTGAGTAAGAGTAAGAGTAAGTAAGTATGGATCCGTAAGTATGAGTATGAGTATGTATGTGTATGAAGTAACGAGTAAAAGAGTAATCTCCACCCGATTAACCCGGGTGGACCAATGAAGCTAACCAAAATTGTATATTGTGTATGTACTGCGTATGTGTACTTGAGAACAAGGTAAGTAAGTATTTGTTGGTATATGTATTCCTTGTATGTAATGAAATGTATGTATGTATGTCCGCGTAAGTTCATTGTTGTATCGTGTATAAGAGCATGTAAGCATGTATGTTGTATGAAAATGAACCGCATGTATACGACCAAGTGGTCGGCGTACCCTCACTAGTACGCGGGGTATGCGGTTATCATGCTCGGCGAAAGCTGACCCCTTCGGGGGACATTTTTTAGTGTGCAGGTACTGAAGCCGGTGTGGTCAAGGAAAGAGACCGGTGGCTACACATGGATAACTAGAAGTAGAACGTAGAGGTGTGCCAAGTGACACACCCTGTATTTAGTAAGTAAGTAGTTTGTGAGGAATGGGTAGTGTATAAGCTCATGAGGAGTATGTACGAAATTGAAGGAAGTGTTGTAATTGTACTTGGAACCTAGTAAACTCGGTATGTAGATTGTATGGTATTGAACTTGGAGTATTGTAATGAATGGGATGTTGTAGTATTTGATTCGGTAATTGGAGTAGGTATGATAAGTGTGTAGTACTCGTATTCCGGTCCATCAGACCGATGCTGTAAGTAGAAGTAGTGGCCTTGTTAGTCACGTGGGTGACTAACGGCATTGTATCACCCAATGTATGTAAGAATATATCCGCTGCGTGTATCTGGTATGTAAGGAGGTTGGACGGTAAGTATTGTATTAATAGTAGGGGTGTTACAAAAAGTGGTATCAGAGCGAAGTATCGCTCTGATGACTGGAAATACCGAGTCTAGGAATACCGAGTTAGGAATTAGAAGCTTAGGGCTAAGGGCTGAGTGTTAGCATTAGAGATATGCTAGTTGGGAACTACCGGTGAGTACCGGATACCTACAATACCAGTCCCGCCCGCCGCAAACCCCACGGTATAACTTGGGAAAGGACGCCAGAGAGAAGGAAAGACCTCTCATGCTCGGGAAAACCCGATCTGGCAGTAGTGAAATAATCATACGGTAAACAAGAACCTGACATATAGTAGATACAAAGAATTGGAAGTCCCGGAGATGGCTCCGGTTGAACAACAATACCCGCACTCAACAGTGGCTGAATGAGCACTCCAACCATAAGGAGGCTACAACTTACAACAGCAGGGGGCGACGTGCTTAGCAGTCGCGAGAACCTAGCTAAACAACCAGCAGCAGGAAAAGAAGCGCTAAACGTACAATGAATTGGAAAAGGAGCAGTAATGGGACCCGAGACACAAGTCTGCGGGACAACAGTAATAGCCAAGCAGCACCACCAACGGCATGCTAGCTGGCTAAGAACATAGTCCGAAGCGATTAACTTCAAAGTACAACGCCAAAAGGCTGCAACACCTGGTCAATATGGCTCAGACAACTACAAGGACAACCATGAGATATAATCCAATAGGACTACGAGAGTAGTGCCTAAACAAGGAAGGCTCAGTAACCACCACAGATGTGTGGGAACGAGCCACAAGGAACGACACTAAACCAAATAAAGTGGGAATCTCCAAGGATTGGAGAAGTACCTAGATCTACGACAACCATGTCGAGACCACCGAGAAGCTACCTAAAGGATCGAGTATACCAATTGTAGGTCAACAAGATCAAGGGAAGAGTCAACAAGACTATCAAATGTGAGAGAAAACCACACCGTGATCGGTATAGGAATACTCAAAAACCACCAGTACCACGCACTTGCCACGGCAAGTGCAGTAATAACACGAATATGTAAAGGAACACTAACACGCCACGAGTGCATAGTAATGTACGGTGACCGTAACGAAGCAACCACAGGAATAAACACCCTAAAACTGAAGGAATGGAACCTTGGAAAGGCCTAACGGCCCGACCACTGTATTTAGAACATACCAGTCAGCGAGAAGCTAGACTTGGTCAAGACCTCAAACATGGCTATGCCATGTAGAATTTCTTTTAACACCGAACCATTGTTTTAAAACCCAAATATTTTCTTTCCAAAACCACAACCCTCTTTTAAAAACCTTGGATTTTAAAACCAAACCAACAGCATTATGGTGAGTATCATAGAATGATACAAGAGGAGTTGACAATAGAATACTTCACCTAGGCGTGTGACGAACACTACAAGTGTACCCAATTACGGGATGTGGGACAACCGCACTCCGAAGGAGCTTGCGGGCCTGACACGTAGTCGGGTAAGTGGTAACGTATCAGCATGGTACCCCACGTATGTATACCTGTAGTGTACGACACACGGGAAGTAGTCAGCTCCGTTCTACGGACCACCAGTGAATTCAGACCAGAACAGCTGGACACCTCAGACGATCAAGGATCAAGGGACTCAGAGAATCCACCTGAAGATGAGGAATAAGAACTAGGAAGTGCAAAAAGCACAGACTGATAACTATAGACGTTGGATATGTCTCAAATAATCCAAGCAATTACCTGACAGCTGGATGGAATGCCCAGCCTAAACACATGAAGGCGAATGCCTAATGTGAACCTAACAATGCTCAACAAACGGGACAGAATTCCCAAGAGCAACCCCAAGATTACCACAAGTATACTCCATCATTGAAGGGGATATCAAACCTAGTCCTAAGCACTAGGAGCAAGTGTAAACAGTCTACCCAAGAACGGGAGACGTTACAACCCAAAAGGGACAACTCAAGAACGATACCACAAGACGGTACAGTGGACAACCTATCATAACCATTAGCCGGAAGTAACGGCATAATGTAACAACACCCAGGAGCGATCCTTGAAGGGTGTCTGCGTTAATAACAGTTGAACAACCGTAATGACATGAGCACGGGAGCTAAAACGAACACTCGGTTAGGACACCGAAGGGATTTCACTTAACAGGAAATGCCCTAAAATACTGAGAGGCACCTATTAACACCTGATTGCCTAAAGGGTCTCCTACGAACGGAAGCGTGATGCCACGACTTACCATGGAGCCCAATAATATCTCCAACCTATGACGGTATACATGGAGTGGAAACACGTATAAGCAGCTTGCAAAGAGCATAGCTTGCAGCAATATGGCTCTAAAGCCATAAACCTGATGCGCTTTGTAACCTTAAACGACTGTGAGACCTACACCATTACTAACAAGACTTGTAAGAAATATCGCCTCATACGACAAGAAATCAACAACTGGACCATAAATCCAACCCAACATCCTGAGTGGCTTGTAGTAATGGCCACCTCAGTGTCACTGTCACTAGAGCACCAGTCTAGTATACAGTTGACGGAGTTAAATACCCCTCATGCCTTCGGTAGCAATTGTACACAGAGGCATAAGAATCATGATAATGCCAACATTGGCCTAGCCCACACTTGGACACCACGAGAAACCCAAGGGAAGGTACCCCTCGTTAACCGAAGACCACCAAGGTGGTGAAGATGCGAATCCTTAGAAAGGTCTTCGTCTATTATAACAGTAAAGCCTACGCATATAGATATTGCCAAGAGGCGATGGGATCAGGAAATGAGATTTCCAAACCATTACGACTTAAGGGAGTAAGTATACTCCTCATGCACCCAAGCATGGGGTGAACCATTACATAAATACTCAATATAATAACCTTGTCACGAGACCTATGAGTGGAGACAACCCCTCAACAAGAACTTTCATTATCAATGACAGAGTAAACTACACAGCTAGAGCCTATCATTAGTGCCCAGCACTGGAAAGACAGTAATTGTCAAAATAATCAATGTGAATACACATTGAAAACCATGAATGACCAGCGCTCAAGAGAGCTTGTAACCCGATAAATTACTTCATCCGTTATCAACCAAGATACTTGGTAAATTATATCATAAATGATGATAAAATGTGAGGTAAGCTAACCTACACATAAAACGTAAGTTGAATAAACATCTCCACATTGGGAAATAATCACATTGCGGTATGCTACGACAACCGTCTTACACGAACAGGGGAAACCCTCAGTGTACACACCATAAGGAAATGGTGCCAATGACCATGGCAATGAGTAAAGAGAAACTATCACAGTAACAGAAACAGTAAAGACAATGTTGTACAGTGAGTAAGAACACGGTGCGCAACAGGCGACCGCTATGAGGGAGTAGTTAAGCAATAACACGGAGTATAAGTATGAGATGACACACAGAAATATTCTTTCCTATCACATAAGTGACTTACTGTCAAGCGTTTACGCCTCTGCACTCTGTAGGACTGAGTGTTTTGGTATTGCACTTGGGCAGCTAATGATCTAATGGGATGGCTAGGGATATGGAGAATGTAAACCGTAGTAAACCTTTCTTTTCACCAACAAACATGGCACTAGCCAGTTCAGCAAACTTAGCAACAAACCGTGCGGCCTAAGGCCAAAGAAGCACGAAGAGTGTACAATACACTAACAATCACAAAGTGTGAATTCCAATGGAATGAGGAGTGAAAAGAGACGTAAGAAAGTCACTAGGACCGAACGCATAGAGATGCAAGGTCATACAGTTAAAGAAAGAACACTTTGTATGAACCAGGGAGGAAACTGGTTAGAATTCAGAAGTAGTGACACCAGAGGAAGCACTACAACTAAGTATGTGACTTAACCTCGCCCGACAATAAGGCGGAGAGGAGCTAACGATAATCGTAGAAGCCACGAATAGCATGTGTAGAAGATTACCAGAGAGTTGGTTATAAACCTTAAACTCATGAGTTCAAACAGGTAAAAGGAATACCGCATTTGTTAAAACCCTTATGCCCGTAATAGACGGATAAAAGGTGATGCATAGTACATTAAGGATATCACGAAGGGTCAATACCCGAGTTATCAGGGTCGCGCAGCAGAAGCTAGTAGTAGTGGCCCCAGTTAGTAAGTATAGCAAAATGGCTATTAATGCTGAAGCCTAATAGGCTAGAAGAACCGAATGTAATGATGAGTAAATAAATAAACTCATATAGAAATCCTTGGTTGGGCAAAGACTAAACCATTGGTATGGTTGAGACCCTTTGACCAGAAGTATTGTATAATGTACGTAGTTCGTGAAGCTAAACGCTTCAGATGCCCAAATTGATTTAAAACCAATGTTTAATAATAATAACCACATGGTAGATTACGTGGGGTAATCCCTTTTAAGGGGGTGGGGGTAGAGCGAAAACCGCTTAATGTAAGTTTTATGAATATAAAACACTAAACCGTAAATGTGCATAGCACAAATGAGAATCAAATTGATGATTGGTACTATGTTAAACAACATAAGTACTCATTCATATTGTAATTATGGTAGCTAGGCATTAAAACATGCAAATACCATAGGAGGAAGTACCAATCTGTAACACCAGTGTAAGAGATTAGTAAAAGAAAAGTAATGAGTAGTGGACGGAGCTCCACAAGTATTGTAAACCACGAAGAAGTAGCACGAAATGATGAATGAGATAGTAGATGAATGAAGTTTATGAGTAGTGGAATCGTAAGTAAAGTAAAATATTTGAAACAATTGTAGTCAATTAAATCTTATAAAGGTAGTATTCCTTAGTTAGTTAGGAATATAGGATATGATGGTGAGTAAAGTGGATGAAGATGAAAGTAGTGAGTGAAGGTCGAAGAAATGAGCACTAGGATTGAACCATGGAGGTAAAGCATTTGGAAATAGAGTGAGGATGATTGATGGACTGATTCCATCCTTTGGAGATGTATGAATGACTAGGAAGAGTAAAAAGATAAAACATCAAAATAATTAAATTATTTGTTGGTTGAAACTGATGTGGGAAGTCGAACTTGATCCTGATCAGATCAAGGGAAACCGAACACAAATTGGGGTGGAAAGATAGTTCAACACTGATGCTGATCACATCAGGGTCGAATGATTCTCGAAGCTCCCCTCAAGTGGTCACAAGAATCACACATAGGACAGAAGTAATGAATATAAATTGGAATTTGGAGTTGGATGTTTCAGAAAGATTTCTAGTTAGTTGTTGGGAAGGATTTTCCTTAGACTGAGAGTAAGGAATTGGCTAGAAGCTTATACCGGAGAAGACAGTAGTGTAACATATTGTATTATTCCAAGGGCAGTGGGACATAGAGGAGTCCTGTGTCTAGATGACCCGAGTGCCTGCGGGATTGTATTTGTATTGCATTGCTTTGGGGATAGCCTTGCACTGTATGTATGTATAAAGTTGGTGATGAGGAACCGGATGGTTAGTAATAGTATGGATTGGAGTAATTATAGTACATTTGTAGGGTATGGAATGTAGAGACTGTGAGTAGTGGATTTGGGAACCGTAAGGAGGAAGAATGTGAGACTTTTGGTATTAGACATGTAAGGATGAGTAAGCATTGTAAACCTACAACCTCGAACAACTTTGAGGACAAAGTTCTTAAGGGGGGTAGATTGAAATACCCCGAACTTAAATATAGGGATTTAAAATTAACCTAATACGTATTTAAGGGCCTAATGACGCCTAAGTAATATTGGTAAGGGAAATAAATCTAAAAGAAAGAAGGAAACGCTTAAAAAGCGAAAAACGCTAAATAAGCGTTAAATAACCATAGGAGGTACGAGACCTCGGCTAGCGTATTATATGGATTTTAAAGGTTTAATAGGACCTAAATAATATATGGGAACAACTCCCGAAGAAAACGGATTCAAATAATGAATTAAAACGCTAATAGAGCTTTAGAGCACGTTTTTCGAGAAAACCCGAAAACGTGACTTTAAGTGGTCAAACGGACCCGTAAAAGTTATAAATCATTAAATAATAATTATTAAGCATTTATGGAAGCTTGATAGTCAATAAAAATAATTAAACGAGGAAATTCCGGAAAACGGGCCCGGTTAGTGAATAGTACCCAAACCGGGTAAAATAACGAGCGTTTTCTGTAAAAGACGAAAAACGCTCCAGCTAGTATACTACATGGGGGCCGGTTTTTACTAGCTAAATAACCCCTCACACACACACATGTAACTAGCTAATTAAGTAAGAGAGCCAAAAGCAAAAAAACAATAAAGTAAACATTACTTTATTTCCCTCCCTCTCACCTCACTCTCACATTCACTCATCTCTCTCTTTCCTCCCTCTCTCACCGATTCTCCCTCCTCTCTCTCGGTTGGGCGATTTCATGGAGCTCCACAAGCCTCCAATGGCAACTTCATCTTCAACCTCATGCTCTACCTCCATGTAAGCTCGAACTCAAAAATAATTATATTTGAACTCCCCTCATCCTCCTCTACATTTCCCTCTTTTCAAAATTCGAAAAGGATGAGTTTCATCTCCATGGGTTTTCCCCATTTGAAGAGAAAAGCACACCATTATGGAGCTTGGAGTCTCCTCTTTCCAACAAGGTAAAAATCTACATGAAAAACTCATGTTCTCTCATTCTTCTTCACAACCGATTTTGCCCCATTGTAACACTCCATTTTCTCTCTCTCTTTTGAGCATAATATCAACCTTGCAATGGTGGTGGATTCACCTTCTTGAACCAAAGGCTAAAACCCCTTCTAAAATACTCCAAAGGTAAACCCTAGAAATCTTGCTTTAAACATTACATTGAATTAGCATTGATTTAAGGGTTAGAATATTAATTGCAATTGTTTTGTGTTTTGGGTGAGGGAATGGAGTTTGGCAACTCCATTCCTCACAAAACCGATTTTGAGGCAAGAAAGGAAGAAGGAGGAAAAATGAGAAAGGAGGAAGAAAATATAAGCTCAAGGTAAGAGCTCTTCCTTAGTACTAAAATGTAATGCATTAGTGTAATGGGAATGGGTAAACAAATAAAATAACCTAAACTATTGTATTGGTATTGTAGAATTGAAAGTTTAAGTAATTGTGAGGAAGTTTGAGTATCTGTGAGATTAGTAAGTGAATTGTAGGCCTTGGAGCCAAATGATTTGGGTACGAGTATTAGTATTGGTATTTGAAGAAATATTGGTGAATGCATATTGTATTGATTGCTGGTAGGACCCTTGTAAGGGTGTGGCTAGATTAGGAATGAATTTGGTGAGAATTGGTATGTGTGGCCAAGTAAGAAAAGTAGATGAGTTATGGCGAAATTTTAGTAGGAATTATGTATTCAAGAACGACTTGGTGAATGGGAGAACCAAGGTGTATATGGGATTGAGTAGATATGTTTAGAAGTGATGAAGAGGTAGTTGTAGTGTGAGAAACAGGAAGTGTAAAAATCTGTGGCAAAATGTGTAAAGATGCATTGGAGAAGTTAGGAAGAACTAGAGTATAAGACTTGGTAAAGTGAATGTTGGACTTGGGTATAGATAGTACAATTGCTTGGAAATGAAGTGGCAAGGTAAGAGGAGGTATTTGGGATGCTAGGAGTAACAGTGGTGGAGGGAATATTGAATGGTAGGAGTTGTAGGGAAATCTGTAGCATTAGAGAATGAAAAACTGTTGTAGGTGTTGAAGGGAAGTGAGGAAATTGTGTAAATTGTCTCATGGATTTAGTAATGGATTTGGTGGATGAAATAAGGTATTTTAGGAAGCCTAAATGGCATTGTATCATGTGGGATTACATGTAGGGAGATTGGGGAAGGAATGGGTAAGGAAAGAATTGAGAAACAAAGTCTGTAGCAGAGTTCTGCTACCGACCGACCCAGAGTCTGGGTCGGACCGTGGGTCGGTCGGAGCTTAAGAAACGAGTATAAACCTTTCGGGAATGGACCGACCCAGGAGCCGTGGGTCGGACGTGGGTCGGTCGGACTCGGATTTTCTGTTGTCGAAGTTTCGCACTTCGACCGACCCAGAGGTGGGTCGGTCGGTGGGTCGGTCGGAACTTGGACAACAGACCCGAAACTCTCGGCAATGGACCGACCCAGGAGCGTATGGGTCGGTCGGAATAGTTCTGGGTCGGTCGGGAGAAATTTCAGAGAACGAAACTTACTGGAATGGACCGACCCAGGGTTGGGTCGGTCGGTGGGTCGGTCGACCCATAACTTACAAAAAAAAAAAAAAACTAAAACTAAATGAATGTAATAGTAATAGTATATATATATATATATATATATATATATATATATATATATATATATATGTATGTATACCCACCTATACATATGTACATGTATATGTAAGCAAGTAAACCATTGTAAGTAGATAAAAGTAAGTAAATAAAATGTAGGTATAGGAATGTAAAGACTTAGTAAGTATGAGTTAGGGAGCGTAAGGATAATCGAATTAAATTAATGATAGTTAGATTAATTATTCGATTGTATGTATATCATAGGATTTGATTTGTGAGCACCGGAGGAACATTGGGATACAAGTACAACGGTGAAAGGTATGATTTCTTCATGCCCTGTATCCTAATCTGGTTACCCCGATTTGTGTGCTTATTTGACCACCTAATAAGATAAATGCACGAACCGGATTATATTGCACTTACTTGTGCTTGTTTACATTGTTCTTGATATTTGTCTTGAACAATAGTTTGTATAATTCATGAAACATATGGATGATGATGATGTGTATTGTATTTTGTAGTGTACTTGTAAGTTGCACTGTATTTTGTATGGATGTGTATATGAGCTTGTACTGTACTACGGTGGCTTGAATGTTGACTTGTGCTAATTCCTAACTAGCTAACTCCTAACTTAAGTGAGTAAATTGGAATGAGTACAAGTCCGATATAGCTTCGGCCACGCGTGAGGATGAGGTGACACAAGAGGTTGGATCCGATTCCTGGTTCGTAAGCTGGTCCACGGCCCAAATCCCTTAAGTGGGTAGCATCTTGGATTAGTGAACCAAGTAAATCCCGGAGGTGGGACGGTGTAGTCCCCAGGGCCGGAGGTCCCGACGACTTAACTTGAGTAAGAGTAAGAGTAAGTAAGTATGGATCCGTAAGTATGAGTATGAGTATGTATGTGTATGAAGTAACGAGTAAAAGAGTAATCTCCACCCGATTAACCCGGGTGGACCAATGAAGCTAACCAAAATTGTATATTGTGTATGTACTGCGTATGTGTACTTGAGAACAAGGTAAGTAAGTATTTGTTGGTATATGTATTCCTTGTATGTAATGAATGTATGTATGGTTATGTCCGCGTAAGTTCATTGTTGTATCGTGTATAAGAGCATGTAAGCATGTATGTTGTATGAAATGAACCGCATGATACGACCAAGTGGTCGGCGTACCCTCACTAGTACGCGGGGTATGCGGTTATCATGCTCGCGAGCTGACCCCTTCGGGGGACATTTTTTAGTGTGCAGGTACTGAAGCCGGTGTGGTCAAGGAAAGAGACCGGTGGCTACACATGGATAACTAGAAGTAGACGTAGAGGTGTGCCAAGTGACACACCCTTGTATTTAGTAAGTAAGTAGTTTGTGAGGAATGGGTAGGTATAAGCTCATGAGGATATGTACGAAATTGAAGGAAGTGTTGTAATTGTACTTGGAACCTAGTAAACTCGCGTATGTAGATTGTATGGTATTGACTTGGAGTATTGTAATGAATGGGATGTTGTAGTATTTGATTGCGGTAATTGGAGTAGGTATGATAAGTGTGTAGTACCTGGATTATTCCGGTCATCAGACGATGCTGTAAGTAGAATTAGTGGCCTTGTTAGTCACGTGGGTGACTAACGGCATTGTATCACCAATGTATGTAAGAATATATCCGCTGCGTTGTATCTGGTTGTAAGGAGGTTGGACGGTAAGTATTGTATTAATAGTAGGGGTGTTACAACTGGGCCCAAGCCTGTGAACTCCGAAAGCCCACTTTAACAATTCAAAGAGAGTTTGGGCCACTCTCAGGAATAAATTCTAAATCATTCCAAACTAAACGAGATGGGCCTAACAAAGGATTTAGTTAACAAGTCAAGCCCAAACCTCTGTAAGAGAATAATGGTCAACCTGAAACTAGTAATCAGTAAGTGAAGAAGACTGTTAAGTTTATAAGTCTCTTAACTAATCGACACTTGGAATACCTTAATCATAGGTTATTAGTGGGAGTTGCGCTTGCACATTTGGTCAAGTTTGGATTATTGCTTCTACATGTACCAGGTACGATCTCTCGTACTCTGATATTTCTGATGTTTGACCTATGAGTCGTTTTCGAGAAACGCTAACTGACTTTAAGAGGAATTTAAAAAAAAAGAAATGGTTGTGTGATTAACTCAGCTTGTCTGACTAACTGAGCCTTGTATGTGAAACTCACTTGGGTATTGGTTCCTTTCCTTCGGTTGTTCCACTGGACATTGATTACTTGGGGTTTACGCTTCTGCACTCTGTAGGACTGAGTGTTTTGGTATTGCTCTGGGTAATTGGTGATCTGGTGGGAATTTGGAAAAAGTCATCTTTGGTATTCTTTCTTTGACTCTGGATATTTGTTTCATCCATGAGTGGGGTCGTTGCTGTGACGTGCGCGCGTCTTCATCGGTAAACAGTAAAGGGCTGTATATCCCTTGTCCTGAGAGGACGTAGTTAACAGTAAGGGGCTGTATATCCCCTGTCCTTAATGGACGTTCTTGGCGGTGGGGGCCATCTCTCCCAGTTGGTTTCATTCCATTCTTGAGTTGCTGGTTTTGGTTTTCTCTCATTCATTCCTAGTCCTCGTGACTACATGGGTCTTTCTACTCCAACTTGGAAATGGATCTAACATAAGTAATGATTGTTCACTAATTCTTGGTGTGGTGATATTTACTAACTTTACTCTTCTGTTATTTGTCTCCTTTGAAATGTTATGTTTGACTTGGTGTTTTAAAAGGGTGTTTGTTTCGCTATTTTGTTTAAGTGCTGTTTTCAAGTTATTGTTTATTTTCAAGTTATATTAAAGTTTTGTTTTAGAGAATAGTACCAGTTCCATTCCAGGGAACTGACTCACCCCTCCCGGGGTGGGCTGCGGTTTAATCTTGCAGGTACAAATTATTATACAGGTAACCACGAAGAGTGTGAGTAACTGGGATGGTATTAGGATTTTTGGAGAGGTTGTTGTAATTTATTTATGTTTATTTCATGTTGAGTTTTCTCGAGTTCAGACCGTAGCTTTTGTAAGTTATAAGTTGTAATTGGTGAGGGTTGGTGCCGGGTGTTTGGAACCCGATGGTCTGTACGCCCTTCGTATTTTTATTTCCGCTTTAAATACGCTAAATAGGGGTGTTGCAGAAAGTGGTATCAGAGCGTAGTTACGCTCTGAACCCGAGAAAACAAGCCGAGTGAAATCCCTAGATTATAGGTGCACTTAAAACTGGGGAACTGGGGTAGAATTGGGAAGTGAGGACTCCAGTAAGGCACGACTCCTAACCCTTTTTGGAATTGTGAACGATTCCTTTACACACTTTTCTTTGTGAATGTCTGTTGAGTGCGATGTGTTGTTATACCGTTCCAACAATAAACTTCAGAAATATATATATATATAAGTTTGGAACATCCTATATTAAGTACGATAAGATTTTGGTCGAGATAAACCAAATATTAAGCTATTTTTCAAAAGCATACTCATGGAGGATACATTGCTAAAAATGCAATCCTTTAAAAGCTAGTACACCAATTCCTAGAATTTTAAAAGAATACTTTTGGTTGAAAACAGTATACAAGTAGAACTTTACATAACTAAATTAGTATTGATATTATGTGAAAGTACTTCAACTCCTTTAAAGTTTGAAAATAAATCTCATGAACTACTTGGTATCAATTTATTACCTAAAGATAATGTTTAAGATAAATCTTACGTCTAGAAAATTATTAAGCTAACAAGAACTAGTAGCGTATTAGAAAAGATCAACATCTGAACTTGTAAAACACATTAAAACTCTATGTTAACTTTAGAAAGAAAACACATAAACCTAACACCCTACGAGAAGTGCTTGGTGCGACGAACTCCTAGGCTGAAAGTAGTGGGGGTGCACACCCACTTCTAGAAGTTTAGGGGCTAGTCAAGCCTTGTCATCTAACCGTATATAATCTTCTACGCAGGTGATGGATTGTGTTGAACTTGAGGGGAAGTGGTGGTAAGACGTTACCATCATGAAATCTTGAGCTAGGCATATTTCATTGCTAACCACAATGAACAAATCAATATTTGTATCTTAAGATCCGGTATTAAAACTCAGAAATGTAAAGGGTTTATTGAGTTAAATCTTTGGTGAAAAATACCTATATATGGAGGAAGGGGATTAAGTTTGGGTACTCCAAGATACAACATCTACCCCTGGTTGGATATATAAAAAAAAATCAATAAAAGAAGTTACTTAAAGATTGAGTGAAGAGAAGAGTAATACTAAACTAAGTATCATTGATCCTTAAATACTTGAGTATTGAGCATCTTAAAAAAAAAAGGGTGAGAGTTACTTAAAGATTGAAAATCCTCATGTTTACTTGGAAGTTTAACATTATACATGTATAAAATTTTAAAAGACACACTAAGAGTGATATTTACCAAAAGCCACCATTGTCTAAGAGAGTACTAAGATTTAATAATCAGAAGAATACTTACATAGAACAAACCTTAAGGAAAATAATTATCAAGAGTGAGTGAGTTTTCATTAGACTAATTCATTTGACTTAAAATTTTATATAGAGTCCCTACCTAAAAAAAAATATATAAATTTTAAGATAAAGGAATCAGATTTTGGAGCTATATTATAGGTAATAAGAACTTCCTAAAACTCTACCTTGTGTGAAATTATGTAAATATATAATAAGTAAATTTTATGAAATAAATACCTAATGGTTCGTCTAGAATACTATAGTTAATTATAAAAACAATTGGAACTTGAAAAGTCACAGAAAATATTTATGTTAGAGAGTTTTAACATATGGTTGACTAATAAACCTTTGAAGATAATTTTGGAAGATTATTAAATGATCTGAAATATTATTCTAAACTACTCAAGTATGTTACACCTGATTTATAGCTTGTTAATATAATTGATATGATAAATGATCATATATGGACATATAAATTCGTATCAGTCATTAAACGAATGGATAATAATCATAAGATAAAATTTTATAATCACCAAGGAAATACAAATACATAACAATCAAGAGATACAGACATATGTAACGATCATAGATAAAATCAACGGTGCAGTAAAATTTACAACAAAGCTGGTTAATAAGGTGTTGAATTCTTTGATGTGCCGTTAGTAGCGGTACGAGGGCGTACCTTAGCTCTTTTAAGGGGGATATGCTGGCATACTCCTCCTTCGTTATCTCATCCGGATTATGCCTCGTTGCATTGTTAGCAAAGGGAGAACAGTATTAGCAGAATGAGAGGTGTTTGTATGTGCTTGGTTTTTGCATTATGACTCAGTATGTGACTTTTGATTTTCATCATGTTATATCTTGGTATATCCTGATTCAGTTTGATTTTGAGTAATCTTGAGTGGAATGTTGTTATGGAAGTGGATGGAAATAAAGGATTGGTTTGGTATGGAACTTCATTGGAACTTTTATTGTCTCAGCACACCCGAAGCGGTGTGAGTGCTTATTAGTTGATTTTTAAACTTCGAGGCGAAGTTTCTTTTAAGGGGGATATGCTGAAATACCCCTAAATTAATTTAGGGGATTTCTTTTATTAAACCTTTAATAATACTATTAAGTATTAAATTATTATGGAATTATGAATATTAAATTATTATATGGAATTATGAATATTAAATTAATATAAGGGGTTGTGAAATTTATTTAGGGGTTTTCTCCTATTTAACCCTGCTTATTATACATTATTATATAGTATTATGAATTTAATAATAAGATTTATAAGTCAATAAATCTTGGGAAAATTATTAAACACTCCAAATATATTATAAAGATTTTAGGAAGTGTTGGAACATTGTTTTGAAACATAAAAGTCAATATAAAATTCTAGAAACCTTAAAGCTTATTAAGCCTTGCTAGAGTTGACTTTTTGAGAATGGTCAAACCAGGCCATGAATCCTATACCAATAAATAGGTTATGAAAAACCATGAAGATCGATAAAAAGAACGTCAAAAACGGACCATCCTAGCCAAAGTTATGCTGGTTTGAAGTTTAGAGCCAAAATTTCATAAAGTGCCACGTGTCAGCCTCTCGTGCGTCCCAACACTTAGCTGATTTTACCTCCTTGTTTTTCTCCAGCAAACAACCGATCTTGACCTAACTTGTGACGGCTATATCTTCTTCATCTTTCAATATTTTCAAAGCCGTCTTCTTTATTCTCTTCTCCTTTGAATCATCTTCACAACCGTAACTCATACAAACCCTAACTCCTTCTACATCAACGGGAAAATCGTTCTCAAGTTGGCACTTTTCACAGTCGTAACCCAGATTTCCAGTTCCCTTCGAATTCAGGTAAATTCGTCTAGCCATAAATCCTTCGTTTCTCAACCAAATTTTGATTTCTTTAGCTCGTTGTGTAGATCTCTAATCCGTCTACAACTTTCATGTTTATTCCCAAGCCTGATTCGTAACCGTCTGGAATTTATAGTCGCTCAAAGTTCCTGATTTTTCAGCACATAAAATCATACCGAAACAGAGAGGTAAACTCGTGATTTGCGACTTCAATTTCTTTCTGTATGGTGCGAGTTAGGTTTATTTGTTGCTATCAATACGTAGATCTAAGTTTCCTCTTTCCAATGAACCTTTACTCATAGCCTAACTCGTTTTGTACCGCTAGTTATAGATCCTCGAAGTTGACACCACGAACTGCTCAAAGTTCGAGTTTTTCCCAGTTTTTCCGAATTTGAGTTCGCACAATTCGCACAATCTGGTGAGTCTCCGATCAAATTGCTCCGATATTGCTGTTCGTAGTCATGTTTCCGACCTAACCCATGTTTCAATTGTGTCAATTACGCTCTAGATTAGGAGAATTTGGCGAATTATTATCCGAATCGTATTCTGTTCTAATATAAACCCTAACCTTCGAATTGAATTCGAAACTCGATGAATATTGCATGATAATTGGGGAAATCGGTACCATTAGAATCGGAATTCGATTTCGAATCCATAGAAACAAGAATCGTTGAATTTCGTTCTGTAGATGGAGAGATATAGGTGAATTAGTACTCGAGTCCGAGTTGTGTTCTCTGAAGAACTCGCGCAATATAGGCCGTCCGATCTCAGTTAATAAAGATGGACGGCCACGATTAAAACATACGATTTTAAAGTATAAGTTTTTTATATTGTTTCCAGGAATAAACCCTAACTTGTTTAATTAATTTAAGTACCTTCCCGAATGTATTTTGACTTGAAATTTTAACCAAAGATTCCTTATAAAGTCTAGTTTATTTTGATATAAATTAATATGGGTTTTGAGTTTTTAAACGTAAGTTATAATTTTTGCAAGTTTCGGTTATTGTGGAATTATCTGGATAAATTTAAAGGATATCTTTGTGAAATAAAAATTTTATAATATGTCTAAGATGTTATAGTTACTATATATTAAATTTGGGAATTTTTGGACAAAGGTAAATGGGTTTAAAAATTGTATTTGTGAAATTTTCATGAGATTTTCTTATAATATATGGTTTTTAATTTAACAAAAATTAGGGTATAGTTTGTTAATAAACTTTTAGGGTTTGGAAAATATGAAAAGACTAAATTAATATTTAGTAGCAGTATATTTATAAATATTTTGGTTATTCATTTTTAAGTAAAGTAAAAACTATATATATATATGTTTATAATATAGAAAAGGAATAGAAACTTATATTAAATTAAGAAAATTAATTAATCTACATTTCTGATTACTATATAATATGGAAGTTGTATATATACCTATGGAGGTTAAGGGAAATATTTTATTTTGTAAACTTTATGTTATAGGTGGATTTGGTTAAAGGTTAATAATGTAATTAAATACAATAAAACTTCTTAAGGAATGTTTTGGGAAAAACCTAATGTATATATATACTCATGTGAGAGGAATTAAATAGAAGCTTATGTTAAATCAAGGATTTAAATTAATTTACATTTATTCTATTATACAGTTGGGAGTTAATATACTTAACGTTAACTTGGAAAAATACTTTATTTTATAACCTATTTATATAATACGTTAATAAGTGTAAGGTTAATCGAGGTAATTAAATAAAACTACTTAAATAATGTTTTAATTAAATCCTAGTATAACTATACATATATTAGACATAATTAGAGGAAATAAAATACCTTATCCTATAGGTAATACCTAAGCAAATAAAATGCCTCTTGAAGACTAGATGTGTGTGAGTTGTAAAGGTGATTTAGTTTAATAAATTTCTTAAAGAATGTTCTGGATAAATCTTAATATTTATGGATTTACATATATATTAATATATTGAGAATAGCAGAGGGAAATAACATTTCTTGTGGGAAGAATAATTAGTAGAGTGTATATATGTACCTACTCAACTTTAGGTCTCTAATAAAATGTTGTAATAATTAGCCAACGTTAATCTAAAGGTTTAATTAAATTAACCCCATGTCTAAGAGTAAGTAATTTAAAATTACGTTAGTTGTATCTGTTAGACAAGAAAATTCGATGGCGTAGTGGGTTAAGTTTAATCTGGAACTGAGTCGAGGTTGCACGTTCGAAACCTCGCATAATCCTTTTAGGGAACTTAATTAAAACAACGAAAACGTAGCGCGGGCTTGGGCTAACCTACTGGGCCCAAGCCTGTGAACTCCGAAAGCCCACTTTAACAATTCAAAGAGAGTTTGGGCCACTCTCAGGAATAAATTCTAAATCATTCCAAACTAAACGAGATGGGCCTAACAAAGGATTTAGTTAACAAGTCAAGCCCAAACCTCTGTAAGAGAATAATGGTCAACCTGAAACTAGTAATCAGTAAGTGAAGAAGACTGTTAAGTTTATAAGTCTCTTAACTATCGACACTTGGAATACCTTAATCATAGGTTATTAGTGGGATTGCGCTTGCACATTTGGTCAAGTTTGGATTATTGCTTCTACATGTACCAGGTACGATCTCTCGTACTCTGATATTTCTGATGTTTGACCTATGAGTCGTTTTCGAGAAACGCTAACTGACTTTAAGAGGAATTTAAAAAAAAAGAAATGGTTGTGTGATTAACTCAGCTTGTCTGACTAACTGAGCCTTGTATGTGAAACTCACTTGGGTATTGGTTCCTTTCCTTCGGTTGTTCCACTGGACATTGATTACTTGGGGTTTACGCTTCTGCACTCTGTAGGACTGAGTGTTTTGGTATTGCTCTGGGTAATTGGTGATCTGGTGGGAATTTGGAAAAAGTCATCTTTGGTATTCTTTCTTTGACTCTGGATATTTGTTTCATCCATGAGTGGGGTCGTTGCTGTGACGTGCGCGCGTCTTCATCGGTAAACAGTAAAGGGCTGTATATCCCTTGTCCTGAGAGGACGTAGTTAACAGTAAGGGGCTGTATATCCCCTGTCCTTAATGGACGTTCTTGGCGGTGGGGGCCATCTCTCCCAGTTGGTTTCATTCCATTCTTGAGTTGCTGGTTTTGGTTTTTCTCATTCATTCCTAGTCCTCGTGACTACATGGGTCTTTCTACTCCAACTTGGAAATGGATCTAACATAAGTAATGATTGTTCACTAATTCTTGGTGTGGTGATATTTACTAACTTTACTCTTCTGTTATTTGTCTCCTTTGAAATGTTATGTTTGACTTGGTGTTTTAAAAGGGTGTTTGTTTCGCTATTTTGTTTAAGTGCTGTTTTCAAGTTATTGTTTATTTTCAAGTTATATTAAAGTTTTGTTTTAGAGAATAGTACCAGTTCCATTCCAGGGAACTGACTCACCCCTCCCGGGGTGGGCTGCTTGGTTTAATCTTGCAGGTACAAATTATTATACAGGTAACCACGAAGAGTGTGAGTAACTGGGATGGTATTAGGATTTTGGAGAGGTTGTTGTAATTTATTTATGTTTATTTCATGTTGAGTTTTCTCGAGTTCAGACCGTAGCTTTTGTAAGTTATAAGTTGTAATTGGTGAGGGTTGGTGCCGGGTGTTTGGAACCCGATGGTCTGTACGCCCTTCGTATTTTTATTTCCGCTTTAAATACGCTAAATAGGGGTGTTACAGAAAGTGGTATCAGAGCGTAGTTACGCTCTGAACCCGAGAAAACAAGCCGAGTGAAATCCCTAGATTATAGGTGCACTTAAAACTGGGGAACTGGGGTAGAATTGGGAAGTGAGGACTCCAGTAAGGCACGACTCCTAACCCTTTTTGGAATTGTGAACGATTCCTTTACACACTTTTCTTTGTGAATGTCTGTTGAGTGCGATGTGTTGTTATACCGTTCCAACAATAAACTTCAGAAATATATATATATATATAGTTTGGAACATCCTATATTAAGTACGATAAGATTTTGGTCGAGATAAACCAAATATTAAGCTATTTTTCAAAAGCATACTCATGGAGGATACATTGCTAAAAATGCAATCCTTTAAAAGCTAGTACACCAATTCCTAGAATTTTAAAAGAATACTTTTGGTTGAAAACAGTATACAAGTAGAACTTTACATAACTAAATTAGTATTGATATTATGTGAAAGTACTTCAACTCCTTTAAAGTTTGAAAATAAATCTCATGAACTACTTGGTATCAATTTATTACCTAAAGATAATGTTTAAGATAAATCTTACGTCTAGAAAAATTATTAAGCTAACAAGAACTAGTAGCGTATTAGAAAAGATCAACATCTGAACTTGTAAAAACATTAAAACTCTATGTTAACTTTAGAAAGAAAACACATAAACCTAACACCCTACGAGAAGTGCTGGTGCGACGAACTCCTAGGCTGAAAGTAGTGGGGGTGCACACCCACTTCTAGAAGTTTAGGGGCTAGTCAAGCCTTGTCATCTAACCGTATATAATCTTCTACGCAGGTGATGGATTGTGTTGAACTTGAGGGGAAGTGGTGGTAAGACGTTACCATCATGAAATCTTGAGCTAGGCATATTTCATTGCTAACCACAATGAACAAATCAATATTTGTATCTTAAGATCCGGTAAAACTCAGAGTTAAGTTATCTTTGGTGAAAAATACCTATATATGGAGGAAGGGGATTAAGTTTGGGTACTCCAAGATACAACATCTACCCCTGGTTGGATATAAAAAAAAAATCAATAAAAAGTTACTTAAATTGAGTGAAGAGAAGAGTAATACTAAACTAAGTATCATTGATCCTTAAATACTTGAGTATTGAGCATCTTAAAAAAAAAAAGGGTGAGAGTTACTTAAAGATTGAAAATCCTCATGTTTACTTGGAAGTTTAACATTATACATGTATAAAATTTTAAAAGACACACTAAGAGTGATATTTACCAAAAGCCACCATTGTCTAAGAGAGTACTAAGATTTAATAATCAGAAGAATACTTACATAGAACAAACCTTAAGGAAAATAATTATCAAGAGTGAGTGAGTTTTCATTAGACTAATTCATTTGACTTAAAATTTTATATAGAGTCCCTACCTAAAAAAAATAATATATAAATTTTAAGATAAAGGAATCAGATTTTGGAGCTATATTATAGGTAATAAGAACTTCCTAAAACTCTACCTTGTGTGAAATTATGTAAATATATAATAAGTAAATTTTATGAAATAAATACCTAATGGTTCGTCTAGAAATACTATAGTTAATTATAAAAACAATTGGAACTTGAAAAGTCACAGAAAATATTTATCTTAGAGAGTTTTAACATATGGTTGACTAATAAACCTTTGAAGATAATTTTGGAAGATTATTAAATGATCTGAAATATTATTCTAAACTACTCAAGTATGTTACACCTGATTTATAGCTTGTTAATATAATTGATATGATAAATGATCATATATGGACATATAAATTCGTATCAGTCATTAAACGAATGGATAATAATCATAAGATAAAATTTTATAATCACCAAGGAAATACAAATACATAACAATCAAGAGATACAGACATATGTAACGATCATAGATAAAATCAACGGTGCAGTAAAATTTACAACAAAGCTGGTTAATAAGGTGTTGAATTCTTTGATGTGCCGTTAGTAGCGGTACGAGGGCGTACCTTAGCTCTTTTAAGGGGGATATGCTGGCATACTCCTCCTTCGTTATCTCATCCGGATTATGCCTCGTTGCATTGTTAGCAAAGGGAGAACAGTATTAGCAGAATGAGAGGTGTTTGTATGTGCTTGGTTTTTGCATTATGACTCAGTATGTGACTTTTGATTTTCATCATGTTATATCTTGGTATATCCTGATTCAGTTTGATTTTGAGTAATCTTGAGTGGAATGTTGTTATGGAAGTGGATGGAAATAAAGGATTGGTTTGGTATGGAACTTCATTGGAACTTTTATTGTCTCAGCACACCCGAAGCGGTGTGAGTGCTTATTAGTTGATTTTTAAACTTCGAGGCGAAGTTTCTTTTAAGGGGGATATGCTGAAATACCCCTAAATTAATTTAGGGGATTTCTTTTATTAAACCTTTAATAATACTATTAAGTATTAAATTATTATATGGAATTATGAATATTAAATTATTATTGGAATTATGAATATTAAATTAATATAAGGGGTTGTGAAATTTATTTAGGGGTTT
Organism: Limonium bicolor; assembly: GCA_023374045.1. Classification (NCBI taxonomy): domain Eukaryota; kingdom Viridiplantae; phylum Streptophyta; class Magnoliopsida; order Caryophyllales; family Plumbaginaceae; genus Limonium; species Limonium bicolor. The sequence continues at coordinate 253,477,556 of CM041780.1, forward strand.
TCTCCTATATTAACCCTGCTTATTATACATATTATGTATTATGAATTTAATAAGATTTATAAGTCAATAAATCTTGGGAAAATTATTAAACACTCCAAATATATTATAAAGATTTTAGGAAGTGTTGGAACATTGTTTTGAAACATAAAAGTCAATAAAATTCTAGAAACCTTAAAGCTTATTAAGCCTTGCTAGAGTTGACTTTTTGAGAATGGTCAAACCAGGCCATGAATCCTATACCAATAAATAGGTTATGAAAAACCATGAAGATCGATAAAAAGAACGTCAAAAACGGACCATCCTAGCCAAAGTTATGCTGGTTTGAAGTTTAGAGCCAAAATTTCATAAAGTGCCACGTGTCAGCCTCTCGTGCGTCCCAACACTTAGCTGATTTTACCTCCTTGTTTTTCTCCAGCAAACAACCGATCTTGACCTAACTTGTGACGGCTATATCTTCTTCATCTTCAATATTTTTCAAAGCCGTCTTCTTTATTCTCTTCTCCTTTGAATCATCTTCACAACCGTAACTCATACAAACCCTAACTCCTTCTACATCAACGGGAAAATCGTTCTCAAGTTGGCACTTTTCACAGTCGTAACCCAGATTTCCAGTTCCCTTCGAATTCAGGTAAATTCGTCTAGCCATAAATCCTTCGTTTCTCAACCAAATTTTGATTTCTTTAGCTCGTTGTGTAGATCTCTAATCCGTCTACAACTTTCATGTTTATTCCCAAGCCTGATTCGTAACCGTCTGGAATTTATAGTCGCTCAAAGTTCCTGATTTTTCAGCACATAAAATCATACCGAAACAGAGAGGTAAACTCGTGATTTGCGACTTCAATTTCTTTCTGTATGGTGCGAGTTAGGTTTATTTGTTGCTATCAATACGTAGATCTAAGTTTCCTCTTTCCAATGAACCTTTACTCATAGCCTAACTCGTTTTGTACCGCTAGTTATAGATCCTCGAAGTTGACACCACGAACTGCTCAAAGTTCGAGTTTTTCCCAGTTTTTCCGAATTTGAGTTCGCACAATTCGCACAATCTGGTGAGTCTCCGATCAAATTGCTCCGATATTGCTGTTCGTAGTCATGTTTCCGACCTAACCCATGTTTCAATTGTGTCAATTACGCTCTAGATTAGGAGAATTTGGCGAATTATTATCCGAATCGTATTCTGTTCTAATATAAACCCTAACCTTCGAATTGAATTCGAAACTCGATGAATATTGCATGATAATTGGGGAAATCGGTACCATTAGAACGGAATTCGATTTCGAATCCATAGAAACAAGAATCGTTGAATTTCGTTCTGTAGATGAGAGATATAGGTGAATTAGTACTCGAGTCCGAGTTGTGTTCTCTGAAGAACTCGCGCAATATAGGCCGTCCGATCTCAGTTAATAAAGATGGACGGCCACGATTAAAACATACGATTTTAAAGTATAAGTTTTTTATATTGTTTCCAGGAATAAACCCTAACTTGTTTAATTAATTTAAGTACCTTCCCGAATGTATTTTGACTTGAAATTTTAACCAAGATTCCTTATAAAGTCTAGTTTATTTTGATATAAATTAATATGGGTTTTGAGTTTTTAAACGTAAGTTATAATTTTTGCAAGTTTCGGTTATTGTGGAATTATCTGGATAAATTTAAAGGATATCTTTGTGAAATAAAAATTTTATAATATGTCTAAGATGTTATAGTTACTATATATTAAATTTGGGAATTTTTGGACAAAGGTAAATGGGTTTAAAAATTGTATTTGTGAAATTTTCATGAGATTTTCTTATAATATATGGTTTTTAATTTAACAAAAATTAGGGTATAGTTTGTTAATAAACTTTTAGGGTTTGGAAAATATGAAAAGACTAAATTAATATTTAGTAGCAGTATATTTATAAATATTTTGGTTATTCATTTTTAAGTAAAGTAAAAACTATATATATATATGTTTATAATATAGAAAAGGAATAGAAACTTATATTAAATTAAGAAAATAATTAATCTACATTTCTGATTACTATATAATATGGAAGTTGTATATATACCTATGGAGGTTAAGGGAAATATTTTTTTTGTAAACTTTATGTTATAGGTGGATTTGGTTAAAGGTTAATAATGTAATTAAATACAATAAAACTTCTTAAGGAATGTTTTGGGAAAAACCTAATGTATATATATACTCATGTGAGAGGAATTAAATAGAAGCTTATGTTAAATCAAGGATTTAAATTAATTTACATTTATTCTATTATACAGTTGGGAGTTAATATACTTAACGTTAACTTGGAAAAATACTTTATTTTATAACCTATTTATATAATACGTTAATAAGTGTAAGGTTAATCGAGGTAATTAAATAAAACTACTTAAATAATGTTTTAATTAAATCCTAGTATAACTATACATATATTAGACATAATTAGAGGAAATAAAATACCTTATCCTATAGGTAATACCTAAGCAAATAAAATGCCTCTTGAAGACTAGATGTGTGTGAGTTGTAAAGGTGATTTAGTTTAATAAATTTCTTAAAGAATGTTCTGGATAAATCTTAATATTTATGGATTTACATATATATTAATATATTGAGAATAGCAGAGGGAAATAACATTTCTTGTGGGAAGAATAATTAGTAGAGTGTATATATGTACCTACTCAACTTTAGGTCTCTAATAAAATGTTGTAATAATTAGCCAACGTTAATCTAAAGGTTTAATTAAATTAACCCCATGTCTAAGAGTAAGTAATTTAAAATTACGTTAGTTGTATCTGTTAGACAAGAAAATTCGATGGCGTAGTGGGTTAAGTTTAATCTGGAACTGAGTCGAGGTTGCACGTTCGAAACCTCGCATAATCCTTTTAGGGAACTTAATTAAAACAACGAAAACGTAGCGCGGGCTTGGGCTAACCTACTGGGCCCAAGCCTGTGAACTCCGAAAGCCCACTTTAACAATTCAAAGAGAGTTTGGGCCACTCTCAGGAATAAATTCTAAATCATTCCAAACTAAACGAGATGGGCCTAACAAAGGATTTAGTTAACAAGTCAAGCCCAAACCTCTGTAAGAGAATAATGGTCAACCTGAAACTAGTAATCAGTAAGTGAAGAAGACTGTTAAGTTTATAAGTCTCTTAACTAATCGACACTTGGAATACCTTAATCATAGGTTATTAGTGGGAGTTGCGCTTGCACATTTGGTCAAGTTTGGATTATTGCTTCTACATGTACCAGGTACGATCTCTCGTACTCTGATATTTCTGATGTTTGACCTATGAGTCGTTTTCGAGAAACGCTAACTGACTTTAAGAGGAATTTAAAAAAAAAGAAATGGTTGTGTGATTAACTCAGCTTGTCTGACTAACTGAGCCTTGTATGTGAAACTCACTTGGGTATTGGTTCCTTTCCTTCGGTTGTTCCACTGGACATTGATTACTTGGGGTTTACGCTTCTGCACTCTGTAGGACTGAGTGTTTTGGTATTGCTCTGGGTAATTGGTGATCTGGTGGGAATTTGGAAAAAGTCATCTTTGGTATTCTTTCTTTGACTCTGGATATTTGTTTCATCCATGAGTGGGGTCGTTGCTGTGACGTGCGCGCGTCTTCATCGGTAAACAGTAAAGGGCTGTATATCCCTTGTCCTGAGAGGACGTAGTTAACAGTAAGGGGCTGTATATCCCCTGTCCTTAATGGACGTTCTTGGCGGTGGGGGCCATCTCTCCCAGTTGGTTTCATTCCATTCTTGAGTTGCTGGTTTTGGTTTTCTCTCATTCATTCCTAGTCCTCGTGACTACATGGGTCTTTCTACTCCAACTTGGAAATGGATCTAACATAAGTAATGATTGTTCACTAATTCTTGGTGTGGTGATATTTACTAACTTTACTCTTCTGTTATTTGTCTCCTTTGAAATGTTATGTTTGACTTGGTGTTTTAAAAGGGTGTTTGTTTCGCTATTTTGTTTAAGTGCTGTTTTCAAGTTATTGTTTATTTTCAAGTTATATTAAAGTTTTGTTTTAGAGAATAGTACCAGTTCCATTCCAGGGAACTGACTCACCCCTCCCGGGGTGGGCTGCTTGGTTTAATCTTGCAGGTACAAATTATACAGGTAACCACGAAGAGTGTGAGTAACTGGGATGGTATTAGGATTTTTGGAGAGGTTGTTGTAATTTATTTATGTTTATTTCATGTTGAGTTTTCTCGAGTTCAGACCGTAGCTTTTGTAAGTTATAAGTTGTAATTGGTGAGGGTTGGTGCCGGGTGTTTGGAACCCGATGGTCTGTACGCCCTTCGTATTTTTATTTCCGCTTTAAATACGCTAAATAGGGGTGTTACAGAAAGTGGTATCAGAGCGTAGTTACGCTCTGAACCCGAGAAAACAAGCCGAGTGAAATCCCTAGATTATAGGTGCACTTAAAACTGGGGAACTGGGGTAGAATTGGGAAGTGAGGACTCCAGTAAGGCACGACTCCTAACCCTTCTTAGATTAGTGAATGATTCCTTTATACACTTTTGTTTGATGAATGTCTGTTGAGTGCGATGTGTTGTTATACCGTTCCAACAATAAACTTCAGAAATATATATATATATAAGTTTGGAACATCCTATATTAAGTACGATAAGATTTTGGTCGAGATAAACCAAATATTAAGCTATTTTTCAAAAGCATACTCATGGAGGATACATTGCTAAAAATGCAATCCTTTAAAAGCTAGTACACCAATTCCTAGAATTTTAAAAGATACTTTTGGTTGAAAACAGTATACAAGTAGAACTTTACATAACTAAATTAGTATTGATATTATGTGAAAGTACTTCAACTCCTTTAAAGTTTGAAAATAAATCTCATGAACTACTTGGTATCAATTTATTACCTAAAGATAATGTTTAAGATAAATCTTACGTCTAGAAAATTATTAAGCTAACAAGAACTAGTAGCGTATTAGAAAAGATCAACATCTGAACTTGTAAAACACATTAAAACTCTATGTTAACTTTAGAAAGAAACACATAAACCTAACACCCTACGAGAAGTGCTTGGTGCGACGAACTCCTAGGCTGAAAGTAGTGGGGGTGCACACCCACTTCTAGAAGTTTAGGGGCTAGTCAAGCCTTGTCATCTAACCGTATATAATCTTCTACGCAGGTGATGGATTGTGTTGAACTTGAGGGGAAGTGGTGGTAAGACGTTACCATCATGAAATCTTGAGCTAGGCATATTTCATTGCTAACCACAATGAACAAATCAATATTTGTATCTTAAGATCCGGTATTAAAACTCAGAAATGTAAAGGGTTTATTGAGTTAAATCTTTGGTGAAAAATACCTATATATGGAGGAAGGGGATTAAGTTTGGGTACTCCAAGATACAACATCTACCCCTGGTTGGATATAAAAAAAAATCAATAAAAGAAGTTACTTAAAGATTGAGTGAAGAGAAGAGTAATACTAAACTAAGTATCATTGATCCTTAAATACTTGAGTATTGAGCATCTTAAAAAAAAAAAGGGTGAGAGTTACTTAAAGATTGAAAATCCTCATGTTTACTTGGAAGTTTAACATTATACATGTATAAAATTTTAAAAGACACACTAAGAGTGATATTTACCAAAAGCCACCATTGTCTAAGAGAGTACTAAGATTTAATAATCAGAAGAATACTTACATAGAACAAACCTTAAGGAAAAAATTATCAAGAGTGAGTGAGTTTTCATTAGACTAATTCATTTGACTTAAAATTTTATATAGAGTCCCTACCTAAAAAAAAATAATATATAAATTTTAAGATAAAGGAATCAGATTTTGGAGCTATATTATAGGTAATAAGAACTTCCTAAAACTCTACCTTGTGTGAAATTATGTAAATATATAATAAGTAAATTTTATGAAATAAATACCTAATGGTTCGTCTAGAATACTATAGTTAATTATAAAAACAATTGGAACTTGAAAAGTCACAGAAAATATTTATGTTAGAGAGTTTTAACATATGGTTGACTAATAAACCTTTGAAGATAATTTTGGAAGATTATTAAATGATCTGAAATATTATTCTAAACTACTCAAGTATGTTACACCTGATTTATAGCTTGTTAATATAATTGATATGATAAATGATCATATATGGACATATAAATTCGTATCAGTCATTAAACGAATGGATAATAATCATAAGATAAAATTTTATAATCACCAAGGAAATACAAATACATAACAATCAAGAGATACAGACATATGTAACGATCATAGATAAAATCAACGGTGCAGTAAAATTTACAACAAAGCTGGTTAATAAGGTGTTGAATTCTTTGATGTGCCGTTAGTAGCGGTACGAGGGCGTACCTTAGCTCTTTTAAGGGGGATATGCTGGCATACTCCTCCTTCGTTATCTCATCCGGATTATGCCTCGTTGCATTGTTAGCAAAGGGAGAACAGTATTAGCAGAATGAGAGGTGTTGTGTGCTTGGTTTTTGCATTATGACTCAGTATGTGACTTTTGATTTTCATCATGTTATATCTTGGTATATCCTGATTCAGTTTGATTTTGAGTAATCTTGAGTGGAATGTTGTTATGGAAGTGGATGGAAATAAAGGATTGGTTTGGTATGGAACTTCATTGGAACTTTTATTGTCTCAGCACACCCGAAGCGGTGTGAGTGCTTATTAGTTGATTTTTAAACTTCGAGGCGAAGTTTCTTTTAAGGGGGATATGCTGAAATACCCCTAAATTAATTTAGGGGATTTCTTTTATTAAACCTTTAATAATACTATTAAGTATTAAATTATTATATGGAATTATGAATATTAAATTATTATATGGAATTATGAATATTAAATTAATATAAGGGGTTGTGAAATTTATTTAGGGGTTTTCTCCTATTTAACCCTGCTTATTATACATTATTATGAATTTAATAATAAGATTTATAAGTCAATAAATCTTGGGAAAATTATTAAACACTCCAAATATATTATAAAGATTTTAGGAAGTGTTGGAACATTGTTTTGAAACATAAAAGTCAATATAAAATTCTAGAAACCTTAAAGCTTATTAAGCCTTGCTAGAGTTGACTTTTTTGAGAATGGTCAAACCAGGCCATGAATCCTATACCAATAAATAGGTTATGAAAAACCATGAAGATCGATAAAAAGAACGTCAAAAACGGACCATCCTAGCCAAAGTTATGCTGGTTTGAAGTTTAGAGCCAAAATTTCATAAAGTGCCACGTGTCAGCCTCTCGTGCGTCCCAACACTTAGCTGATTTTACCTCCTTGTTTTTCTCCAGCAAACAACCGATCTTGACCTAACTTGTGACGGCTATATCTTCTTCATCTTTCAATATTTTCCAAAGCCGTCTTCTTTATTCTCTTCTCCTTTGAATCATCTTCACAACCGTAACTCATACAAACCCTAACTCCTTCTACATCAACGGGAAAATCGTTCTCAAGTTGGCACTTTTCACAGTCGTAACCCAGATTTCCAGTTCCCTTCGAATTCAGGTAAATTCGTCTAGCCATAAATCCTTCGTTTCTCAACCAAATTTTGATTTCTTTAGCTCGTTGTGTAGATCTCTAATCCGTCTACAACTTTCATGTTTATTCCCAAGCCTGATTCGTAACCGTCTGGAATTTATAGTCGCTCAAAGTTCCTGATTTTTCAGCACATAAAATCATACCGAAACAGAGAGGTAAACTCGTGATTTGCGACTTCAATTTCTTTCTGTATGGTGCGAGTTAGGTTTATTTGTTGCTATCAATACGTAGATCTAAGTTTCCTCTTTCCAATGAACCTTTACTCATAGCCTAACTCGTTTTGTACCGCTAGTTATAGATCCTCGAAGTTGACACCACGAACTGCTCAAAGTTCGAGTTTTTCCCAGTTTTTCCGAATTTGAGTTCGCACAATTCGCACAATCTGGTGAGTCTCCGATCAAATTGCTCCGATATTGCTGTTCGTAGTCATGTTTCCGACCTAACCCATGTTTCAATTGTGTCAATTACGCTCTAGATTAGGAGAATTTGGCGAATTATTATCCGAATCGTATTCTGTTCTAATATAAACCCTAACCTTCGAATTGAATTCGAAACTCGATGAATATTGCATGATAATTGGGGAAATCGGTACCATTAGAATCGGAATTCGATTTCGAATCCATAGAAACAAGAATCGTTGAATTTCGTTCTGTAGATGGAGAGATATAGGTGAATTAGTACTCGAGTCCGAGTTGTGTTCTCTGAAGAACTCGCGCAATATAGGCCGTCCGATCTCAGTTAATAAAGATGGACGGCCACGATTAAAACATACGATTTTAAAGTATAAGTTTTTTATATTGTTTCCAGGAATAAACCCTAACTTGTTTAATTAATTTAAGTACCTTCCCGAATGTATTTTGACTTGAAATTTTAACCAAAGATTCCTTATAAAGTCTAGTTTATTTTGATATAAATTAATATGGGTTTTGAGTTTTTAAACGTAAGTTATAATTTTTGCAAGTTTCGGTTATTGTGGAATTATCTGGATAAATTTAAAGGATATCTTTGTGAAATAAAAATTTTATAATATGTCTAAGATGTTATAGTTACTATATATTAAATTTGGGAATTTTTGGACAAAGGTAAATGGGTTTAAAAATTGTATTTGTGAAATTTTCATGAGATTTTCTTATAATATATGGTTTTTAATTTAACAAAAATTAGGGTATAGTTTGTTAATAAACTTTTAGGGTTTGGAAAATATGAAAAGACTAAATTAATATTTAGTAGCAGTATATTTATAAATATTTTGGTTATTCATTTTTAAGTAAAGTAAAAACTATATATATATATGTTTATAATATAGAAAAGGAATAGAAACTTATATTAAATTAAGAAAATTAATTAATCTACATTTCTGATTACTATATAATATGGAAGTTGTATATATACCTATGGAGGTTAAGGGAAATATTTTATTTTGTAAACTTTATGTTATAGGTGGATTTGGTTAAAGGTTAATAATGTAATTAAATACAATAAAACTTCTTAAGGAATGTTTTGGGAAAAACCTAATGTATATATACTCATGTGAGAGGAATTAAATAGAAGCTTATGTTAAATCAAGGATTTAAATTAATTTACATTTATTCTATTATACAGTTGGGAGTTAATATACTTAACGTTAACTTGGAAAAATACTTTATTTTATAACCCTTTATATAATACGTTAATAAGTGTAAGGTTAATCGAGGTAATTAAATAAAACTACTTAAATAATGTTTTAATTAAATCCTAGTATAACTATACATATATTAGACATAATTAGAGGAAATAAAATACCTTATCCTATAGGTAATACCTAAGCAAATAAAATGCCTCTTGAAGACTAGATGTGTGTGAGTTGTAAAGGTGATTTAGTTTAATAAATTTCTTAAAGAATGTTCTGGATAAATCTTAATATTTATGGATTTACATATATATTAATATATTGAGAATAGCAGAGGGAAATAACATTTCTTGTGGGAAGAATAATTAGTAGAGTGTATATATGTACCTACTCAACTTTAGGTCTCTAATAAAATGTTGTAATAATTAGCCAACGTTAATCTAAAGGTTTAATTAAATTAACCCCATGTCTAAGAGTAAGTAATTTAAAATTACGTTAGTTGTATCTGTTAGACAAGAAAATTCGATGGCGTAGTGGGTTAAGTTTAATCTGGAACTGAGTCGAGGTTGCACGTTCGAAACCTCACATAATCCTTTTAGGGAACTTAATTAAAACAACGAAAACGTAGCGCGGGCTTGGGCTAACTTTCTGGGCCCAAGCCTGTGAACTCCGAAAGCCCACTTTAACAATTCAAAGAGAGTTTGGGCCACTCTCAGGAATAAATTCTAAATCATTCCAAACTAAACGAGATGGGCCTAACAAAGGATTTAGTTAACAAGTCAAGCCCAAACCTCTGTAAGAGAATAATGGTCAACCTGAAACTAGTAATCAGTAAGTGAAGAAGACTGTTAAGTTTATAAGTCTCTTAACTAATCGACACTTGGAATACCTTAATCATAGGTTATTAGTGGGAGTTGCGCTTGCACATTTGGTCAAGTTTGGATTATTGCTTCTACATGTACCAGGTACGATCTCTCGTACTCTGATATTTCTGATGTTTGACCTATGAGTCGTTTTCGAGAAACGCTAACTGACTTTAAGAGGAATTTAAAAAAAAAGAAATGGTTGTGTGATTAACTCACTCGCTTGTCTGACTAACTGAGCCTTGTATGTGAAACTCACTTGGGTATTGGTTCCTTTCCTTCGGTTGTTCCACTGGACATTGATTACTTGGGGTTTACGCTTCTGCACTCTGTAGGACTGAGTATTTTGGTATTGCTCTGGGTAATTGGTGATCTGGTGGGAATTTGGAAAAAGTCATCTTTGGTATTCTTTCTTTGACTCTGGATATTTGTTTCATCCATGAGTGGGGTCGTTGCTGTGATGTGCGCGCGTCTTCATCGGTAAACAGTAAAGGGCTGTATATCCCTTGTCCTGAGAGGACGTAGTTAACAGTAAGGGGCTGTATATCCCCTGTCCTTAATGGACGTTCTTGGCGGTGGGGGCCATCTCTCCCAGTTGGTTTCATTCCATTCTTGAGTTGCTGGTTTTGGTTTTCTCTCATTCATTCCTAGTCCTCGTGACTACATGGGTCTTTCTACTCCAACTTGGAAATGGATCTAACATAAGTAATGATTGTTCACTAATTCTTGGTGTGGTGATATTTACTAACTTTACTCTTCTGTTATTTGTCTCCTTTGAAATGTTATGTTTGACTTGGTGTTTTAAAAGGGTGTTTGTTTCGCTATTTTGTTTAAGTGCTGTTTTCAAGTTATTGTTTATTTTCAAGTTATATTAAAGTTTTGTTTTAGAGAATAGTACCAGTTCCATTCCAGGGAACTGACTCACCCCTCCCGGGGTGGGCTGCTTGGTTTAATCTTGCAGGTACAAATTATTATACAGGTAACCACGAAGAGTGTGAGTAACTGGGATGGTATTAGGATTTTGGAGAGGTTGTTGTAATTATTTATGTTTATTTCATGTTGAGTTTTCTCGAGTTCAGACCGTAGCTTTTGTAAGTTATAAGTTGTAATTGGTGAGGGTTGGTGCCGGGTGTTTGGAACCCGATGGTCTGTACGCCCTTCGTATTTTTATTTCCGCTTTAAATACGCTAAATAGGGGTGTTGCAGAAAGTGGTATCAGAGCGTAGTTACGCTCTGAACCCGAGAAAACAAGCCGAGTGAAATCCCTAGATTATAGGTGCACTTAAAACTGGGGAACTGGGGTAGAATTGGGAAGTGAGGACTCCAGTAAGGCACGACTCCTAACCCTTTTTGGAATTGTGAACGATTCCTTTACACACTTTTCTTTGTGAATGTCTGTTGAGTGTGATGTGTTTTTATACCGTTCCAACAATAAACTACAGAAAATATATATATATATATAAGTTTGGAACATCCTATATTAAGTACGATAAGATTTTGGTCGAGATAAACCAAATATTAAGCTATTTTTCAAAAGCATGCTCATGGAGATACATTGCTAAAAATGCAATCCTTTAAAAGCTAGTACACCAATTCCTGGAATTTAAAAGAATACTTTTGGTTGAAAACAGTATACAAGTAGAACTTTACATAACTAAATTAGTATTGATATTATGTGAAAGTACTTCAACTCCTTTAAAGTTTGAAAATAAATCTCAAGAATACTTGGTACAATTTTGCCTAAAGATAATGTTTGATAAATCTTAAGTCTAGAAAATTATTAAGCTAACAAGAACTAGTAGCGTATTAGAAAAGATCAACATCTGAACTTGTAAACACATTAAAACTCTATGTTAACTTTAGAAAGAAAACACATAAACTAACACCCTACGGGAAGTGCCTGGTGCGACGAACTCCTAGGCTGAAAGTAGTGGGGGTGCACACCCACTTCTAGAAGTTTAGGGGCTAGCAAGCCTTGTCATCTAACTGTAATAATCTTCTACGCATGTGATGGATTGTGTTGAACTTGAGGGGAAGTGGTGGTAAGACGTTACCATCATGAAATCTTGAGCTAGGCATATTTCATTGCTAACCACAATGAACAAATCAAAATTTGTATCTTAAGATCCGGTATTAAAACTCATAAATGTAAAGGGTTTATTGAGTTAAATCTTTGGTGAAAATACCTATATATGGAGGAAGGGGATTAAGTTTGGGTACTCCAAGATACAACATCTACCCCTGGTTGGATATATAAAAAAAAATCAATAAAAGAAGTTACTTAAAGATTGAGTGAAGAGAAGAGTAATACTAAACTAAGTATCATTGATCCTTAAATACTTGAGTATTGAGCATCTTAAAAAAAAAATGAGAGTTACTTAAAGATTGAAAATCCTCATGTTTACTTGGAAGTTTAACATTATACATGTATAAAATTTTAAAAGACACACTAAGAGTGATATTTACCAAAAGCCACCATTGTCTAAGAGAGTACTAAGATTTAATAATCAGAAGAATACTTACATAGAACAAACCTTAAGGAAAATAATTATCAAGAGTGAGTGAGTTTTCATTAGACTAATCATTTGACCTAAAATTTTATACAGAGTCCCTACCTAAAAAAATATATATATATATAATATAAATTTTAAGATAAAGGAATCAGATTTTGGACGAACTTCTAAAATTCTGCCTTGGGTGAAGTTATATAATAAGTAAATTTTATAAAGTAAACACTGAATGAATCTAAATACGTAATATTATAAAAACAATTGAAACTTGAAAAGTCACAGAAAATATTTATCTTATAGAGTTTTAACATATGGTTGACTAATAAACCTTTGAAGATAATTTTGGAAGATTATTGAGGATTATTAAATGATCTGAATATTATAAACTACTCAAGTACGTTACACCTGGTATAGCTTGGTAATATAATTGATATGATAAATGATCATATATGGACATATAATTCGTATCAGTCATTAATGAATGGATAATAATCATAAGATAAAATTTTATAACCACCAAGGAAATACAAATACATAACAATCAAGAGATACAGATATATGTAACGATCATAGATAAAATCAACGGTGCAGTAAAATTCACACAAGCTGGTTAATAAGGTGTTGAATTCTTTGAATGTGCCATTAGTAGCGGTACGAGGGCGTACCTTAGCTCTTTTAAGGGGGATATGCTGGCATACTCCTCCTTCGTTATCTCATCCGGATTATGCCTCGTTGCATTAGCAAAGGGAGAACAGTATTAGCAGAATGAGAGGTGTTTGTATGTGCTTGGTTTTGCATTATGACTCAGTATGTGACTTTTGATTTTCATCATGCTATATCTTGGTATATCCTGATTCAGTTTGATTTTGAGTAATCTTGAGTGGAATGTTGTTATGGAAATGGATGGAAATAAAGGATTGGTTGGTATGGAACTTCATTGGAACTTTTATTGTCTCAGCACACCCGAAGCGGTGTGAGTGCTTATTAGTTGATTTTTAAACTTCGAGGCGAAGTTTCTTTTAAGGGGGATATGCTGAAATACCCCTAAATTAAAAATTAATTTAGGGGATTTCTTTTATTAAACCTTTAATAATATTATTAAGTATTAAATTATTATATGGAATTATGAATATTAAATTATTATATGGAATTATGAATATTAAATTAATATAAGGGGTTGTGAAATTTATTTAGGGGTTTTCTCCTAATTATTATACATTATTATAGTATTATGAATTTAATAATAAGATTTATAAGTCAATAAATCTTGGGAAAATTATTAAACACTCCAAATATATTATAAAGATTTTAGGAAGTGTTGGAACATTGTTTTGAAAATAAAAGTCAATATAAAATCTAGAAACCTAAAGCTTATTAAGCCTTGCTAGGTTGACTTTTTAGAATGGTCAAACAGCCATGAAATCTATACCAATAAATAGGTTATGGAAAAACCACGAAGATCGATAAAAAGAACGTCAAAAACGGACCATCCTAGCCAAAGTTATGCTGGTTTGAAGTTTAGAGCCAAAATTTCATAAAGTGCCACGTGTCAGCCTCTCGTGCGTCCCAACACTTAGCTGATTTTACCTCCTTGTTTTTCTCCAGCAAACAACCGATCTTGACCTAACTTGTGACGGCTATATCTTCTTCATCCTTCAATATTTTTCAAAGCCGTCTTCTTTATCTTCTCCTTTGAATCATCTTCACAACCGTAACTCATACAAACCCTAACTCCTTCTACATCAACGGGAAAATCGTTCTCAAGTTGGCACTTTTCACAGTCGTAACCCAGATTTCCAGTTCCCTTCGAATTCAGGTAAATTCGTCTAGCCATAAATCCTTCGTTTCTCAACCAAATTTTGATTTCTTTAGCTCGTTGTGTAGATCTCTAATCCGTCTACAATTTTTATGTTTATGCCCAAGCCTGATTCATAACCGTTTGGAAGTTATAGTCGCTCAAAGTTCCTGATTTTTCAGCACATAAAATCATACCGAAACAGAGAGGTAAACTCGTGATTTGCGACTTCAATTTCTTTCTGTATGGTGCGAGTTAGGTTTATTTGTTGCTATCAATACGTAGATCTAAGTTTCCTCTTTCCAATGAACCTTTACTCATAGCCTAACTCGTTTTGTACCGCTAGTTATAGATCCTCGAAGTTGACACCACGAACTGCTCAAAGTTCGAGTTTTTCCCAGTTTTTCCGAATTTGAGTTCGCACAATTCGCACAATCCGGTGAGTCTCCGATCAAATTGCTCCGATATTGCTGTTCGTAGTCATGTTTCCGACCTAACCCATGTTTCAATTGTGTCAATTACGCTCTAGATTAGGAGAATTTGGCGAATTATTATCCGAATCGTATTCTGTTCTAATATAAACCCTAACCTTCGAATTGAATTCGAAACTCGATGAATATTGCATGATAATTGGGGAAATCGGTACCATTAGAACCGGAATTCGATTTCGAATCCATAGAAACAAGAATCGTTGAATTTCGTTCTGTAGATCGAGAGATATAGGTGAATTAGTACTCGAGTCCGAGTTGTGTTCTCTGAAGAACTCGCGCAATATAGGCCGTCCGATCTCAGTTAATAAAGATGGACGGCCACGATTAAAACATACGATTTTAAAGTATAAGTTTTTTATATTGTTTCCAGGAATAAACCCTAACTTGTTTAATTAATTTAAGTACCTTCCCGAATGTATTTTGACTTGAAATTTTAACCACAGATTCCTTATAAAGTCTAGTTTATTTTGATATAAATTAATATGGGTTTTGAGTTTTTAAACGTAAGTTATAATTTTTGCAAGTTTCGGTTATTGTGGAATTATCTGGATAAATTTAAAGGATATCTTTGTGAAATAAAAATTTTATAATATGTCTAAGATGTTATAGTTACTATATATTAAATTTGGGAATTTTTGGACAAAGGTAAATGGGTTTAAAAATTGTATTTGTGAAATTTTCATGAGATTTTCTTATAATATATGGTTTTTAATTTAACAAAAATTAGGGTATAGTTTGTTAATAAACTTTTAGGGTTTGGAAAATATGAAAAGACTAAATTAATATTTAGTAGCAGTATATTTATAAATATTTTGGTTATTCATTTTTAAGTAAAGTAAAAACTATATATATATATGTTTATAATATAGAAAAGGAATAGAAACTTATATTAAATTAAGAAAACTAATTAATCTACATTTCTGATTACTATATAATATGGAAGTTGTATATATACCTATGGAGGTTAAGGGAAATATTTTATTTTGTAAACTTTATGTTATAGGTGGATTTGGTTAAAGGTTAATAATGTAATTAAATACAATAAAACTTCTTAAGGAATGTTTTGGGAAAAACCTAATGTATATATATACTCATGTGAGAGGAATTAAATAGAAGCTTATGTTAAATCAAGGATTTAAATTAATTTACATTTATTCTATTATACAGTTGGGAGTTAATATACTTAACGTTAACTTGGAAAATACTTTATTTTATAACCTATTTATATAATACGTTAATAAGTGTAAGGTTAATCGAGGTAATTAAATAAAACTACTTAAATAATGTTTTAATTAAATCCTAGTATAACTATACATATATTAGACATAATTAGAGGAAATAAAATACCTTATCCTATAGGTAATACCTAAGCAAATAAAATGCCTCTTGAAGACTAGATGTGTGTGAGTTGTAAAGGTGATTTAGTTTAATAAATTTCTTAAAGAATGTTCTGGATAAATCTTAATATTTATGGATTTACATATAATTAATATATTGAGAATAGCAGAGGGAAATAACATTTCTTGTGGGAAGAATAATTAGTAGAGTGTATATATGTACCTACTCAACTTTAGGTCTCTACTAAATGTTGTAATAATTAGCCAACGTTAATCTAAAGGTTTAATTAAATTAACCCCATGTCTAAGAGTAAGTAATTTAAAATTACGTTAGTTGTATCTGTTAGACAAGAAAATTCGATGGCGTAGTGGGTTAAGTTTAATCTGGAACTGAGTCGAGGTTGCACGTTCGAAACCTCGCATAATCCTTTTAGGGAACTTAATTAAAACAACGAAAACGTAGCGCGGGCTTGGGCTAACCTACTGGGCCCAAGCCTGTGAACTCCGAAAGCCCACTTTAACAATTCAAAGAGAGTTTGGGCCACTCTCAGGAATAAATTCTAAATCATTCCAAACTAAACGAGATGGGCCTAACAAAGGATTTAGTTAACAAGTCAAGCCCAAACCTCTGTAAGAGAATAATGGTCAACCTGAAACTAGTAATCAGTAAGTGAAGAAGACTGTTAAGTTTATAAGTCTCTTAACTAATCGACACTTGGAATACCTTAATCATAGGTTATTAGTGGGAGTTGCGCTTGCACATTTGGTCAAGTTTGGATTATTGCTTCTACACGTACCAGGTACGATCTCTCGTACCGATATTTCTGATGTTTGACCTATGAGTCGTTTTCGAGAAACGCTAACTGACTTTAAGAGGAATTTAAAAAAAAAGAAATGGTTGTGTGATTAACTCAGCTTGTCTGACTAACTGAGCCTTGTATGTGAAACTCACTTGGGTATTGGTTCCTTCCCTTCGGTTGTTCCACTGGACATTGATTACTTGGGGTTTACGCTTCTGCACTCTGTAGGACTGAGTGTTTTGGTATTGCTCTGGGTAATTGGTGATCTGGTGGGAATTTGGAAAAAGTCATCTTTGGTATTCTTTCTTTGACTCTGGATATTTGTTTCATCCATGAGTGGGGTCGTTGCTGTGACGTGCGCGCGTCTTCATCGGTAAACAGTAAAGGGCTGTATATCCCTTGTCCTGAGAGGACGTAGTTAACAGTAAGGGGCTGTATATCCCCTGTCCTTAATGGACGTTCTTGGCGGTGGGGGCCATCTCTCCAGTTGGTTTCATTCCATTCTTGAGTTGCTGGTTTTGGTTTTCTCTCATTCATTCCTAGTCCTCGTGACTACATGGGTCTTTCTACTCCAACTTGGAAATGGATCTAACATAAGTAATGATTGTTCACTAATTCTTGGTGTGGTGATATTTACTAACTTTACTCTTCTGTTATTTGTCTCCTTTGAAATGTTATGTTTGACTTGGTGTTTTAAAAGGGTGTTTGTTTCGCTATTTTGTTTAAGTGCTGTTTTCAAGTTATTGTTTATTTTCAAGTTATATTAAAGTTTTGTTTTAGAGAATAGTACCAGTTCCATTCCAGGGAACTGACTCACCCCTCCCGGGGTGGGCTGCTTGGTTTAATCTTGCAGGTACAAATTATTATACAGGTAACCACGAAGAGTGTGAGTAACTGGGATGGTATTAGGATTTTTGGAGAGGTTGTTGTAATTTATTTATGTTTATTTCATGTTGAGTTTTCTCGAGTTCAGACCGTAGCTTTTGTGATTAAGTTGTAATTGGTGAGGGTTGGTGCCGGGTGTTTGGAACCCGATGGTCTGTACGCCCTTCGTATTTTTATTTCCGCTTTAAATACGCTAAATAGGGGTGTTACACCGGGTATCCATTCCGGCTATTTCATGCTTTTGTTTCAATTCTTGAGACATTTCCAATGTCTTTAGTCAATTACTAGTGCTTGTCGCACCTTTTTAACTCTTAATTATACTCTTTGAGTGAGTTCTCAACTCCTTTAGCTTTGTAAACTTTTCTTAGTTCCTTCGTTCATTCGAGGTGTCCAACAATTTGGTTTAAATTTACCTTATGGTCCAGATGAGTAGAATGGAGTTGACCACTCCCCGTGTTTCATACACTACATGTATACATACGTGGGGTACCTTATTGGTACGTTACCACCTACCTGACCAACTCACAAAAGGGTCTGTCAGGCCCGCAAGCTCCTTCGGAGTGCGGTCGTTCCACATCCCGTAATTGGGTACATTCGTAGTGCTCGTCACACGCCTAGGTGAAGTATTCTATTGTCAACTCCCCTTGTATCATTCTATGATACTCACCGTGATTCTCTGGTTAGGTTTTAAAAAATCTGAGGTTTAAAAGAAAGTTGTGGTTTTGAAAGAAAAGGTTTGTGTTTGAAATGAAATCTTTGTTTTGAAAGAAAATTTTCATGGTGTTGCCATGTCTAAAGTCTTGACCAAGTCCAGCTTCTTGCTGACTGGTGTGTTTGTTATTATGATGGTCAGGCCGTTAGGCCTTTTCATGGTTTCATCCTTCGAGTTCTTAGGTTCGGTAATCCTGTGGTTGCTTCCATCTCCATGGTGTACCTTAGGAAGTACTGTTAGTCGTTAAAAGGCTTCCAATTGCCTTGTAGTTGCTGCACTTGCCCTGGGCAAGTGCGTGGGTATGTCGGATTTCAGGTTATCTTATACCGTTTACTGTATTGTTTTCATCCATATTTGGTGGTTTTATTGGATTCTCCTTTGATCCTTTGATCTTAGTGATCAATCTCCTGAGTACTTCCCAGTGCTCTTGACAAAATTGTTATTAATTCGGGTGCTTTCCCGATCCTTGTGGTACTCCATGTACCTTACTCCATGGTTTACCGGATCGTTAGGAACTACATGGTAGTCCTGTTAGTGTTGTAGGTTTAGAGTTGCTCAACCTTGACTAACTCCTTAGTCGGTTGCATACCGCTGTTGGTATTATCAAGCATTGTAGTCCGTAGACTCTCTTGTCTCGGTTTTGTTAGTGCCCTTTCGCTTCTCCGCATAGTTATGATTCCCTTCTTGTTGGCTGCGCATGGTTCTCGCGACTGCGAAGCATGTCACCTCATGGTGCTGCAAATTTTGTTATCCTCTGGTTAGGATCTTCAATCTACTGCCGTTAGTACGGTTATTGTCATTGAAACGGAACCGTCTCGGGATTTCCAACTCTGGAATCTACCGTATGACAGGTTCCTTCTCTTTACAAAGTTTATCCTACAACTGCCAGATCGGGTTTTCCCGAGTATGAGAGGTCTTTCCATCTCTCTGGCGTTCTTTCCCCAACTTTAAGATGGGAGTTGCGGAGGGCGGGACTGGTTATGTAGGCCTCCAGTCACACTGGAAGTTCCTATCTAGCGTACCTCTCACGCTAACACTCAACCCTTAGCCCTAAGTATCTAACACCTAACTCAGTATTTTCCTAAACTCGGTATTCAGACCATCATTGTGATACTTCGCTCTGATACCACTTTTTGTGACACCCCTACCGGTAATCACACCATTATCTCCTAACCCGTCTTAATTACTAACAACAAAGCAGCGGAATTCAATCTACAACCGGGGGTGGTACAATGCGCTAGTCACCCACGTGACTAGCTAGGCCAAATCCAAACTCAAATACAACAACAATTACATATCGGTCTGATGGGCCTTTACCGAGTACACTATACAAATCATGCTTCCATTACTTAATCGAATCTAAACCAAATACAACTCCAATATTATACAATACAACTTCAAATTACGATCTATACCGAGTATCTACAATTCCCAAGTGTATCCATGACCTCTTTGGTCTTACATCCCATAATATACAAATACAATTGCTTAAATAACTACCCATAACAATAACCCCTCCCACTCTCGAACGGTTGTCCGGCTTAGCTGTCGGTCTCTTACAGTGATCATATTCACTTCGGGTACCTGCACACTAAAAACATTCCCCCTAGGGGGTCAGCTTACGCTGAATATGACTTCCGCATACCCCGCGTACTAGCGAGGGTACGCCGACTAATTGGTCGAGAGCATGTGGTTCATTTATCACACAACATGAACACAAATACATTATATACGTACATTCACAATCAAGTTCAACATTGAACACAAGCACTAACACACACATCAAAGGTTAGTTCAATATGTTCTTAATTAGGCTTTAGGGTTCTACCTCACCATACCTTACTCAATTACTCATGTGCTACCCACTCCTTGGGTACTCTTACTCACAATCTCAATACGGTCTACAACACTCAACTCGATTCTCCACTCAACTCGAATTCTCAAGTCCCAAGTCACAACTCAATTCTCAATACACACCTACTCGATTCAATACTCAATACTCAAGTTCCCAAGTCAATACTCAATGCTCAAGGTATTTGTTAAGTCAATCTCACGACCTCCGGGCAGGGTCATACACAAGACCCACCACCGGGCTCAAATATAAATAGGCTATACTGTTAGCTCCTCAAATACTCAAATGTCCGGTTTACTACCGGACTACTCAAATTCCCAAAACTCCACTCTCGGAGTCAATTCACGATCTCAAGGATTATCCTAGAAGTATCTCACTCGATAGCATCTAATGGCTTAGGGAATTCCTCAATGTCTAGTATTCTAAGATTTAAGGTTTCAACCAACTTATTGAATACTCTCATGTTCGGGACATTGCTCAAGTTAGTCGGTTCCTCTCATTGGGGGTTCGACTATATTTCTCAGGGATTTGGTGATCCCTTACCATTCATTACTTACTCAAGGTTCGTATTTCGAACAACTTTCCATAGTTAGAGGGTTACTCATATACTTCCACTAATATTTATCGTGTGGATTTAGTCGTTTCGGTTCCCTAACCGTTATCGGAGGTTGCTACTCCCGTATGTTCTCTCACGATTTAGTGCGTACGTAGGTTGATGTTACCGTGTATTGGTTCAATAGACGTAGTGAGTTCCCACCATTTAATTAGTTTCACTTGACTCCTTCTACGAGTCTCTACTCACACAAGACTCAACTATGAGTCGCACTACCAAACACAATCTCAATCAAGCAATTCATTCCCAATCCACATTTCATGAATTATACAAACTTTAATTAAAGGAACACAATCCATCCACACAACAACAATACAAACACAAGAGAGTACACACAATCCGATTCGTGCATTTATCTTGTTAGGTGATCACATAATCAACAAGCACACAAACCGGGGTAACCAAGTTAGGATACAGAGCATGAGGAAATCATACCTTTCACCGGGTTTTATTTTAGGGGGTTCTGCATTTTGGCTCACCCTTGTTCCTCGAATCATATTCTTGAAACTAACATGTCAATGGTTTCAATTATTATTAAGGTGTGTTGCGGTATGTACATTATTGCTACTCCCCGTACTTCCCCGTATCCTGTTATTTTGGTAAACTTAATGTACTTAAACCACAACTTTGTCAATCACTTCGACCTTTGTTTATACTTCTTAGGACCTTTACAAGTCACCAAACAACTCCCAAACATCATCTAAAACCAATACCAATTCAATCCCTCATGTTTTAAAGCCTTAAAAACACTTCCTGTTGGAATTCTGGGGGTGGTCCGGGACTTGGTCCCTACCTATAGTCCGGACCAATGCACTGTCTAACTCTCGGGTGAATTTAACAAGTGGTCCGGGACCTTGTACCAAACTCAAGTCCCGGAACCAAGCATGGGTAGCAACTCTCGGCCTGAATTACAGGGGTGTCCGGGACCTTGTTCATCTCTCAAGTCCCGGATAAACTCTCGGCTTGTTTTTAAATGGTTGGTCCGGGACTTTGTCCAAGGACCAAGTCGCAGGACCCTGCTAAAACGCTACAAGGGTGATTTTTCACCCCCTAATCACCCTTAAATCACCCTCAAAATTTCCCTAATCTTTCCACAAGTTTTCTACATGATTATCACCTTAAAACGTGCTCTAAACCAGTCCAAATCATTGGTTTAATCCACCACTCAATTCTTGCTCAAATTCATCAAATTCACATTCTTACATTTTGCATTTTGCACTTTATGCAACTATAACTTCTTCTCTTGATTTATCCCTTTCCAACCTTACAATATGCATCAATGACATTACAAATCATTCCTAGACAATTGCATTAACAAACCCAAGTACGACTTCATTTTCATAAGTCTTGCACACTAATTCCTTTTCTAGTTTTTCTAAAACATTTCCATACTCCATTGCTACAGATTTTCACCTCTCCTCTACTAGTCTCCAAATGTCATTTCAAGGCTACTACTACACTCCAACCAACACTACAAACACCTAGGTTCTCCATACACTAAGTCATCTTTAAACACTTGTTTTTCTACCAAAATTTTGCCATAACCTCCCAAAACCTTACATGTCCAAACACCTTTTTCACCATTTTCAATCCTAACTAGCCACACCCTTACAAGGGTCCTACCAGCACATAAACTCAATTCAAAATTCACTAAACAACAATATTGCTCAAATCTCAAATACAATGGCACTTAGGCCCTTAAATCAAACAAGTCCACAATCATCCTCAAATCCAATCAACTGCATTAATTCACATATTTTGGTTCATTATTTAAATTTAACCCATCCCAATTCCTAAGCAATTAAAACAAGTTTAAGGTAGATTTCTTACCTTAATTCACAAGTTCCTCTTTGATTCCTCTTTTCCTCCCTTCTCAAAAATATACTCATTAATGATCTAACCCTTCGGAAATCTTAATTCAACCAAAAGCGCTAGTACCAAAGTTAGGGTTTACCTTTGGAGATTTTTAGAGGGGTTTCACCCTTGAACCAAGAAGGGGATTAATCCACCATGGATGGTTGAAAGGAGCTCAAATCGAGAAGAAAACAAGGTGTGGATAGAGAGCCAAATCGGCACCAAGGGGGAAGAAAAAAATGAGTTTTCAATGAAATTTTTACCTTAGAAGAAAGAGGAGGCTGCAAGCTACGAGATGAGTGCTTTTCTCTTCAAATGGGGAAAACCCATGGAGGTCAACTTCATCCTTTTGGAATTTTTAAAGAGGGAATGATAGAGGAGGATGAGAGGAGTTCAAAAATGTGATTAGTTTTGCATTTGGAGCTTGGAGTTGACTAGAGCAAGGAAGAGAATGAAGAGAAGCCATGGAAGGAGGGGGGAACTCCAAATTGGCTGCAACCAGAGAGGATGAGGGAGAAATCGCAAGGAAGAGGAAAGAGAGGAAAGAGAGAGGGAAAAGGAAATAAGGAAAGAGAGAGAGAGGGAAAAGGGGTACTTGTACCTTTTTGCTTTTTGCTCTTTGACTTATTTAATTAGCTAACTAGTCATGTGTGAGGGGCTGTCTACATTAAAAACCGGCCCACTATTATAATACAAGCTGGAGCGTTTTTCATCTTTACGGAAAACGCTTGTTATTTTACCCGGTTTAGCACTATTCATAACCGGGCCCGTTTTCTGGAATTTTCTCGTTTCTTTAATTTTAATGGCTATGATATCCCATTAATGTTTATTTATAGTTATTTAATGGACTATATTTTTACGGGTTCGTTTGACACTCAAAGTCACGTTTCGGGTTTCTCGAAAAACGTGCGCTAAAGCTTTATTAGCGTTTTTAATGAATCCGTTTTCTTCGGGAATTGTTCCCATATATTATTAGGCATTATTAAGCCTTTTAAATTCATTTAATACCCTATTTAACGTTGTATTTCTCCTAGGGTCACTTAACGCTCGTTTTTAGCGTTTTTCACTTTTAAGCGTTTTTATTTTTCTTTTGGATTTATTCTTTTTACCAAAATTATTAGGCACTAATAGGCCCTCAATATCGTATTAGAGTAATTTAATCACCCTAATTAAGTCCGGGGTATTTCAATCTACCCCCCTTAAAGAACTTTGCCCACAAAGTTAGTGAGTCTAAGAGTGTTAGTCACCAAGGGTAATCAATACTAGGGTTATACTCTCTCAACAACTGTCATACTCAATGACTGACTGATACAAACCATCATATCCACACAACATGTCAGCATGCATAGCAACCAAAAATATCTTTTTCCCAAATCTCTCAATGGGGGTCCATCCGCAGACAATTAGGCACTAAGTCCTCCCCCAAATCGAGTGATCCCTCAGGTACCGGTCACGTTTGAACACTTACGCTCTCTGGTTCACGGCCGTCGTGACATTGAGCACTTACTCTTTCTGGCTCTACGGTCCTTTGGTTATGATCAAAATTCATTTGCACCTCTAGAGAATCCTCAGGCTCCAAAGTGGGTACTCTTCCCTGACCGGACTACTCATATCCGGCGGCCTTTGGACAAATAAAAAACACACACTACAAACGTCCTACATGTCACTTAGTACCCTTGCTCGTCCGTTGTAATGGTTTCAAAACTATTCAACACCTCCACCGACTCACAACTAGTTTCACCTCCATGATTCAACCGGATACCCGTGCCTAGCCATGAAAGATCCACTAGCGCCGGTGGGAGTGGTTTTAAAACCAATCCTCATTCACAAATTTGAAGAAACTCATTTGTCAAAATCATTTTGAAAACTTCCATGCAACTCCAAATTCCAATTTATGTTTATTTCACCTATTACTAGTGTGATTATTCTTGTGGCCACTTATACGGAGCTTCAAGAGTCATTCAACCCCAATGTGATCAGCATTGGTGTTGAACTATCCATCCACCCCACTTTGGTGTTCGGTTTCCCTTGATCGCTAGCAAACCAAGTTCCACCTCCCACCCCAATTCACACAATCAAATGGTCAAACATTAATTTCATTTTCTATCTTTTTATCTTTCTAATCATAATCATGCAACCATACATTTACCAATTTCTAGAATTCATTTACTCATTACTACTCATACATCAATTATTACTCAACTTATCTTCAGCTACTATACCCAAGGATTTCGAAAGTTAGTTCTCAAATTAGTTCTTTTATCCTCAAATCATTTACAAGTCAAATCAATTCCTATCCTCAAGTTATTCACAAATACAATCAACTCAAATTACCTAGGGACTCACTTCCCACTAGGTTCAACATCGGTTTCATACCGATTTATACTCCTCAAATCTCCCAACATACTCATCATTTTCCTCAAACATACTCATTTCCCAAATTATTATCAACCGGGGTCCTCATTCCCCATGGAGTTCCTCTACTCCATTCACCTCAAATTTCTCACAATCAATACTCCTTTCCACCTCAAGTCTCACAATCAACCACAATTACAATATGAGTGGTATACATATGTTTATGTAACATAAGTACCAATCATCACAACAAATACTTTTGCGCTATGCGCATTGTAGTTTACGCCCTATCACGTAAAACATACATTTTGCGGTTTTCGCCCTACCCCCCTTAAAAGGATTACGCCCACGTAATCTACCATGTGTTAACATCAGACATAGGTGTAAGGCGTCTAGCCGTCACGGAGTGGTTCGACTTCCGTGCGGTCTATTATACAATGGTCTTTGGTCAAAGGGTCTTAACCATATTATTGGCTAGTCCCCACCAAGAATTCTCATCGGAGTTGTTTAACTCTTAACCGGGTTCGGTTCCAGCCTTAAAGGCTTCGAGGCTTTGATAATTAGCCATTCATTCACTAGGTGTATTAACGTTAGAACTCTGGGCCCACTAGCTTCTGCTGCGCGACCCTGATAGCTTAGGGTGTATTTGCCCTTCTCGTTATTCTAAATGTGTTATACACTACCTTTTATCCCTTCTTATCTTGGGAATAAGGTTTATCAAGCAAGCGTGGTATTCTTTCACCGCACGCAAATCCAATGAGCTTCGGATTCTCTATCCAGCTCTTTAAGAATCTATATACATACTGTTGTATATTTTCGTGGTTATTCACTTGATTCCTCCGACTTATTGTCGGTTGAGGTTAAGCCACTACTTAATTGTAGTGCTTCCTCTGTTGTCAGTAGTTTCTGAATTATGACTTTGCACTTTCTATGCTTCGGTCCTTATGACTTCGTACGTTTCTTCTACCTTTTTCCACAACTGTTATCTTCCCAAGTTCCTAGCTATCCCACTCGATCATTACTGCACAAGTGCAATACCAAAACACTCAGTCCTACAGAGTGTAGAAGCGTAAACACTTGGAAGTAAATCTCTTATGAGGTTGCATTAGGAATGAATATTATTTCCTTATTTCTCGGTCTGTCTACCATCTTTACTCACCAATTCCATAACCTTATGATTTATTCACATATATTGGTCGCTTGCTGCGCACCATCTTCGTGTTTGCTTACGACCTTGGTTTCCATGGCATCCGCTATCTCATTAGCTTCCGCTCATGTATCTCTACCATTAGACAATGGTTCGCCATTTACTTGGCTGATTATAGTACCTGACATCTTTTATATTTCTGAGCTCCTTGAGCGTTATTGGTTTTTACACTTTAGGTTCATACTCCACATATTACTTCTTAACCGATTACTTCGAGGTTTCCAACAGTTGCTATGTTAGCATATTTCCACTTTGCTTGGCAATAACTGTAAGCTTAAGCTTCACTACCGTAGTAGTTCTAAAGGAGGTACATTCTCTTTTTAGAGTGTATGTGTTCACCGCTCTCGCGGTCTCACATTAACGAGGGGTATCCTTACTCATTGGTTATTAAACTATCTTACTTGTGTCGTTCTTGGCAACTCTCCACATGGTTCTCTCTAGGTTTTGCAACCGTTGAATCTATGTATAGTAATGGTTCATGGCGTACTAGCCACGTTGCCTAGAGTTCTGCTCATTATAGGCGGCTCTCAGATATTTGCATTACTCTGTATCCTGTCAAATGGCTTGGAGGTATTACTGGGCTCCATGGTAAGGTTATCGCATCACGCTTCCATTTATTGGAGGCCCCTTCAAGTATTTCGGTATTGATTGGTACCATTTATTAGTCTAGGGTATCCCCTTTCAAGTGGGATCCCTTCGGTGTTCTAACCGAATGTTCGTTCCATTTGTGGTGTTCTTATCACGACATTTCGTTCAACCGTGTTGACTTGATACCCTTTTATGGATTGCTCCTGGGTATTACTGATTATGCGGTAGCAACTGGCTGACATTTATGAGTAAGTTCTGTTTTCTCCGCATTGCGGTTTTGGAATTATAAGTTGTTCCGTTTAGGGTTGTATGTCTCCCGTCCTTAGGGTAGACCGTTGCTGCTTTTCCTTAATGTTTATGACAGGTTTGGTGCCTTCTTCGATAGTGAACGGTATCCTCCGGTACCTTAAATGTTCACTCTGGGTATTTCACTTTGTTCTTTGAACATTTGTGTGTTCATGATAGGCATTTGCCTTGCTGTGTTTAGACCGGGTATCCATTCCGGCTATTTCATGCTTTTGTTTCAATTCTTGAGACATTTCCAATGTCTTTAGTCAATTACTAGTGCTTCTCGCACCTTTTTAACTCGTAATTATACTCTTTGAGTGAGTTCTCAACTCCTTTAGCTTTGTAAACTTTTCAGAGTTCCTTCGTTCATTCGAGGTGTCCAACTATTTTGGTTTAAATTTACCTTATGGTCCGTAGAACGGAGTTGACCACTTCCCGTGTTTCATACACTACATGTATACATATGTGGGGTACCTTATTGGTACGTTACCACCTACCTGACCAACTCACAAAAGGGTCTGTCAGGCCCGCAAGCTCCTTCGGAGTGCGGTCGTCCCACATCCCGTAATTGGGTACACTCGTAGTGCTCGTCACACACCTAGGTGAAGTATTCTATTGTCAACTCCCCTTGTATCATTCTATGATACTCACCGTGATTCTCTGGTTAGGTTTAAAAATCTGAGGTTTAAAAGAAAAGTTGTGGTTTTGAAAGAAAAGGTTTGTGTTTGAAATGAAATCTTGGTTTTGAAAGAAAATTTTCATGGTGTTGCCATGTCTAAAGTCTTGACCAAGTCCAGCTTCTTGCTGACTGGTGTGTTTGTTATTATGATGGTCAGGCCGTTAGGCCTTTCCATGGTTTCATCCTTCGAGTTCTTAGGTTCGGTAATCCTGTGGTTGCTTCCATCTCCATGGTGGTACCTTTAGGAAGTACTTGTTATTCGTTAAAAGGCATCCAATTGCCTTGTAGTTGCTGCACTTGCCCTGGGCAAGTGCGCGGGTATGTCGGTTTTCAGGTTATCTTATACCGTTTACGGTATTGTTTTCATCCATATTTGGTGGTTTTATTGGATTCTCCTTTGATCCTTTGATCTTAGTGATCAATCTCCTGAGTACTTCCTAGTGCTCTTGACAAAATTGTAATTAATTCGGGTGCTTTCCCGATCCTTGTGGTACTCCATGTACCTTGCTCCATAGCTCGTTCCCACACTTGGCGGTGGTTACTGAGGTTTACCGGATCGCTAGGAACTACATGGTAGTCCTGTTAGTGTTGTAGGTTTAGAGTTGCTCAACCTTGACTAACTCCTTAGTCGGTTGCATACCGCTGTTGGTATTATCAAGCATTGTAGTCCGTAGACTCTCTTGTCTCGGTTTTGTTACTCTGCCCTTTCGCTTCTCCGCATAGTTATGCTTCCCTTCTTGTTGGCTGCGCATGGTTCTCACGACTGCGAAGCATGTCGCCCCATGGTGCCGCAAATTTTGTTATCCTCTGGTTAGGATCTTCAATCTACTGCCGTTCATACGGTTATTGTAGTTGAAACGGGAACCGTCTTCGGGATTTCCAACTCTTGGAATCTACCGTATGACAGGTTCCTTCTCTTTACAAAGTTTATCCTACAACTGCCAGATCGGGTTTTCCCGAGTATGAGAGGTCTTTCCATCTCTCTGGCGTTCTTTCCCCAACTTTAAGATGGGGGTTGCGGAGGGCGGGACTGGTTATGTAGGTCTCCAGATCACACTGGAAGTTCCTATCTAGCGTACCTCTCACGCTAACACTCAACCCTTAGCCCTAAGTATCTAACACCTAACTCGGTATTTTCCTAAACTCGGTATTCAGACCATCAGAGCGATACTTCGCTCTGATACCACTTTTTGTGACACCCCTACCGGTAATCACACCATTATCTCCTAACCCGTCTTAATTACTAACAACAAAGCAGCGGAATTCAATCTACAACCGGGGGTGGTACAATGCCGCTAGTCACCCACGTGACTAGCTAGGCCAAATCCAAACTCAAATACAACAACAATTACAATATCGGTCTGATGGGCCTTTACCGAGTACACTATACAAATCATGCTTCCATTACTTAATCGAATCTAAACCAAATACAACTCCAATCCCATATTATACAATACAACTTCAAATTACGATCTATACCGAGTATCTACAATTCCCAAGTGTATCCATGACCTCTTTGGTCTTACATCCCACAATATACAAATACAATTGCTTAAATAACTACCCATAACAATAACAACCCCGTCCCACTCTCGAACGGTGTCCGGCTTAGCTGTCGGTCTCTTACAGTGATCATATTCACTTCGGGTACCTGCACACTAAAAACGTTCCCCCTAGGGGGTCAGCTTACGCTGAATATGACTTCCGCATACCCCGCGTACTAGCGAGGGTACGCCGACTAATTGGTCGAGAGCATGCGGTTCATTTTATCACAACAACATGCACACAATATACATTATATACGTACATTCACAATCAAGTTCAACATTGAACACAAGCACTAACACACACATCAAGGGTTGGTTCAATATGTTCTTTAATTAGGCTTTAGGGTTTCTACCTCACCATGCCTTACTCTATTACTCATGTGCTACCCACTCCCTTGGGTACTCTTACTCACAATCTCAACACGGTCTACAACACTCAACTCGATTCTCCACTCAACTCGAATTCTCAAGTCCCACAAGTCACAACTCAATTCTCAATACGCACCTACTCGATTCAATACTCAATACTCAAGTTCCCAAGTCAATACTCAATGCTCAAGGTATTTGTTAAGTCAATCTCACGACCTCCGGGCAGGGTCATACACAAGACCCACCACCGGGCTCAAATACAAATAGGGCTATACTGTTAGCTCCTCAAATACTCAAATGTCCGGTTCACTACCGGACTACTCAAATTCCCAAAACTCCACTCTCGGAGTCAATTCACGATCTCAAGGATTAGCCTAGAAGTATCTCTCTCGATAGCATCTAATGGCTTAGGGAATTCCTCAATGTCTAGTATTCTAAGATTTAAGGTTTCAACCAACTTATTGAATACTCTCATGTTCGGGACATTGCTCAAGTTAGTCGGTTCCTCTCATTGGGGTTCGACTATATTTCTCAGGGGTTTGGTGATCCCTTACCATTCATTACTTTACTCAAGGTTCGTATTTCGAACAACTTTCCAATCCTCTAGTTAGAGGTTACTCATATACTTCCACTAATATTTATCGTGTGGATTTAGTCGTTTCGGTTCCCTAACCGTTATCGGGAGGTTGCTACTCCCGTATGTTCTCTCACGATTTAGTGCGTTCGTAGGTTGATGTTACCGTGTATTGGTTCAATAGACGTAGTGAGTTCCCACCATTTAATTAGTTTGCACTTGACTCCTTCTACGAGTCTCTACTCACACAAGACTCAACTATGAGTCGCA
The DNA here is from genome assembly GCA_023374045.1 of Limonium bicolor. Taxonomy (NCBI): domain Eukaryota; kingdom Viridiplantae; phylum Streptophyta; class Magnoliopsida; order Caryophyllales; family Plumbaginaceae; genus Limonium; species Limonium bicolor. The sequence goes on from CM041780.1 coordinate 253,508,283, forward strand.
CTACCAAACACAATCTCAATCAAGCAATTCATTCCCAATCCACATTTCATGAATTATACAAACTTTAATTAAAGGAACACAATCCATCCACAAACAACACAATACAAACACAAGAGAGTACACACAATCCGATTCGTGCATTTATCTTGTTAGGTGATCACATAATCAAACAAGCACACAAATCGGGGTAACCAAGTTAGGATACAGAGCATGAGGAAATCATACCTTTCACTGGGGTTTATCTTTACCGGGGGTTCTCATGTTCTTCGGCTCACCCTTGTTCCTCGAATTATATTCTTGAACCACTAATTACATGTCAAATGGTTCAATTATTATTAAGGTGTTGCGGTATGTACATTATTGCTACTCCCGTACTTACCCCATTATCCCGTTATTTCGGTTAAACTTAATGTACTTAAACTCACAACTTTGTCAATCACTTCCGACCTTTGTTTATACTTCTTAGGACCTTTACAAGTCACCAAACAACTCCCAAACATCATCTAAAACCAATACCATTCAATCCCCCATGTTTTAAAGCCTTAAAAACACTTCCTGTTGAATTCTGGGGGTGGTCCGGGACTTGGTCCCTACCTATAGTCCCGGACCAATGCACTGTCTTACTCTCGGGCGAATTTAACAAGTGGTCCGGGACCTTGTACCAAACTCAAGTCCCGGACCAAGCATGGGTAGCAACTCTCGGCCTGAATTACATGGGTGGTCCGGGACCTTGTCCATCTCTCAAGTCCCGGACCAAGTGCAGGATAAACTCTCGGTCTGTTTTTAATGGTTGGTCCGGGACTTCGTCCAAGGACCAAGTCCCGGACCCTGCTAAAACCTGCTACAAGGGTGATTTTTCACCCCCTAATCAACCCTTAAATCACCCTCAAAATTTCCCTAATCTTTCCACAAGTTTTCTACATGATTAATCACCCTAAAACGTGCTCTAAACCAGTCCAAATCATTGGTTTAATCCACCACTCAATTCTTGCTCAAATTCATCAAATTCACATTCTTACATTTTGCATTTTGCACTCTTATGCAACTCTAACTTCTTCTTCTTTGATTTATCCCTTTCCAACCTTACAATATGCATCAATGACCATTACAAATCATTCCTAGACAATTGCATTAACTAAACCCAAGTACGACTCTCATTTTCCTAAGTCTTGCACACTAATTCCTTTTCTAGTTTTTATAAAACATTTCCATACACCATTGCTACAGATTTTCACCTCTCCTCTACTAGTTCTCCAAATGTCATTTCAAGGCTACTACTACACTCCAACCAACACTACAAACACCTAGGTTCTCCAATACACTAAGTCATCTTTAAACACTTGTTTTTCTACCAAAATTTTGCCCTAACCTCCCCATAAACCTTACATGTCCAAACACCTCTTTTTAACCATTTTCAATCCTAAACTAGCCACACCCTGACAAGGGTCCTACCAGCACATAAACTCAATTCAAAATTCACTAAACAACAATATTGCTCAAACCTCAAATACAATGGCACTTAGGCCCTTAAATCAACACAAGTCCACAATCATCCTCAATCAACTACATTAATTCACATATTTTGGGTTCATTATTTAAATTTAACCCATCCTAATTCCTAAAGCAATTAAAACAAGTTTAAGGTAGATTTCTTACCTTAATTCACAAGTTCCTCTTTGATTCTCCTCTTGTTCCTCCTCTTCTCAAAATTGGCCAAGTGGGGATGAAGTTGCCAAACTCCACCCCAACATTCAAGAAACACAAAAATATACTCAATTAATTATCTAAACCCTTAGCAAATCTTAATTCAACCAAAAGGGCTTAGTACACAAAGTTAGGGTTTACCTTTGGAGATTTTTGAGAGGGGTTCTCACCCTTGAACCAAGAAGGGGATTAATCCACCATTGGAGGGTTGAAATGGAGCTCAAATCGAGAAGAAAACAAGGTGTGAGAGAGAGAGCCAAAATCGGCTACCAAGGGAGGAAGAACAAAAATGAGTTTTTCAATGAAATTTTTACCTTAGAAGAAAGAGGAGGCTCCAAGCTACGAGATGATGTGCTTTTCTCTTCAAATGGGGAAAACCCATGGAGGTCAACTTCATCCTTTTGGAATTTTAAAAAGAGGGAATGATAGAGGAGGATGAGGAGTTCAAATATGTGATTATTTTTGCATTTGGAGCTTGGAGTTGACTAGAGCAAGGAAGAGAATGAAGAGAAGCCATGGAAGGAGGGGGAGAACTCCAAAATCGGCTGCAACCAGAGAGGAGGAGGGAGAAATCGCAAGGAAGGAGGAAAGAGAGGAAAGAGAAGAGGGAAAAGGAAATAAAGGAAGAGAGAGAGGGAAAAGGGGTACTTGTACCCTTTTTGCTTTTTGCTCTTTGACTTATTTAATTAGCTAACTAGTCATGTGTGAGGGACTGTCTACATTAATAAAACCGGCCCACTATTATAATACAAGCTGGAGCGTTTTTCGTCTTTGTTGACCAAAATAGTAGTTAAATTATCTTGCTAACTATGGGCAGTGAACCCAATCTTTGTAGTACAACAAAGTCGTATCCACAGAGACTTCGCAACTATTTAATTAATTATCCAGTTTAGTAAATGTACAGAAAGATAAATAAAAGTGCATAAAATGTAAATTGGGGGTTTAGCCAGAGGCAAGCTTGATTTTTAGGATTAGTACAGAAATAATAAATACAGTAAAATAAAGTAAATGGATGGAAAAAGGTATCCTAGGGTAGCGGGGGAATTTCCTAAATTACTTAAACAATTTTATAATCTTGTCTTAATTATTTATTGTCTATTAGAGTTAATAATTGTCAGTTACGAACTCTTATTAATAGCCTCAGTATTTTCCTGCTCAATCCGGAGTGTAAATACCAAGGTTAATTCCTTTGTGGTACTTTGACTATCTCAAAATCATATGTTGATAGTTACCAAATAAATGCAGTAGTTTGTCACGCTAAAGCATTTAACAATATTTGCTGAAAGGAATTAAAACAAGTTTAATAAGTGAAACAGGTAATAAATATTTATTTAAGTACAGACATTAATTATAATCCTAATTTGCTCTTATTTGTCTGTTTAAGAATTTATCTTGTGGCCTTCCTAAATCATAGATAAGGACAACTCTTAATTAATTCAATAGACTTTTTACAATCAGAAAAGGTCTAAAATCATTAATTAGCTTTAAGCAAGAATTCTTTTAATAACAGCGATGGATTTTATCTGCTAATCAAGGAGATAATATCTAACGTTTGTCTTTCTTTGTGGTCTATTCTCAGATTTACAAAATCATTGAAATAAGAGAAACCGTAAATGCATAAAAATGATCAGTTGTTAAGCATTTAATAATTTAGAGAGACAAAACAAATATTTATAAGCAAACTTGGTATTAATAATAAGTCTGAATTATTTGGGGTCAAACCCCATCCTAGGATACGAGTAAAATCACTCAGACATTAACAGTAATAAAAAGAAAGCAGAGATAGCCATTAATTTGGAGACTGCCGGCGGAGACTGGACTGCGATTCGCTTCTGCTCCAGCTCCCTTTTCTTCTGTTCTTCTTATCGTGCTTCTGCTGTGTGGTGGAATGAAGAATAAAACTAAAATGGAGAAGTGGGAGATAAGAGGATGGAATGGATCGTAGTCTGATGGAGAGCTTTGGATTATGAGGAAGGGATGATTTATTTGAGCAGAAGCAGCGTGGGTTTTTATAGCAGATAGGAAGAGGCAGCAGATAGGTAACACCGCGTGAGGAATTGATTGAGGCGGCAGAAAGAGCTGGATCATGCGTGAAAGGATTTTGCATGTTGATTGCTCATTGATTGCTCATTAATTGCAGGGGACAGAGCTCACGCGTGAGGGAATTAAGGTAGGCGGTGCGGAGTAGATGGATATGGCAGAATCAAGTTGCAGACGTCGCGCGAAGAAGAAAACTGTCGTGACTGATATTTAGTCACGTCCGCGTGGCTGTCCTCCCTTCTGTCCGCCTAAACTACACACGGTCTCCTCTCTTGTCCGCCTAGAGCCAAGCAGACGCGGGCGCGGTCACAACTCTTGTCCGCCTAGGCGTCCGCCCAATATGGGGCGGTTCTCCATGCGGACGCATGTGTGTCTTGTCCGCACTCACGTCCGCCCAGCCCCATGCGGACGCGTGTGTGGTCGTGACTTATTTTCTTCAAACTTTGACTAGCTCTAGATTCTTCGTTTGGACTCCGTTTTCTGAGCCGTTTGCGTCTATGCGCTCGTCTCTTTGTCTACTTTACTTTCAGCTTGGTTTTCCTCATGTTTAAACAATAAATTTGTGAGATAATAATAAAACATAAACTAGAGGAAAAACTAACCAAAGTGGAGAAATGAGCAAGAAAGTGTTAATATAATATATGAAATACACCTATAAAACATGCTCATTTGGACACTTATCACACCCCCCACACTTATCTTTTTGCTTGTCCTCAAGCAAAACCATGTACCCAAACAAGTAGGGAATGCTCAATATTAACAAATACTATTATGAAGGGTAGGATAAAGAAGTCAATAGTACAAGATCTTAAACTTTTTAGAGGAGTGTGATCCATCACCTACTGGTGGCATAGGTGTACTCAGGGCAAAAATAAAAATTAGAGTTTCGGGGTATGATCCGGAGTACTTCAATGCTTCTTAGTTAAGGTGACTTTGAGAACTTTCACCATGGCCAACTTCTCTCAAGAATGGGCATTGAGGAGAAAACAAAAGGAAAAATAGAGTTATGCATTTGTTTCACTTTTGCATAAGAGATGAGAAGATAATATGTAGGCATCAAGCCTTTGTATTAAAGAACACTCAACTCTCTTTGTTGGTTACCAATGGTGTCTCGCAAGTCCCCTATTTATTTTATTTTTTTTCCTTTTGACAGAGAAGCACCCCTTAGCAATCCCTAAGAAAGAAGATAGAAGGAACCCCTGAGTAATAAAAACCCATCCATTTTAGATCATTTGGTCACACCGCATAAAAATGCTCCTCAAAAGTAATCAAAATTTTAAAATTTTTGAATTTGTACCATTTATACCATTTATCCCACAATTCATAACAGTATTTATTCTTAAAGAGAACAACCCACATAAAGGGTCCATGATATTGAATTTGAACAAACGCAAGATAAGCAGAGAGATTAAGCATTTTAGCATAAAATGTCACCGAAAAGGGCACACTCCCCCACACATAAATTGAACAATGTCCTCATTGTTCACCCGAAAAACAAGGGAAGGTTTCAGAAGACCTTTTCGGTAAGTAGATAAAATAGAGAGAACACAAAGCTCATGAATAATCATTTAAGCACATAAACGCTCCTCTGCATATTTTATTTAAAATAAAAGCATAATTAAAGAAACTGGTACTCCCCTGAGATTATTTTTGCTAGCGTTATAGGAGTTCCCCCACACTTGAGCTACAGCCTCAAGTAGCGTAGCTTGGTTGCGGTGTAGACATGAAATTGCACCTGCATAAGACACTAGAAGCAACCATACTACAAACGGGGTTAAGAGTTAGCAAAAACAAAATTGAAAGAGAACCTGATAATTAAAAGAGCATAAAAGCATATAAAAGATAAGTTCATCCGGGTTGCCTCCTGGGAAGCTGCCCTTCTTTAACGTCTTTGGCTAGACGCCTGCTTCGTTATCCTGGATCAAAAATATAAGTAGACAACAGCTCTGCCAGGAAAACAAAGTTGGCAGTAATTAAAAGCAAACCACCTGGATCAAAGCAAAACGTTACTTCGGCAAATATAATAGGAAAATGAATACTCCACAAAACCTGGTGTTTGAGGAGGTATTGTCGGTAGCGTAGTTCTAACAGGAGACCAGGTGTGATTGGCTTTGCTTCCTTAAATTTGAAGATGTAAAAATCCTCCTCTTGTTGTTGAGGCTTATGGTAAGAGCCTTGATGGTACTCAACGTCAGAGGGAAGTGGCTCCTTGAAATTGATTATAGCACTCTCTCCTGATGGCTCGGAGGGAGGCGGTATCTCCTCCTTCTCAAGGTTGAGGATGTATCCACCCTTATCTTCTGGGTAAAGCACGGTGAAGGAGGGGAAATAGTGGTTGACTTCAGAGGGAGGAAACTCCATGAAGTCCAAGGAGAAACTCTCTTCTGAGGAGTTGTCTTCATAATCAAGCTGATGGTTGTTTGGTGATGGATTCTCTAATTTGAATAAGGGAGGAGGTGGAGAGTAGCTTATGTCCTTAGCAGGTTTTTCCTCCTCATGAACCACTTCATTTAGTTGTTGAAGCGGTTGTTCCATGTGTTCTACTTGATCTAGCGTTCTTTGCCGGATCATTTCAGAGGTTGAGGTAAAATTTGCCATCATTTCCCTTAAAATGGTGTTGTCTCTCTCTATTGCAACCATAGGACAATGGGAACTTTCATGGTCTCCTCCACACTCTTGGCACACAAAGATGGGGATAGGCTTGAGAGATGACTTGTAATCCTCCAAGAGAGCTCTCAATTCAGCATTTAGGTCTGAACATTGGGGGCTTTCATGGTACTCTCCGCACCTTTGACAGACACTCCATTGATTGTAGTCCTCTGCGCCATAGGGGTAACCATACCAATCTCCTGCTTGATCGTAGTGATCATCCATCAGAATTAAGTACCTTTAAAAAGAAACAAAAATTTATACACAAAAGGGGCAAATACGGAAATAAAAGAAAAACTAAACAGATAATAACCCAGATAGTTGGACCGAAGTCCCCGGCAACGGCGCCAAAAACTTGTTGACCAAAATAGTAGTTAAATTATCTTGCTAACTATGGGCAGTGAACCCAATCTTTGTAGTACAACAAGGTCGTATCCACAGAGACTTCGTAACTATTTAATTAATTATCCAGTTTAGTAAATGTACAGAAAGATAAATAAAAGTGCATAAAATGTAAATTGGGGGTTTAGCCAGAGGCAAGCTTGATTTTTAGGATTAGTACAGAAATAATAAATACAGTAAAATAAAGTAAATGGATGGAAAAAGGTATCCTAGGGTAGCGGGGAATTTCCTAAATTACTTAAACAATTTTATAATCCTGTCTTAATTATTTATTGTCTATTAGAGTTAATAATTGTCAGTTACGAACTCTTATTAATAGCCTCAGTATTTTCCTGCTCAATCCGGAGTGTAAATACCAAGGTTAATTCCTTTGTGGTACTTTGACTATCTCAAAATTATATGTTGATAGTTACCAAATAAATGCAGTAGTTTGTCAAGCTAAAGCATTTAACAATATTTGCTGAAAGGAATTAAAACAAGTTTAATAAGTGAAATAGGTAATAAATATTTATTTAAGTACAGACATTAATTATATCCTAATTTGCTCTTATTGTCTGTTTAAGAATTTATCTTGTGGCCTTCCTAAATCATAGATAAGGACAACTCTTAATTAATTCAATAGACTTTTTACAATCAGAAAAAGTCTAAAATCATTAATTAGCTTTAAGCAAGAATTCTTTTAATAACAGCGATGGATTTTATCTGCTAATCAAGGAGATAATATCTAACGTTTGTCTTTCTTTGTGGTCTATTCTCAGATTTACAAAATCATTGAAATAAGAGAAACCGTAAATGCATAAAAATGATCAGTTGTTAAGCATTTAATAATTTAGAGAGACAAAACAAATATTTATAAGCAACTTGGTATTAATAATAAGTCTGAATTATTTGGGGTCAAACCCCATCCTAGGATACGAGTAAATCACTCAGACATTAACAGTAATAAAAGAAAGCAGAGATAGCCATTAATTTTGGAGACTGCCGGCGGAGACTGGACTGCGATTCGCTTCTGCTCCAGCTCCCTTTTCTTCTGTTCTTCTTATCGTGCTTCTGCTGTGTGGTGGAATGAAGAATAAAACTAAAATGGAGAAGTGGGAGATAAGAGGATGGAATGGATCGTAGTCTGATGGAGAGCTTTGGATTATGAGGAAGGGATGATTTATTTGAGCAGAAGCAGCGTGGTTTTATAGCAGATAGGAAGAGGCAGCAGATAGGTACACCGCGTGAGGAATTGATTGAGGCGGCAGAAAGAGCTGGATCATGCGTGAAAGGATTTTGCATGTTGATTGCTCATTGATTGCTCATTAATTGCAGGGGACAGAGCTCACCGTGAGGGAATTAAGGTAGGCGGTGCGGAGTAGATGGATATGGCAGAATCAAGTTGCAGACGTCGCGCGAAGAAGAAAACTGGCGCGCGTCTGATTTTTGGTCTTGTCCGCTTTGCCGTCCGCCTAGCTAGACGCGGACACAAGTGTGGTCTCTCGTGTGTTGTCCGCCTCAGCGTCCGCGTGAGTTCATGCGGTGCATGTATGTGGTGTCCGCACTCACGTCCGTGAGTTCATGCGGTTGCATGTGTTGTCGTGACTTATTTTCTTCAAACTTTGACCGGCTCTAGATTCTTCGTTTGGACTCCGTTTTCTGAGCCGTTTGCGTCTATGCATTCGTCTCTTTGTCTACTTTGCTCCCAGCTTGGTTTTCCTCATGTTTAACCAATAAATTTGTGAGATAATAATAAAACATAAACTAGAGGAAAACAACCGAAGTGGAGAAATGAGCAAGAAAAGTGTTAATAAATATATGAAATACACCTATAAAACATGCTCATTTGGACACTTATCAACGGTAACAAAGAAGTAGAAATTCGTAAAACAGCCTACAAGGAGCATAGCTCAGAGTAATGCGGCTTAAAAGCCATGAACCAACTACGTCATGTAGATTTAAACGGTTGCAAAACCCACATTGAAGAATAAGAAGAATTTCCAAGAATGGCGCCAGTAAGAGGAGATATTATTTCATACAATGAATAGAGTGATAATCGAACCACTCGATTTGAATTCAATGCAATGAGCGGCTTAGAGTAAAGACTACCTTAGTGTCATTGTCACTAGAGCACCAGCCTAGTATACAATTGACAAAGCTATTAGTTGCTTTTCCTACTCTTAGTAGTAATAGTAGTACAGAGAAACAAGGATCTAAAAGACAACACCACTGATTGGACCTACGCTCGGCACTATAAGAAATTAGTGGAGCAGGAATACCTTTCGTTAACATAAGGCCGCCAATGCGGAGATTATGTGAACCCTAATAAAAAGCTTTCACCTACTACAACATCCAAACTCACGCATGTGATTTCGCCAAGAGACAATTTGAACAAGGGGTGGAATTCCCAAACTAGCATGACTAGAAAGAAGCTTGATAGTAATGGTTGAAAACTGAAGAGTAGACAGTTTGGAAGCAAACACAGAATGTGCATAATGTGGATTACAGAGTAATAATGCTCAAGGAGCATATATACTTGAAGGAGTAGTATACTCTATAGTCAACCAAGCAAACGATGAACTCTTGTATGAATGGTGGAAGTACATAAGCAGAGGTTAACACAGTAAAACCTTGTCGTGAGGCTTGTGAGTGGAAATAAACCCCTCAACTAGAACTCCCACTTGTCAGTGATGGTATACCCTTCTACTAGAGAATGGGACCCGTAAACCGTTGGAGTTCCTTGGGATGTCTCAAAGACGTGCATGGGGAAGCAAGAATGCACAACCAAACCTTATATCTAATTCCAGGGTTTACAAGACAGTGAACGTTAAAAACAAACATGTGAGTGCGTATCCTGACACATCAAATGACCAACACTCAAGGAGCTGGTGAACTTATAGACTACTTCATCCTTGGTCAACCAAATTACTTGGCAAACGATGTCATGAGTGATGCGAGAATGTGAGGTAAACTAACCTGCACATGAACCCAAAATGGAAGTAGAGGATCTTCACATTGGAAAGATAATGACATTGTAGTATGCTATAGTGACCGCCATACACACGAACCTAGAAAACTTCCAGTGTGCTCATACCACGAAGGGGTTGAAAATAAAGCAAGATGTGCTATTGAAAAGTTGAGGAGTTATGCTAACAATGGGCAAAGACTAAAGGCAAGTTACTATCGTAGGAGAGGCTAAGAAAACAATGTTTGTATAATGATTGGGAATGTGTTACGCAACAAGCGACCACTTTGAAAATAGTTAGACAACATATGGGAAACAAGCCTTGAGCTGGACTCAGTGGGGTCGAGAAGCATGAATTGGTAATTAGACTTGGCGTTAAGACCTATAGTCTGAACCATATAACAAAGATCTCACAAGGAACCCATCGTTCATTCCTAGTACAAGCATAAGGAACTGAAAGCATATTCCTAGTGGATCAATTTGACAAGAGGAACAACAGCTTGGGGAAGAGTACCCAATCGCCAAAAAACCAACCATATTAAGTACGGAAGACTTACAAATGCAACATTGAACATGGTGCCAACCAGTATTAGCGTAAACCTAACAGTAAACCGTGCGGCCTTTCGGCCAAAGATGCACGAGGAACGTTGGAGACACCAACAATCATAACCTGTGAATTCCACTGGAATAAAAGTGAAAAGAAGCTTAGAAATTCTATAAAGACCGATGCATACGAAATGCAGGGTTGGACAAGGAGAATACTTGTACAAGAACAAAATAGATGAGCGTAATGTAGAAGCCACCAATAACAAAGGAAGCACTACATATGCATAGTAGCTCGACCTTAACTGACAACAAGTCAGAGGACTAAGTGAATAGGCCCAGAAGTAAACACAATGCCCAATGGACTTTCAGAAAACTGGATAGAAAATCTATAACACAATGAATTCCCGTAGGTAAGAGGTGCCACGACCGGTTGAGAAACCGTATATTCCAAGATAAAAGGGATACAAAGTAGATATGTAATACATTTAAAATGACAGAAAGGGGCGAATTAAGCTCCAAGTTATCAGGGTCACGCAGCAGAAGCTAGTGGGCCCTAGCTCAGAGGTTTGATATACCCAGGGAGTAAGAAAGAATGACTAATCATCAATGCCTTGAAGCCTAATAGGTTGGAACTGAACCGGTTATGAATTAAATAAACTCTAATGAGAATTCTTAGTGCAGAGACTAAACCGTTATGGTTAAGACCCTTTTGACCAGAATACATTGTATAATAGACCGCATAGAAGCTAAAACGCTTCAGGATGCCAGAATTGAGTGAACCAATGTTCAATGATAACATATGGTAGATTACGTGGGTGTAATCCCTTTTAAGGGGGGTAGAGCAAAAACCGCTTAGTGTATGTTTCACGTATTAAATACGTAAACTATAGTGTGCATAACACAAATGAGAATTGATTTGATGATTGGTACTTATGTTAAATAAACATATGTATTCATTCATAGCGTAATTGTGGTAATTGCGTATAAGAGATGCAAATGCCAAGTAGATAAATATACCTATCTTGTTAACGCGGTGAGTATACAAGGAGAAAGGAGTAGAGAAACTCCCGGGAATGAGAATCCCCAAAGTATATGTCCATTTGAGGTTAGACATGGCATTGTGATGCATGAGTCGGTATGAAACCGATGTATAACCTTGAGTAATTGAGTTCCCTAGGTGATTGTTTTGAGGTAAATTACGAATGATTGGTGGACGGAGCTCCAGAAGTATTGCATTCCTTGAGTAAGTTATTTGGAAGTAAATTGAGAGCGATTGATAACCTAAGTTCTAGGATTGAAGAGTAAAATTGAGGATGATTGATGGAATGAATTCCATCCTTTGGAGATGTATGGTTTGTGATTATGACTAGGAAAAGTAAAAGATAGAAAATGGAAATAATTGAATTATTTGATTGTTTAAATTTGATGTGGGAAGTCAAACTTGATCCTGATCAGATCAAGGGAAACTGAACACAAATAGGGGTGGAAAAATAGTTAAACACTGATGCTGATCACATCAGGGTCGAATGATTCTTGAAGCTCCCTTCAAGTGGTCACAAGTAATCACGCATAGAATGGATGTAATGAGTATTAATTGGATTTGGGAGTTGGTTGTGATCAAAAGGAGTCCTAACTAATGTTTGTAAGAAGGATTTCATTCAAACCCAAGAATGAGGATTAGTTTGAAACCTCTACCACTTAATCGAGGGCTGCGGTCCTTTGTCTGATGACCGAGAGAACGGTGGTAGTGTATTGTGTTGTATTATTCCAAGGGCTGCCGGACCTCGAGAGTCCCATGTCAAGATGACCTGAGTACCTGTGGTATCATAGAGTGTATTAGTCGTCATGGATTCGAGGATTGTTATGCCTAGTAGTCTGCGGACCGAACTCATGGGGAGAATACGGAGGAGTATTTTTGGCATTGCTTTGGAATAGCTTTGCATTGTATGTATGTATAAATCTTGTATTGTAAAACCAGACGATTGGTGGTAATGCTGATCGCAGAGATTGTATTGCTTGCATTGGATGTACTTGCATGGTATTGTATGTAAAGACCTTGTGTAATGGATTTGAGAATCCGTAAGGATGTTGAATGTATGATCTTTGGCATTAGTGAGCCTCGATTTTAAACCCTATCCTATGTTGATTAGATTGATTAGGATCTAGTCGGGTTTTAGGTCCACTTATAACATAAGATTAATAACTATGTCATATAACATTAATTATTAATACCTAAGCTAGCTCACTGGAACCTATTATGAGTCGCCACCTAATTTTTTCCTAGATCAAATTAGGAAAGGAGAGTTCGGGTTCGGGGGCTTGATATTCGACTTAATTAGGGTTCAATTACTTTCATTACCCCTAGAAGTCGTTTTTCCTCTACTTAGTTTAATTACGGCTTATTACGAGTCGTTTTAACCTAAGTGCGCGCTTCTGATTTTTTTGTATTTTTAACATTTTTTGATAGAAAATTAAAGTGAAATCTGAAAATACATTAACTAGGGTTTCGGAGGCAGAATTAGGTCAAATTTGTTTACGTCCGTAGCCATGGACCCCATGTCCGAGACCACGGACCCTAGTTAACCTAATTATACAGAAAAGTCGAATTTAAGAAAACAAAAACAAAATTTTTGAAATACCCCTAACATTTAAATAATTAATATAAGTAAATAAATATTATTTGGGGTTTATTAAACCCTAAGAAAGCATATAAACACATGGGCGTTAAAACGCACCTAAACTTCTTAAGGTTAAAAACGTGCGTTAAAGCCCGACCTTAAAATAAACAAGTTATATAAGCTATAAACTTCACATGAAGTTAACCAAGAGTCATTATATGATCTTTAGAATTCAGGACCTCACCTAAAACTGAATAAAATACAAAATGCTCGGGAGTTCCCTTAAAGGCCCCTTAAGGCCCGAAAGTCCTGGAAATACCTTATTAAATAAAGTAAAGCATTACACTTCATTTTAAATGCATAATAGCACTTTAATGAACATTTAAGATGATGCTCTCAAGATAAAATCTCAATTAAACGCAAAGTGCTAGGAGATGCCTTATGAGGGCCCCACAAACCCTTAGGAATGCTCAGGAGGAGTGCCGAGGTGGCACGAACTCCTATAAAATTAATTCTTAGAGTTCATAAAATCATTATTAATCATTCTAAAGAGAATTCCCAAGTTACTTCCTAAAAAATAAGCAAAGTGCTCGGGGGAATTTCTTAACGCTCCTTTTTACCCCGGGAGTGCCCCTTTAGCCCGAAAATTGAGTTACAAGTTTATATAACCCCATATAACTCAATGTAACACCTTAACATAATTGACTATAAACAATGTAAATAAACACTTGGAACTCATAGCGACTAATTATTTTCAGAAAAATCCTTAAAGCACAAAAACGCACCTTCGGGTGTCACAAAAATGTGTTTTACGCAATTGCCTTGATGTTTTTGAGTAGCCACGAGTTGATAACCTTAAAAGAGGATAAATTGACCATCTAAATAAATTGATGGCAGTACTAAATTCATAGTACAAGTGGGGGCGATTTTACAATAAAAAAGGTACCTAAAATCAGCATTTTTACCTTAAAACTTTCATCTTTTTCCATCATATAAATGTACCAATTAAATGCTGGAACCTATTACACATATTAGTATGATCTTAGTACATATAGTGTGGCAAAAATCAAATGAAAAATTCTTTCCATTTGAGCCCTATACTATGCTGTTAATTTATGTCATTATTGACTAGTTTGGTTTAAAATTTTGTTGTTGGATGATGAGTCATCTTGTCACCCACCGTGTGATAAGGTACTAGGCATGTGCAATCAAATGAAGCCTCCTCCACCGTGTGCCTACACAAAGAAACAAGAAGGAAAAATCAATATAAGAAAAGCAAGGAGAATTAGTCTAAGCAAAGTAATGAAATAAAATACAAAAAGAAGATCTAGCTTTTACAAAAATATAAACTAATGGAGCAGCCCATGTGCTGTCTATTCACTTCCCGATTTTGATCAGCAACAAGAGGGAATGATTGCTATAAATTATTCAAAGAAAGACAATGACCTAACTAGCATAATTCATGGTTAATACAAACAAAATCCATAGTCTTATACTAGCTAGTATGTCCGATTTCAAGCATGGAAAAAGAAGTCTAGTTGCTGTACAATAATTAAACTAAGACATCTATTAAATTAGCCATGTTCTCTAGGCTTAAATGACAAAGAAATCAATTGCCTAATGGACACTATATTACCGTAAAAGACTAGTAAAGAAGACAACAATTAGCTTAGAAAAATGCTAGATTATTACATCTATCTAACTTGCATTTGTCTTATAGTTTCAAGTGGCAAACAAACTCAATTATCTTCTTATCACCAGCCGTAGGTCTAGTCCATTATGGGCAATTTTATTGAGCTATATACCAAAAATAATAAACATGAGAAGGATTAAACAATTAGGCAATCATTATGTCAATTAATTCCAAGTTGACTCCCTTCATTCCAATGCCTTAATACCTTACGTGAACTCTCATTTCTTCCTTGCCAGCACCTTGGCCGGTTGTGTAAGTGTTCCTATCCTCTCTTTTCTTCTTCCATTGTTAGCTAATTCCTTAGAGCTCTAAGCTCCATTAATGGTGAATTAAATCCTAACACCATTTCTATGTAAATCCCTAGTTAAATCTACTAAGTCTTGAAGCAAGAAATCATCCTAGCAAACCTACAAGAAATCGTCAAGCATATATGCTCCAAGGAGGTTCCTAGATTCAACACAACACAAGGAACAACAAGATCAAGTTAAGGTATATTTTCATGTTGAAAAATCCTATGTAATTACCTAAACCATTTTTGAAAATTTAGAACTTCTAAACCAAGGTTCTCTTCATTATTTCATGAAGGAAAATTGGATCTACAATCATCACAAGGTGTATCAAAAATACCTTGATAAATTCCTAAGGTAAACTCTTGTAAAACTACTCCAAATCTTGTTTATAGTTTTTGTTAGAAGTCTAACAAATGGATCTCCTAAATATGTACAAGGAGGCCAAAATCTCTACATCAAAATAGCATTTGGAGAGCTTAGAATTCAAGGAGAAATCAAGTACAAGAATTGTCTTGATTTAAGGAGTAAGTATATAATTAAGGTTTATTAAGTTTAAGTTTGAATTAAGCTTCAAACTTTGGTATAAAAATTAAGTTTAACCTTTAAAAATATTAAGGCAAAAAATCATAGGTTATATTGTCAAGAAATAATTTATAACATATAAGGTAAAGATTATACCTTAAGGTATTAAATTATGTCACAAAAATTAAATAGGACACACATATTATCAAACCGAATTGTCTAACAATTATTTGATCTATTTTGAGACTATAATCATTCTAAGTCATTAGCATAATTTTTAGAAGTGTTATATGGCTTATATACATTTATATGTATTTATTATAAGGTTTAAATCAAGTTTTAAAACCATATGGTAAAATGAAATTAAAGCCGAGAGCTTAATGTATAATTTGGGTGATTTTCGAAATATATAAGTGTATTAACTTATATTATAAATTTTGGGAATATTAAAAATAGCTACAAGTACTTAAATGGTTAGTTTATAAAGTTGTGTGGCTAAAATGTAAATTTTGAAAAGTTTGGTGTACAAATTATAATTGCCGAGAGTATAAGGGTTATTTGGTAAATTTAAGTTATAATATAAGGTAGGAATTAATATTATGAATTTTGGTGAATTTAAGTAAGTGTTTAAGTGTTAAAATAACAATTTATAAAGTTTTGGGACTATTTTGTAATTATTGGGAAGATTGGTGTGTGGCCGAGAGTACTTATGATTTTATGGGTTTATTAAAGTATTAATTATGAAATTAAGTCATGGTCAAAGTGTTGACCAAAAACTTTGGGTTAAAATGATTTATGACATAAAATATTAAGTTTACAAAAGTTTTGGGGTGAATATGTAATTTGGAAGTATATATGAAAAATAGAATTCAATATGGGGCGGAAATGAAAATTGAAGAAAGTTGTGGATTGTTTTGGTTATTTTAGTGAATTAAATATTAAAACTATAATTTATAAGTTAATATGTAATTTATATAAAGTTTTGGGATTAAAATGTAAATATAAGGAAAGTATATGTCAAGACCGAAAATTAATGAGGTCATTTGGTAACTTATAAAAATTAGAATATCCATTCTGGAATTACCGAAATACTAAGTGGCTAATTAGTAAATTAAAAAGGTAGTATGGTTAATTAATAATTACAAAGGTTAATGTGGGTCATTAGTGAATTTAAAAGTTATAAGGTTATTTGGCAATTTATTGAAGTTAATATAATTGTTTTACAATTTCCGAAAATTAATATGGGTATCTAGTAATTATAAAAGTATATGGTTGTTTGGTAAGTTGTAAAAGTTAATGGGTTCAAATTATGATTACCGGAAACTATATGTAGTTATTAGTAATTTATTAAGTTGTTGGGTATAATATATAAATACCGAATTAATAAGGTTGGTTTTGTAATTTAATAAGGAAAGGAAGTAAAACTAGGTAATATTGTATTATGGTATATTAAGGAGTATAATATAAAGTTTATAGAATAATTGTGGTTATAATAAAAATGACCAAGGGATATAATATAAAGGATAAGTGGAAACAATTATGAGTATATAATTAAGGAAGTAGAAATATACTACAAGGTGAAAATTCATTATCACATGTGAATATCACATAAAATAACGAACTGTTAAACTACCTAGAACCGCTGTTAAAATAACAGGGGCAACTAAAGAACATACGGAGTTAGTATACTACGTAAATAAACTCTACAGTGACAGTACTGTAATATTTAATGAATAGTTATATTAATATTACCCGGTATTGCATGTTTAAATAACAGCGTACGGGAAGGGACTACTGAACAGGAATTTGTCAAGCTAGCAGTTACTTGGTGAACGGTATGTTAATTGTGTGGTCTGAATGTCATAAGGATTGTCCTAAGGTCCAGACATTATGTGTTAATTGTTTAAGAGCGATATCTATGATTTTATGTGAATGATATTGTATACTGTATTGCTCAACTTCGTTGCGTTTTATTTATACGCGAACGTCTTATGACTGGAAGTTTGTACATCTAAACTGGAACAAGACTAACTGACCTAAAGGTATTATTGAACCTAATTGAAGGTCAACTGTTATAGTCTTAACTCATGGATTAGTTATTATGTCACTGACAAAAAGGGCTAACTTATAAAGAGAGGAACCCAGATCGTCTCGACTTTCTGGTTGCGCATTGTGATCACTACGAGAGACTTCAATGGAGAGTCACTCAAAGGAAATCCATCAGCCACATTCGAGGATGGTGGAAGGCACTGCCGTTGGTGCACAGGTTCGGCCGGATCGGTCATTTAACCAGGGCCATAGGGTCAGCTGGTAAACTGTTCCAATGGAACACAGGGGACATTCGTCCATTAATAAGTTATTAAGGTTTGACTTAACATGACACTTGAGGTGGAAATTAATTGGAAAAGGTTAAATGATTGGTTTACAGGATAAGGGTCAGGTGGCTAACTAACAAGCACAGTTTAATACGCGTATATTGTTTGGTGTTTGTTATGGATTATTTATGTGTGACTATTGGTTATTTCTATGAGTTATTGTTGTGTGGTTGTTGGTGTTGTGTGCTATCGTACACTGTTGTTTACAGGAGAGTTGTTATGTGATTGTTAAATGTTTACAGTTATTACTGTTATCATTGTAAACTGGTATTTTATGTAATGAATCTAATATCAAGATGGCTAAAACGACTTAAAGAATCCAAATGATTTAAGACTACATTTAGCATACCAGCATTTCGATTGCTGAGCCCCTCATTGGGCCAAACATTCCAGGTTATTGAAGAAGACTCAAGCCGGAGTGCGGGACTCGGGGGTAGCTGTTGTGTTTTCACCAAACACCTTTGGTTTTATTTTGTATTGTATTAAAGAGGTTGTTGTATTCAGTTAGTTGCTCATTTAGTTGGATTTGGTTTGTAATAATTAGAAGTGCTCAGTATCTGTTCATCACAGCGTGAGGAGTTGTACCGTTGGAAGGAGTAAGGTTGCCTTGTTGCTCACAAGGGTGAGTGATGGCGTGTAACACCAAGGTAGTTAGTTTTATTTTCCGCGGCGATTTGTTATTTGTTATGCTTCGACATGCGACGATATTACAGGCTTAGGATTAGGGGTGTTACAATTTTAAAAAGTCCGGGGCCACGGACAAGCTGTCCGTGGGCCCGGACATTATTTAGAAAAACCTAAATTTTGAAATTTTAAAATCCCGTCACCGTCCGTGGGTGTCCGTGGCCACGGACAACCCGTCCGTAGTCCTGGACCTTAGGTCCGAGGTCACGGACCACCCACGGACAGGGGTTTTCTGATGGTTCCCGACGGTGTTTTTGACTCAAATTTTATGGGTATGTAGCCTGAAAGATATACAAGATGTTAGTAATTGAAAGAATTCAATTTGAAGTCAAAACTAATACGAAACATAGTTAACAAGTTATTAGGCAGAAACACAAACAAACCTTAATTTAGACGCAAGGAAAATTCAATTCGATTAGAAATTTCAAACAGAAGTGTATTAAGATCAGAAAGGTTAGAGAATTTGGTTTTTAACCTGTTTTGATTTCGAAAATTTGTTGTTTCTTCACGTCGGGAATCTCTGAAAGCTTCGTTGGTAGCCGATCCGGTTCAACTTCAACCCGAGCTTCTAGACCCTTCTTCCTTGTGTTGCTAAGGATGTTTTTGCTTTTGTATTGCTTTTGTGTTTGGAATTCTGATGGATAAGGAATATTGTGTTTCAGTGGCTTGGGGGTGATTTCAGTAGGGTTTCGGTATTGATTTGAGGCTTGGAAGTGTAAGAAGGTGGGGAGAAGCTTGACGGCTGCCTCTTCTAACTTTGGGAATGTTTTTCCCTGCCCTAGGTTGGTTTTGAAAGGTCCTTTTATAGAAAGAGCAAGACCATGTTGATAGAACAAGATTTTATCTAAAACCCTGATTTTGTGCTCTAAGGGAATCTGATTTTTTAGAATATGCTGCAGGCCGAGAAAAATTATGAAATTTTAACTGAAGGTAAAGGATGATTGTTAAGAATTTTGAGAGTTGGAATCGGGTTATTGTGATAAATAACCAATTAGATAAAAATCCCACAATCTGGAATCTCCCATAATTCATAACTAATTATTGGAAAGCTGAAATAATGAAATTCCAATGGCAGTAGTCTCTAAAAATCACCCCTTATCCTATATTAAAATTTCATGACATTTTGATTTGATTTCGGTATTTTCCAGAGCAGAGAGAAAATTGCAAAAATGATTGAATTTCTCTTTTAAATTTTGGGCTAAGGTTCCAAATAATAATTTCAGGTTGATGACTGTATGTAGTCATGCTAACCATGTGACGATATTTTTTAGATTTTTGGAAACCTCTTTTATTTCTATTTTGAGGCTATTTCATGTGTTAATTATTAAAGAAATTAGCTTATAATATGAATTAAAAGCTAAATTTCCTGAATAAATATTATCAAAATCATGAAATACCATTCATAATGACCATTATATTTGGAAGTGTTTAGAGATAATGAACAAGTCATATGAAAATAGAAAATCCCGAGAATGTCCTTGGAAAATCCTGCATTGGTGCATTTTGACCATTTTGCCCTTTGTAACACGTATGCCTTAGAGACTACTCCGGGGGGGTTGAAATTTTGGGTATAACAGATTGCCCCCCGTCAACTAGGCTATGTAATGAAGATGAAAATACTAGTTGATGCCTGAGTGATACCCCAAAATTTTGGATCTTGAAAGATCCTATATGTAGATTGTGTCGAGCTATTCTAAGGCACCGATTACCTGAAGATGATGAAAATGATGCCAAACTATTCGAAGGCATTGGCTACCTGAAAATGATGAAAGCTAAATAATGTGTAGATGTAGGAATGCTGATATGCTAGCGATGCTAATGATGCTAATGACACTGATGATGTTGATGATGATGTTGATGATGCCGATGATGCTGATGATATTGATGATGCTGATGATGCTCGGATGCTTCAGGGAACCGAAACCCGTGCCAATGCTCCTGGCTGGACCCAATGTGGACTTATTGCCATCGCCCCCCAAGCCGGTGTGCAGGGAAAACTCCTGGTAAAAACCCTGGGGACTTATTGCCTTCGCCCACCATTCGTTGATGCCAAAGTAAGCTGACATAACATAGGAGGATTTATTGCCATCACCTCGCCAACTTTTCTGTCACCAGGTCTTGTGACGCACCTGGATAATGCAACTAGGTCTTATGACAAGCCTATACGAATGAGATGAATGCAATGTGTTTGATGAGAGTGGGTAAGCTAAAGGGTCTTATTACGAGCCTAAAGGAATGCAACTAGGTCTTATAACGAGCCTAAAGGGTGGATCTAGGTCTTATGACGAGCCTAAATGTTGGGTCTAGGTCTTTTGACGAGCCTAAAGATGGATCTAGGTCTTATGACGAGCCTAAAGGTTGGTACTAGGTCTTATGACGAGCCTAAAGGATGGTTCTAGGTCTTATGATGAGCCTAAAGGTATGCAACTAGGTCTTATGACGAGCCTAAGGATGGGATCTAGGTCTTATGACGAGCCTAAGGGTTGGATCGAGGTCTTATGACGAGCCTAAGGGATGGTTCTCGGTCTTATGACGAACCTAAGGGATTGAGCTCTTCTACTCGGGTGAGTTCTGCTACTCTGGTGAGTTCTGCTACTCTGGTGAGTTCTGTTACTCTAGTGAGTTCTACTACTCTGGTGAGTTCTGCTACTCTGGTGAGAATCTGTATCTCTAAAGAATCTGAATCTTCGGGGTGAGAATCTGTATCTCTGAAGAATTTGTATCTTCGGGGCGAGAATCTGTATCTCTGAAGAATCTGTGTCTTCGGGGCGAGAATCTGTATCTCTGAAGAATCTGTATCTTAGTGGCGAGAAATGTATCTCTGAAGAATCTGTATCTTAGTGGCGAGAATCTGTATCTCTGAAAAATCTGTATCTTCGGGGCGAGAATCTGTATCTCTAAAGAATCTGTATCTTATTGGCGAGAATCTGTATCTCTGAAGAATCTGTATCTTTGTGACGAGAATCTGTATCTCTGAAAAATCTGTATCTTCGGGGCCAGAATCTGTATCTCTGGTCTATGATGAGGAGTCTCGTACGGATGGATGCAAGGTAAATTTTATGCAAATGATCATGATGTGCATGTCAAAATACAATCAAAGTGCATGTAGGAAACTTGTCCAAAACAAGAAATCGTTGGAAAATGTACCAAACATGGCAATGTTAAGGATCAAAAATTGTCCAAAGCAAGACATTTACAGAAAGTGCGCCAAATGTGGCCATGATGAGGTTTATGAAACCGAAGTTTTTGGAGGAAAGTTGTTCAAGACAAGACATTGTTGCAAGAGGTGCCAAATGTGGCAGTGTTTGAAGAAAATTCTGTTTACTGAAAAGGAAAGTGAAATTATCATTTCCTGACCATAGACTTCGGACTTGTAATTTATCTCCTAGGAGATGAACATGCCATCGGTGGGGTATGGTGTATGATGTAAAGGTAAGGGATTATGTGGGCCTGTGTAGTGGTTTGGGCCTGTGTGGTGTATGGTGTGAAAGTAAGGGCTTATGCGAGCCTGTGTGATGTATGATGTGAAAGGTAAGGGCTTATGCAGTCCGGTGGTGTATGATGGTGGTGGTGATGTTTGAGCTTTGGGTTCCAATTGGTGTTGACATGGCAATTGTTGGAATCAACAATTGCCCCCAGTATTTTTGCTTAGGACAATCTGAGCTAGAGTTC
This sequence comes from Limonium bicolor, assembly GCA_023374045.1. NCBI lineage: Eukaryota > Viridiplantae > Streptophyta > Magnoliopsida > Caryophyllales > Plumbaginaceae > Limonium > Limonium bicolor. The sequence goes on from CM041780.1 coordinate 253,530,422, forward strand.
ATGGAAATCGATCGGAACGATCAATTGCCCCTAGTATTTTCTTTGATTAAACGCGCGAACGAGTCCCGTCCTCACAAGGTCAAGGCTTATGTTTTGAGGTGGTGTTTCCTAGCCTATACTCAACGTGTTTGGTGTTTGCACTCGTTTCTCACTTACGGTCACGACTTCTAGACCATTGAATTTGACATTTGGTGGATTTACGCATTCGATCTGTTACTCTCATGTGATTAGATACACAACTATCAAGTCGGAAGTCTTTAAAGCTTATAACATGGCCACAGGGTGTGATGAAAGACGACGGGATCATGGAGGTATATTTGAGGTATGTGGAGCTTAAATGGGTAACAGAAGCTGCAACTTGTGTCTTCTCTCAGATTCATCTTCCTTGTCTTGAAGTCATCTAGCTGCTTCATGTTGATGTTGTTCTCTGGACTTTTGAAGTTGTCCTTTACTCCATTTCTCTTTTTGTCATTTGGATTTCTTCGAGGCACTTCGGGTTTGCCTTTTTGTTTTATCCTTTCTTGACTTTGCCTTCAGGGTTCTTGTGTTTCCCGATTTTGGGCTTCGAGAACTGTTTTGATGTGAGCTCTTAAGATCCTGTGTCACTCTGGGACCATTTGCGGATCACTTCGTCATGCTGATTGCGGTGTTGCTTCTTTGGACTGATGAGAACGTTATCTGTGAGTCTGACTCTTGCCCTTTGGTCACCGGGTCGGACATTTATCATTGACTGGGTTATTTTGTGGAGTTCGTAATATCAAAAAGGGATATATGAAAGGCTCAGCGAGGGTGCCTAGGGTTTAATGTCAGGGTTCACAAGCTTTTGGCTATGTGGTGCTGTACCTAGGTGCTTCGTCATTTCTGATAGTTGTGTATCCATTCTTTGTTACTTTTCACAGATCTAAGAGTAAATTTACAACTTATCTCCTTTGGTCGGAGTTATGCCGTTTACCTCACCAGAGTCGTGTAAAAATGACACGCTCGTTCACTCATAGTCTTACCACTCAAGACACTCTCGTGAGATCTTCACTCAGAGACTAGTTCACACGCATACACGGAAGATTAAAGACGGGTTTATGACAACACTTAAACAGATGTGGATTTTGGAATGTTTTGTGGATGTTTTGAGATAGACTGTGGGGTGTGGATGGACATGTTCATCCTTTTTAGAAACAAAAGACAAGTCATTCTATTCTGTTGTCAGAAAATAATTATTTCATGATCCTTTTTCTTGAAAAACATTTTTTTGTTTTATTAAGTGAATGCACAAAAAATTCACAAATGGAACTATGCTATAATTCACAAATGGAAAGATAACATCAAAAATTGTAATCTTAGTAAAACTACCTAAAACGATAAAGGAAGCTAGCTACCATAAGAGTTGGAAGAACGATTGAGAAAAGAAAACTACTTAAATGTTGAACTGTTTGATGCCAACGTACTGAAGACTCGAGCTCTCGACCGTTGGGACACCCTTGAGATGACCGTGATTGTCTTCCTTCTGAACTCCGAGTAGGCTCCATAAAATGTCTGAACTAGGAATGCCTATGGGTTATGTAGGAGGAACCAGGGCCAGAATCTCTTCCAAACTGAGAGTGAAGTGCATGGGCTAGAGTGATCCCTAGGTTATAACGGATGAGTGGGCCTGAATACCCTTAATCTGGAAGTGGAGCAAACGGGCCGAAGGAAGCCATATGCATCATGAATGGGCCACTAGGCCGAGAGAGAAACCTTGAAGCCTAAGATTCATTTGATGTTCTTGTTGGGCCCTAAGGCCAGAAATTGGAATGAACGAGTTATATACACTATCTTGAATTCAAATGTTTTACGCTACGGGCTGAAATTCTGGATTGAAAACGAAGTTCGTGGGCCAAAATTATGAATTGGTCTGTGGGCCCAGATGGAATGAGTTATGAGTGTGGTACTTGGGCCGGAATGATTTATGAACTGCGAAATGATGCTTAGGCTGAAAAGTTTTAAAGAATGCAGCACTTGGAATATTCTGAGAATTTGGCATCTGGGCTAGAATGTGTTTGGGCCTGAAGTAAAGCACATGGGCTGGAATGGTCACTAAATCTCAAATGGGCCTAACTTTCTTTGGGTCTGAGAAGATGGTTGCTAAGTCAACAAAGATTTAATTTGTAGGACTTGTGAGTTATTTCAAGTTCAGGTGGATTTCTTTTTATGGGCCTAAAACTAAATGGATAATTCAAATTGGGCCAGAAGAGAAATCACCTAAGTCAAGGCTTTTGGGCCGAAGCCTGAATAACTCACATATTAAACCAAACAGGGCCTCTAGGCCGCAAACAAATAGAGCTGCTAATTCGGGTTAAGATAGGTTGATGTAGGAGAAGTTCCTATCAATCTCTAGGCTGGGTAGTGGGCCGATCATACAAGCAAACAAGGCCCACACAAATTCAACATGTCCTCACTTGACGGTTAAATCAATTTGGGTATGGATCGATCCGGAGAGGTGCTTGGGGCTTGGGCCCAGGTCACCACAAAGGAATAGGGCTTGCACGCTACTCTCTTTGGGCTTCCCCAATTTTTTCACATCACTGTTAAGTGTACGTCTACGGTCGGGTCTTTGAATGACCAAACATTGGGCTTGATAAGGGCACTGCCAGGAAAACGCTTGGGGCTAAAGCCCAGATATTAAGGGGGTGTGGTTAGACGACACCTCCTCTTTTCCTCCACTTATTCACATCACCTAAAAGGTGTGAGCCCCTGACAGGGGACCCTCAAACGGGTCCCGGGATAAAATTGGTTTGCGTGGACCCTCGCTCTCATATGATGCAAAGATGCAGAAATTTGAATTGTACACAAAAGTAAACACGCAATGTAATAAAGCCATAAATAAACATTTTCGAGTAAAGCCCTCTTTCTTAAAATTAAACAAGTTAAAATTAAGAAGTTTTGTCCACAGCAGAGTCGCCAGTCTGTGAGCCTCGATTTTAAACCCTATCCTATGTTGATTAGATTGATTAGGATCTAGTCGGGTTTTAGGTCCACTTATAACCTAAGATTAATAACTATGTCATATAACATTAATTATTAATACCTAAGCTAGCTCACTGGAACCTATTATGAGTCGCCACCTAATTTTACCTAGATCAAATTAGGAAAGGAGAGTTCGGGTTCGGGGGCTTGATATTCGACTTAATTAGGGTTCAATTACTTTCATTACCCCTAGAAGTCGTTTTTCCTCTACTTAGTTTAATTACGGCTTATTACGAGTCGTTTTAACCTAAGTGCGCGCTTCTGATTTTTTTGTATTTTTAACATTTTTTGACAGAAAATTAAAGTGAAATCTGAAAATACCTTAACTAGGGTTTCAGAGGCAGAATTAGGTCAACTTTTGTTTACGTCCGTAGCCATGGACCCCATGCCCGAGACCACGGACCCCAGTTAACCGAATTATACAGAAAAGTCGAATTTAAGAAAAAAAATGAAAATTTGAAAAGTCTGGGGCCACAGACAAGCTGTTCGTGGGCCCGGACATTATTTAGAAAAACCTAAAATTTGAAATTTTAAAATCCCGCCACCGTCCATGGGTGTCCGTGGCCACGGACAACCCGTCCGTGGTCCCGGACCATAGGTCCGAGGTCACGGACCACCCACGAACAGGGGTTTTCTGATGGTTCCCGACAGTGTTTTTGACTCAAATTTTATGGGTACGTAGGCTGAAAGATATACAAGATGTTAGTAATTGAAAGAATTCAATTTGAAGTCAAAATTAATACGAAACATAGTTAACAAGTTATTAGGCAGAAACACAAATAAACCTTAATTTAGAAGCAAGGAAAATTCAATTCGATTAGAAATTTCAACCAGAAGTGTATTCAGATCAGAAAGGTTAGAGAATTTGGTTTTTAACCTGTTTTGATTTCGAAAATTTGCTGTTTCTTCACGTCGGGAATCTCTGAAAGCTTCGTTGGTAGCCAATCCGGTTCAACTTCAACCCGAGCTTCTGGACCCTTCTTCCTTGTGTTTCTAAGGATGTTTTTGCTTCTGTATTGCTGGTGGTTTTGTGTTTGGAATTCTGATGGAGAAGGAATATTGTGTTTTCAGTGGCTTAGGGGTGATTTCAGCAGGGTTTCGGTATTGATTTAAGGCTTGGAAGTGTAAGAACTTGGGGAGAAGCTTGACGGCTGCCTCTTCTGACTTTGGGAATGTTTTTCCCTGCCCTAGGTTGTTTTTGGAAGGTCCTTTTATAGAAAGAGCAAGGCCATGTTGATAGAACAAGATTTTTATCTAAAACCCTGATTTTGTGCTCTAAGGGAATCTGATTTTTTAGAATATGCTGCAGGCCGAGAAAAATTATTAAATTTTAAATAAAGGTAAAGGATGATTTTTAAGAATTTTGAGATTTGGAATCGGGTTATTGTGATAAATAACCGATTAGATAAAAATCCCACAATCTGGAATCTCCCATAATTCAAAACTAATTATTGGAAAGTCGAAATAACGAAATTCCAATTACAATAGTCTCTAAAAATCACCCCTTATCCTATATTAAAATTTCATGACATTTTGATTTGATTTCGGTATTTTCCAGAGGAGAGAGAAAATTGCAAATATGATTGAATTTCTATTTTAAATTTTGGGCTAAGGTTCCAAATAATATAATTTCAGGTTTATGACTGTATGTAGTCATGCTAACCATGTGACAATTTTTTTTGATTTTTGGAAACCTTTTTTATTTCTATTTTGAGGCTATTTCATGTGTTAATTATTAAAGAAATTAGCTTATAATATGAATTAAAAGCTAAATTTCCTGAATAAATATTATCAAAAAATCATGAAATACCTTTCATAATGACTATGATATTTGGAAGTGTTTAGAGATAATGAACAAGTCATATGAAAATAGAAATCCCGAGAATGTCCTTGGAAAATCCTGCATTGGTGCATTTTGACCATTTTGCCCTTTGTAACACGTATGCCTTAGAGACTACTCCGGGGGGGGGGGGGGGGGGTTGAAATTTTGGGTATAACAATTAGATATGACTGAATGAGTAGAGATAGTAATTCACCAACTTTGACCAACTTTGAGGGCTAAGTTCTTTAAGGGGGATAGATTGAAATACCCTGGACTTAATTAGGGTGATTAATTACGCTAATACAATTTTTAGAGGCCTAAATGTGCCTAAAGAATATTAGTGAAGGAAGTAAGACCAAAAGAAATAAGTAAACGCTTAAAACGCAAAAAAACGTAAAAACACGCGTTAAACGAGTATATAAGGTGTATGACCTCGCTTAGGACCTTAGATGGATTCCTAGAGCATAATTATGCCTAAATGAACATGTGGGAACAATTCCCGAAGAAAACGGATCCATAAAATGGATTGAAAACAAAAACGAACCTTAAAGCGCATTTTTCGAGGAAACCGGGAAAATGTTACTTTAAGCGGGTTAAATAGACCCGTAATAATTATAGTCAATTAAATGTCTATAATTAATCATTAGTGAAGGTCTAGAGCCATTCAAAGTAAATAAACGAGAAAATTTCGGAAAACGGGTTCCGGTTAGTGAATAGTGCAAAACGGGAACTTTTGGGGTGTAAATTGTAAATAGACCAAACTTTCCCTCCATTGTGAAATAAAAAGGCTGGAACCCATATTTGTGTATATGGGTCACGTTTTTCCAGCCTGTCACACCCTCTTCTGAAATACCCCAAAATTAATTTAAATTAATTTAGGGGATTTCTTTTATTAAATATTAAATTATTACATGGAATTATGAATATTAAATTATTAAATGGAATTGTGAAATTTATTTAGGGGTTTTCTCCTATTTAACCATAATTATTATATATTATTATATAGTATTATGAATTTAATAATAAAATTTATAAGTCAATAAATCTTGGGAAAATTTCTAAACACTCCAACTATATTATAAAGATTTTAGGAAGTGTTGGAACATTGTTTTGAAACATAAAAGTCAATATAAAATTCTAGGAACCTTAAAGCTTATTAAGCCTTGCTAGGGTTGACTTTTTGAGAATGGTCAAACCAGGCCATGAAACCTATACCAATACATAGGTTACGGAAAACCATGAAGATCGATAAAAAGAACGTCAAAAACGGATCATCCTAGCCAAAGTTATGATCAAATGAAGTTTAGAGCCAAAATTTTGATAAAGGGCTGACGTGGCATGGCCAGCTGAGTCAGCGCGTCTCGGGAATCGCGCCCCAGTATACTTAGTCGTTTTATCTGCTAGATTTCTGGAACAGAAAATCAGGTTTTGCCCTATCTTGTGACCTTCATAACTTTCTCATCTTAAGGAATTTTTGAGTGTCGTCTTCTTTGTTTTCTTCTCCTACATTCCCTCTAAACAACCATAACTCTAGCCATAACGTCTTCGTTTCTCATCCAAATTTCATGTTCTTTAGCTCGTTTTGAAGAGCTCTAATTCCTCTAAAACTTTCATGTTGATGACCTAAGCCAATTCCCAACCGTTTGGAGGAACAAGGTGTCTAAAGTTTCGGTTTCACCACCACATAAAATCGCAGTTTTCTTTCCATAAAACGCAAGGTATGAAATACCCCTAAATTAATTTAAATTAATTTAGGGGATTTCTTTTATTAAACCATAAATAATACTATTAATATTAAATTATGGTATGGAATTATGAATATTAAATTATTATATGGAATTGTGAAATTTATTTAGGGGTTTTCTCCTATTTAACCCTAATTATTATACATTATTATATAGTATTATGAATTTAATAATAAGATTTATAAGTCAATAAATCTTGGGAAAATTTCTAAACACTCCAAATATATTATAAAGATTTTAGGAAGTGTTGGAACATTGTTTTGAAACATAAAAGTCAATATAAAATTCTAGAAACCTTAGAGCTTATTAAGCCTTGCTAGAGTTGACTTTTTGAGAATGGTCAAACCAGGCCATGAAACCTATACCAATAAATAGGTTATGAAAAACCATGAAGATCGATAAAAAGAACGTTAAAAACGGATCATCCTAGCCAAAGTTATGATAAATTGAAGTTTAGAGCCAAAATTTTGAAGGATGCTGACGTGTCCAGGACACGTGTCGCGCCCAGTCAGCCCGATTTAACTTAGTCTTTTCAGATTTCCTTCAGTTATGGCATGCCAAGGGTCGATCTTTAGACACCTATATCTTTTTCCCTACTCCACCATTTGGTATGCCGTTTGTTTCATTCGATTCTCCTATCTTTCCTCTTTCCAACCATTACTCACACATCATCTAACTCATTCTACATCGACGGGAAAATCGATCTAAAGTTGGCTCCTCGCGATTGCGTAACCCAGAACTGCAGTTTTTCCTGAAATCGGGTAAACTTCGTCACGCCATAACTTCTTCGTTTCTCGTCCAAATTTCGTGTTCTTTAGCTTGTTTTGAAGATCTCAATCCCTCTATAACTTTCATGTTTGGCCAAGGCTGATTCACGGTTTGGGAGATAAATCTGTCTAAAGTTGCCACTCGATCACGGCGGTAATTCTGCCCAGTTTCATCCCGAACCAACTAGGTAAACTCGGATCTTGTGAGATCTATAACTTTCTCCCTAGTTCATCAAAATCAATGATTCTTCCACTAGCATCTAGAGTTACATGTCTAGTTTGGATTGTGATAGGTTCATGAATCAAATCTCTCTCAGTTGGTGCGAGTTGATTCGAGAAGTGGCATACCCGAACCGCACATAAATAACGTTTCCAGATTTCCCGATTTGATTTCACCCCGTTAATGCAATTCCGGTGAGTTCCGATCAAATTGCTCCATGTTGATTTCGTAGTCATCCTCGATCAAACCCACATGCCAATTTAGTCTATTATGCATTACAATGGGAGAATTTGTCAAAATTGAATTCGAATTGAACCTTGAACCCTAACTTCGAACCCAGATTCGAATTACTCAATTCTGCATGAAATTGGGGAAATTGGTACCATTAGAACCGGATTTAATTTCGAGTCGATAGGAACAAGAATCACTCGATTTCGTTCTGTGATTGTGAGAAAAACGAGATTTAGTACTCGAATGGAGATTGAGTTCGATGATGAACTCGACAATCAGGGCCGTCCGATCTCAGTTAAAAGAAACGGACGGCCACGATTAAAACGTTTCAAATATAAGTATAAGTTTTTATATATTTCCAGAATAAATCCTAACTTGTTGATTAATTTAAATATCTTCCCGAATGTATTTTGACTTGAAATTTTAACCATAGATTCCTTATTTAATCTAGTTTATTTTGATGTAAATTAATATGGGTTTTGAGTTTTTCATAAGTTATGATTTTTGCAAGTTACGAGTATTATGGAATTATTTGGATAATTTAAAAAGATTTTTTATGAAATAAAAATTTTATAATATGTCTAAAATGTTATAGTTACTATATATTTAATTTGGGGATTTTTGGACAATTGTAAATGGGTTTAAAAATTGTGTTTATGAGTTTTTCATAAGAATAACTTATAATATATGGTTTTTAATGTAATCAAAAATTAAAGTATAGTTGATTAATGAACTTTATAGGTTGGGAAAATATAATAAGACTAATTAACATTTAATACAGTATGTTTATAAATATTTTGGGTACTAACTTTAAGTGAAGTAAAAATTGTTACATATATTTATATATATTTATGAGAGAAATAAATAGAAACTTATATTAAATCAAGGAATTTAACTAAACTACATTTTATTTATATATATAATGGAGGCTAATATGTTTAACGAAAACTAAGGGAAATACTTTATTTTATAAACCATATATTGGATGTAGCTATGTGTAAAAGTTAGTATAAATAATTAAGTGCAATAAAACTACACAAGGAATGTCTTGAATAAATCCTAATATATATACACATAAAAAATACATAAAAAAGAAATAAAATGCCTTATAGAAAATATAATATGAAGGAATTAATGAGATAAACTAAACCTCTACATAATACTAATAAAAGAATATTATATGAGGCGGTATTAAATTAAGATTATTAAACTTAAGGAGTTATCTTTGAATTTCTAAGATTTATATAAACCGTATTAAAATACATGTATGTATTAGTCAACGACCATAATGTAAGTCTATAATTGGGTTAAGTAATTAATAAGTTAAACTTAGAAAAATTGTGATTAGATTACATAAAATTTACACAAATAGATCTTATTCTATAATTAATGATAAATAAATGTAATACTTTTACATCTAAATGTTCTTAATATATAAACAATAATAAAGTAAATAAAATACTTTTACATATGAATGTGAGGTGGATTAGTAAGTCTAGATTTAATCATTTCTTAACATTTAAGGTATTGAAATATAACTTAATGTTTTAAGTTAAAATCATTAAAAGGATTATGATATAAAACTACATTAAACTATGATTTGGAAATTTATCTAAATAATAATCCTTAAGTTTCTTGGCATTAGATAAGCCATATGAAATACATTTATAACATTAATTACCAATACTTAGGATGTGAGTCTACAATTAAGTGAGGTATTTAGTAGTTAGAATTTATAGAAAGGTTTATAAATAGGAATTTGATACTTAAAACCTTTGAACCTTTTATTAGATAAAACTAAGTTACATAAGAGATTATATTGATCTACTTTACGACGCTAAAAATATTAATGTGTCATTTGAGTATAAGGTATGGGGATTTTTCAGAACATATTATCTTATTAAGTAATTGACAATTTCACTTGTGAATGAGAGTTTAATTCTTAGATAAATTCTACCTTATGTTAAGATATAATGTTCATCCTAAAACATAATAAAGGAGATTAATTTATTAAGTTATTCCTTTGAAACCTTAGGTTTTGTAAACAATATGAAAAATGTATTTTAAGACGTAAGTTTATTAAAATTTAGTATAAAAGGATTATACATAGTCTATAGCGGGAATGTGTGTAAAAATAAAACATTTGGGAAATTAAATGTAAGCAAGGATAAATAAAAGGTTATCTTAAAGTGCCTTATTATATAGTTAATGATAAAGTAAATAATATACCTTGGAAATACTAAATGTAAGAGTTCGATAAATCTAAGTTAACTATAATATAGTTATTCAAGATGAGAAGCAATTTAACATCTTATGATAAGATTATTAGATGGTTGTAATAAAAGTCATCCTAAACTAAACATATGATAAATGAGTGTAGTAACTCAATTAGGTTATCATAAAATGCATCTATAACACCATGTTTCCAATATACAGGATGTAGATCTTAATTAAGTTGAGGGGAAAACTTAATCATAATGGATTATTTGGTAATACTGATAAAATACATAATCATTACATTGTGAATAATAGTATAATATTCTAAGATAAACCTATCATAGGTCATAACCCGATATTTATTCTAAATTAATAAAAAATAGTATTAAGCTTAAAATTATTATTGAGATTCTAAGATTAGATGAATAATATAATATGCACTTATGATATAAGGGTCTCAAGAGTCTTGAATTAGGGTTAAGTATGAATAAAGTGGATAAGAGTGTAACAATTAACAAGTGTTAATAACATACATTCCCTAGTCTTACAACCTTGGGTTATACAACATTCTAATATAAGTCAAAGGTTATACATAACATTTAAGTGAGGGCTTAAAAGACAATTGAGACTTAGAAATAAGAGTGAGGAATTTATTTAAGTTTAACTTAGGTTACAAGTTATTGATGTTAGACTACCTTTAATATTCCTCAGAGTATTGTTGATTATTTGCACAAGTCGACTAGAACTGCTACATACGCGATTACCAGGTACGATTTCTCGTACTCAGCTTGATGTGTTATGGACTTGATGGAATGTTTTGTACGATTCTCGTACTCAGATGCTTTTGGTGACGAATTTTATGGAACGTTTTGAGAAACGCTAAATGAGTATGAATGTATCTTGAAAGGAAATTGTTTGTGACTACTCAGCCTGTTGTGACTAACTGAGCCTTGGATGTACAACTCACATGATCATTGGTTCCTTTATCTGGTTATCTCATTAGATATTGACTGTTAGGGTTTACGCCTCTGCACTCTGTAGGACTGAGTGTTTTGGTATTGCACTTGTACAGTTAATAGTCTAGTGGGAATGTGGGAAATGTCAATCTTGGTATTGGGTATGGATTATTTCTATTAAGTGGTGCACTCACTTTTCACCGATGACCGAGAACGGGTCGGTGGCAGCGGAGGTCTGCTATACCTCGCCCTTTGTGGCAACTGACAGCGGAGGTCTGTTTACCTCGCCCTTGTGGCAACTGACTGGCGGTGGGGGCCATCTCTCCCAATTGGTTTTATTCCACTCTTGAGTTATGGGTTCTTGGATATCTTCTTTCATTCCTAGTCCTTGTGACTACTTGGGTCTTTCTAATCCTAATTGGAACTGAATCTAACTTAAGCAATGGATGTTCACTAACTTCTGGCGTGGTTTCTTTTAAGTTGACTCACTTTACTTCTTGTTATTTATCTCTATCCTTGACTTGATATCTTTGACTTGGTGATTTTGATGTGCCTTGTTCTTCTGTTTTGTTTTAAGCGTTTGACTTCGAGTTATTGTTTGTTTCAAGAGTTTTTTTAAACTTTTGTTTTGGAGAGTTGTACCAGTTCCATTCCAGGGAACTGACTCACCCCTCCCGGGGTGGGCTGCTTGGTTTCATCTTGCAGGTACGATTGTTATACAGGTGGCCACGAAGAGTATGAGTGTATGGGATGGGAATTAGGATTTGGAGAGTATTTTTTATCTTACTTTTGTTTTCTCGAGTTCAGACCGTAGCATTTGTAATATCATAAGTTGTAATTGGTGAGGTTTGGTGCCGGGTGTTTGGAACCCGATGATCTGTAATCGCCTTAGTATTTTATTTCCGCTGCATTTATGATAAGTAGGGGCGTTACAGAAAGTGGTATCAGAGCGTAGTTACGCTCTGAGCCCGAGAAAACAAGCCGAGTGAAATAGTTAGAATATAGGTGCCCTTAAAACTGGGGAATTGGGGTAGAATTGGGAAGTGAGGATTCCAGTAAGGCACGACTCCTAACCCTTCTTGGATTAGTGAATGATTTCTTTATACACTTTTTGTATGAATGTCTGTTAGGAATAGTGTGTGGTCATACCGTTTGATCATTAAACTATAGAAAATAATAATAATAATAATAAGTCTGGAACATTATCAATTGGGTATAATAAGATCTTGGTTGGAATAAATCATACATTGAACTACTTTCAAAAGCATACGTATGGAAAATACATGGCTAAGAAAGCAATGCTTTAAAAGCTTGTACACATGTTCCCAGAATTTTAAAGAATACTTTTGGTTGGAAGTAGTATACAAGTGGAGCTTTGAATAATTAAGTGATATATACTTCAACTCCTTTAAAGCTTGAAATAAATTTCAAGAACTACTTGGTACAAATTATTACCTAAAGATCATGTTTAAGATAAATCTTAAGTCTAGAAAATTATTAAACTAACAAGAACTAGTAACTCATCAGAAAAGATCAACATCCAAACCTGTAATCCACACTAAAACTCTATGTTAACTTCAGAAAGAAAATACATAAACCTAACACCCTACGGGAAGTGCCTGGTGCGACGAACTCCTAGGCTGAAAGTAGTGGGGGTGCACACTCACTTCTGGAAGTCTAGGGGCTAGACAAGCCTTGTCATCTAACCGTAAATAATCTTCTACGCAAGTGATGGATTGTGTTGAACTTGAGGAGGATTGGTGGTAAGACGTTACCATCATGAAATCTTGAGCTAGGCATATTTCATTACTAGCCACAATGAACAATTCAAAATTTGTATCTTAAGATTCAGTATTAAAATTCATACATGTAAAGGGTTTATTGAGTTAAATATTTGGTGAAAAATACCTATACATGGAGGAAGGGGATTTAAATTTGGGTACTCCAAGGTACAACATCTACCCCTTATTAAATATAAAAAAATATATATTAAAGGAAGTACTTAAAGATTGAGTGAAGGGAAGTAATACTAAACTAAATATCACTGATTCTTAAATACTTGGAGTAATGAGCATCTAGTAAAAAAAATGAGAGTTACTTAATTATTGGAAATTCTCATGTTTATTTGGAAGTTTAACATTATACATATGCAAAATTTTAGAAGTCACAGAAGGTGTATTTTTATAAAGGAATATAATACAAATTTTAATGTATGGTTGGCTAATAAAGCTTTGAATATAATTTTGAAAGACTATCTAGACTTATTATATGATCTAAAATATTATTTAAACTACTCAAACATGTTACACCTGATTTATAGCTTGTTAATATATTGATATGTGAAAATAACATAAATGGCACATTTACGTATTTTAGGTTATAAATTCGGTACAAGGTTTCATGAAAGATTTAATTGCATTGAAAAAAAAAAGAAGTTTTAATATATAGTATGATACTATTTTAATAAGTTCATGAATTTTTAAGCCTTGACAATTAAGAAACTTTAGGTTATAAAATGCTTCTAGAGAAATGTTGTAGTAAGGATGGCATTTAAATAATTACATTACATTATAATGGAATTTTTCTTTTATGAATTAATAGTTTCCAAATCACATGATTAAGATTTTGATACCTACTACACACCAATACTTAAATAAAGAAAGAGTGAACTAAAATGTTATTATAGTAATATCTAAGTATAACCTATGTTCCGTTTTCAAAATTAACTACTATATGAATGATGAATTCTAAACTTTGTTCTTGCCAATGACCGTAAGAGAGGCGAAATGAGTTAGGAAAGCATGTTGGGAACACTAAAAGATTTAATTATAATCAAGCTAGAATAACAACGAGTGATATTGTGCATCAAAAATGAACTGCATCCTTGAAGGAGGAATCTCCATAGGAGATGTAAAATATAGTGCTCCTTAAAAGTGAGTTTAAATTCCACTTCTTTATTACGAGACGGATATGGGTCGTACCCTATTTTAAGGGGGGGTACGACATCTTCATAAAATAAACATACAATATAAAATGAACATATAATGGACATATCATTCGTACTGGTCATAAAATGAATAGGTAAGGATCATAAAATAAAATTTTATAATAATCAAGAAAATACAAATACATAACAATCAGGGGGTACAAATAAATATCGATCATAGATAAATTCAACAGTGCCATAAAATTTACAACAAAGCTTGATAATAAGGTGCTGAATTCTTTGAATGTAGTGTTTGATAACGGAAACAAATGTTTGGGAATTGTTATTGGATGAATACCCTTGAGTGGTTGATTGTTTGGTATACATTTTAAAGCTTGTAGTACAACTTGATATTTAGTTTACCCACACACCGGAAGCGGGTGTGAGTAGTTGGTAGATAAATCTTAAACTTCGGGACGAAGTTCTCTTTTAAGGGGGGGTAGAGCATAATCCTTCTTCGCTACCTCATCCAGATTATGCCCTGTTGCGTGATTAGCAGAGTAAGAGGTGTATGTGTGTACTTGGTTTTTACATTATGACACCGCATGTGACTTTTTATTTTTATCATGAAATATCTCGGTATATCTTGGTTCAGTTTGAGTTTGAGTAATCTCGAGTGGAATGTGGAATGGGAATGGATGGAAATAAAGGATTGGATTGGTATGGAATTTCGTTGGAATTATTAATGTGGAATGGGAATGGATGGAAATAAAGGATTGGATTGGTATGGAATTTCGTTGGAATTATTATTGTTTTAGCACACCCGAAGTGGTGTGAGTGCTTATTAGTTGATTTTTAAACTTCGAGGCGAAGTTTCTGTTAAGGGGGATATACTGAAATACCCCTAAATTAATTTAGGGGATTTCTTTTATTAAACCATAAATAATACTATTAATATTAAATTATGGTATGGAATTATGAATATTAAATTATTATGGAATTGTGAAATTTATTTAGGGGTTGTCTCCTATTTAACCCTAATTATTATACATTATTATATATTATGAATTTAATAATAATTTATAAGCAATAAATCTTGGGAAAATTTCTAAACACTCCAAATATATTATAAAATTTTAGGAAGTGTTGGAACATTGTTTTGAAACATAAAAGTCAATATAAAATTCTAGAAACCTTAGAGCTTATTAAGCCTTGCTAGAGTTGACTTTTTGAGAATGGTCAAACCAGGCCATGAAACCTATACCAATAAATAGGTTATGAAAAACCATGAAGATCGATAAAAAGAACGTTAAAAACGGATCATCCTAGCCAAAGTTATGATAAATTGAAGTTTAGAGCCAAAATTTTGAAGGATGCTGACGTGTCCAGGACACGTGTCGCGCCCAGTCAGCCCGATTTAACTTAGTCTTTTCAGATTTCCTTCAGTTATGGCATGCCAAGGGTCGATCTTTAGACACCTATATCTTTTTCCCTACTCCACCATTTGGTATGCCGTTTGTTTCATTCGATTCTCCTATCTTTCCTCTTTCCAACCATTACTCACACATCATCTAACTCATTCTACATCGACGGGAAAATCGATCTAAAGTTGGCTCCTCGCGATTGCGTAACCCAGAACTGCAGTTTTTCCTGAAATCGGGTAAACTTCGTCACGCCATAACTTCTTCGTTTCTCGTCCAAATTTCGTGTTCTTTAGCTTGTTTTGAAGATCTCAATCCCTCTAACTTTCATGTTTATGGCCAAGGCTGATTCGCACTGGTTTGGGAGATAAATCTGTCTAAAGTTGCCCACTCGATCACGGCGGTAATCTGCCCAGTTCATCCCGAACCAACTAGGTAAACTCGGATCTTGTGAGATCTAACTTTCTCCCTAGTTCATCAAAATCAATGATTCTTCCACTAGCATCTAGAGTTACATGTCTAGTTTGGATTGTGATAGGTTATGAATCAAATCTCTCTCAGTTGGTGCGAGTTGATTCGAGAAGTGGCATACCTGAACCGCACATGAAATAACGATTTCCAGATTTCCCGATTTGATTCACCCCGTTAATGCAATTCCGGTGAGTTTCCGATCAAATTTCTCCATGTTGATGTTCGTATCATGTTTCGATCAAACCCACATGCCAATTTAGTCTATTATGCATTACAATGGGAGAATTTGTCAAATTGAATTCGAAAACCTGAACCCTAACTTCGAACCCAGATTCGAATTACTCAATTCTGCATGAAATTGGGGAAATTGGTACCATTAGAACCGGATTTAATTTCGAGTCGATAGGAACAAGAATCACTCGATTTCGTTCTGTATTGTGAGAAAACAGATTTAGTACTCGAATGGATTGAGTTCGATGATGAACTCGCAATCTGGGCCGTCCGATCTCAGTTAAAAGGACGGCCACGATTAAAACGTTTCAAAATATAAGTATAAGTTTTTATATATTCCAGAATAAAGTCCTAACTTGTTGATTATTTAAATCTTCCCGAATGTATTTTGACTTGAAATTTTCCATAGATTCCTTATTTAACTAGTTTATTTTGATGTAAATTAATATGGGTTTTGAGTTTTTAAACATAAGTTATGATTTTTGCAAGTTACGAGTATTATGGAATTATTTGGATAATTTAAAATAATATTTTTATGAAATAAAAATTTTATAATATGTCTAAAATGTTATAGTTACTATATATTTATTTGGGGATTTTTGGACAATTGTAAATGGGTTTAAAAATTGTGTTTATGAGTTTTTCATAAGAATAACTTATAATATATGGTTTTTAATGTAATCAAAAATTAAAGTATAGTTGATTAATGAACTTTATAGGTTGGGAAAATATAATAAGACTATTAACATTTAATACAGTATGTTTATAAATATTTTGGGTATAACTTTAAGTGAAGTAAAAATTGTTACATATATTTATATATATTTATATGAGAGAAATAAATAGAAACTTATATTAAATCAAGGAATTTAACTAAACTACATTTTATTTATTATATAATATGGAGGCTAATATGTTTAACGAAAACTAAGGGAAATACTTTATTTTATAAACCATATATTGGATGTAGCTATGTGTAAAAGTTAGTATAAATAATTAAGTGCAATAAAACTACACAAGGAATGTCTTGAATAAATCCTAATATATATACACATAAAAAATACATAAATGAAAGAAATAAAATGCCTTATAGAAAATATAATATGAAGGAATTAATGAGATAAACTAAACCTCTACATAATACTAATAAAAGAATTTATATGAGGCGGTATTAAATTAAGATTATTAAACTTAAGGAGTTATCTTTGAATTTCTAAGATTTATATAAACCGTATTAAAATACATGTATGTATTAGTCAACGACTAATGTAAGTCTATAATTGGGTTAAGTAATTAAAGTTAAACTTAGGAAAAATTGTGATTAGATTACATAAAATGTTACACAAATAGATCTTATTCTATAATTAATGATAAATAAATGTAATACTTTTACATCTAAATGTTCTTAATATATAAACAATAATAAAGTAAATAAAATACTTTTACATATGAATGTGAGGTGGATTAGTAAGTCTAGATTTAATCATTTCTTAACATTTAAGGTATTGAAATATAACTTAATGTTTTAAGTTAAAATCATTAAAAGGATTATGATATAAAACTACATTAAACTATGATTTGGAAATTTATCTAAATAATAATCCTTAAGTTTCTTGGCATTAGATAAGCCATATGAAATACATTTATAACATTAATTACCAATACTTAGGATGTGAGTCTACAATTAAGTGAGGTATTTAGTAGTTAGAATTTATAGAAAGGTTTATAAATAGGAATTTGATACTTAAAACCTTTGAACCTTTTATTAGATAAAACTAAGTTACATAAGAGATTATATTGATCTACTTTACGACGCTAAAAATATTAATGTGTCATTTGAGTATAAGGTATGGGATTTTTCAGAACATATTATCTTATTAAGTAATTGACAATTTCACTTGTGAATGAGAGTTTAATTCTTAGATAAATTCTACCTTATGTTAAGATATAATGTTCATCCTAAAACATAATAAAGGAGATTAATTTATTAAGTTATTCCTTTGAAACCTTAGGTTTTAAACAATATGAAAAATGTATTTTAAGACGTAAGTTTATTAAAATTTAGTATAAAAGGATTATACATAGTCTATAGCGGGAATGTGTGTAAAAATAAAACATTTGGGAAATTAAATGTAAGCAAGGATAAATAAAAGGTTATCTTAAAGTGCCTTATTATATAGTTAATGATAAAGTAAATAATATACCTTGGAAATACTAAATGTAAGAGTTCGATAAATCTAAGTTAACTATAATATAGTTATTCAAGATGAGAAGCAATTTAACATCTTATGATAAGATTATTAGATGGTTGTAATAAAAGTCATCCTAAACTAAACATATGATAAATGAGTGTAGTAACTCAATTAGGTTATCATAAAATGCATCTATAACACCATGTTTCCAATATACAGGATGTAGATCTTAATTAAGTTGAGGGGAAAACTTAATCATAATGGATTATTTGGTAATACTGATAAAATACATAATCATTACATTGTGAAATAATAGTATAATATCTAAGATAAACCTATCATAGGTCATAACCCGATATTTATTCTAAATTAAGAATAAAAGTATTAAGCTTAAAATTATTATTGAGATTCTAAGATTAGATGAATAATATAATATGCACTTATGATATAAGGGTCTCAAGAGTCTTGAATTAGGGTTTAAGTATGAATAAAGTGGATAAGAGTGTAACAATTACAAGTGTTAATAACATACATTCCCTAGTCTTACAACCTTGGGTTATACAACATTCTAATATAAGTCAAAGGTTATACATAACATTTAAGTGGGGCTTAAAGACAATTGAGACTTAGAAATAAGAGTGAGGAATTTATTTAAGTTTAACTTAGGTTACAAGTTATTGATGTTAGACTACCTTTAATATTCCTCAGAGTATTGTTGATTATTTGCACAAGTCGACTAGAACTGCTACAGCGATTACCAGGTACGATTTCTCGTACTCAGCTTGATGTGTTATGGACTTGATGGAATGTTTTGTACGATTCTCGTACTCATGCTTTTGGTGACGAATTTTATGGAATGTTTTGAGAAACGCTAAATGAGCTTGAATGAATCTTGAAAGGAAATTGTTTGTGTGACTAACTCAGCTGTTGTGACTAACTGAGCCTTGGATGTACAACTCACATGATCATTGGTTCCTTTATCTGGTTATCTCATTAGATATTGACTGTTAGGGTTTACGCCTCTGCACTCTGTAGGACTGAGTGTTTTGGTATTGCACTTGTACAGTTAATAGTCTAGTGGGAATGTGGGAAATGTCAATCTTGGTATTGGGTATGGATTATTTCTAGTAAGTGGTGCACTCACTTTTCACCGATGACCGAGAACGGGTCGGTGGCAGCGGAGGTCTGCTATACCTCGCCCTTTGTGGCAACTGACAGCGGAGGTCTGTTTACCTCGCCCTTGTGGCAACTGACTGGCGGTGGGGGCCATCTCTCCCAATTGGTTTTATTCCACTCTTGAGTTATGGGTTCTTGGATATCTTCTTTCATTCCTAGTCCTTGTGACTACTTGGGTCTTTCTAATCCTAATTGGAACTGAATCTAACTTAAGCAATGGATGTTCACTAACTTCTGGTGTGGTTTCTTTTAAGTTGACTCACTTTACTTCTTGTTATTTATCTCTATCCTTGACTTGATATCTTTGACTTGGTGATTTTGATGTGCCTTGTTCTTCTGTTTTGTTTTAAGCGTTTGACTTCGAGTTATTGTTTGTTTCAAGAGTTATGTTTTAAACTTTTGTTTTGGAGAGTTGTACCAGTTCCATTCCAGGGAACTGACTCACCCCTCCCGGGGTGGGCTGCTTGGTTTCATCTTGCAGGTACGATTTGTTATACAGGTGGCCACGAAGAGTATGAGTGTATGGGATGGGAATTAGGATTTGGAGAGCTATTTATTTGTATTTTTATCTTTTTTTTATGTTTTCTCGAGTTCAGACCGTAGCATTTGTAATATCGTAAGTTGTAATTGGTGAGGTTTGGTGCCGGGTGTTTGGAACCCGATGATCTGTAATCGCCTTAGTATTTTATTTCCGCTGCATTTATGATAAGTAGGGGCGTTACAGAAAGTGGTATCAGAGCGTAGTTACGCTCTGAGCCCGAGAAAACAAGCCGAGTGAAATAGTTAGAATATAGGTGCCCTTAAAACTGGGGAATTGGGTAGAATTGGGAAGTGAGGATTCCAGTAAGGCACGACTCCTAACCCTTCTTGGATTAGTGAATGATTTCTTTATACACTTTTTGTATGAATGTCTGTTAGGAATAGTGTGTTCATACCGTTGACATTAAACTATAGAAAATATAATAATAATAATAAGTCTGGAACATTATCAATTGGGTATAATAAGATCTTGGTTGGAATAAATCATACATTGAACTACTTTCAAAAGCATACGTATGGAAAATACATGGCTAAGAAAGCAATGCTTTAAAAGCTTGTACACATGTTCCCAGAATTTTAAAGAATACTTTTGGTTGGAAATAGTATACAAGTGGAGCTTTGAATAATTAAGTGATATATACTTCAACTCCTTTAAAGCTTGAAATAAATCTCAAGAACTACTTGGTACAAATTATTACCTAAAGATCATGTTTAAGATAAATCTTAAGTCTAGAAAATTATTAAACTAACAAGAACTAGTAACTCATCAGAAAAGATCAACATCCAAACCTGTAATCCACACTAAAACTCTATGTTAACTTCAGAAAGAAAATACATAAACCTAACACCCTACGGGAAGTGCCTGGTGCGACGAACTCCTAGGCTGAAAGTAGTGGGGGTGCACACTCACTTCTGGAAGTCTAGGGGCTAGACAAGCCTTGTCATCTAACCGTAAATAATCTTCTACGCAAGTGATGGATTGTGTTGAACTTGAGGAGGATTGGTGGTAAGACGTTACCATCATGAAATCTTGAGCTAGGCATATTTCATTACTAGCCACAATGAACAATTCAAAATTTGTATCTTAAGATTCAGTATTAAAATTCATCATGTAAAGGGTTTATTGAGTTAAATATTTGGTGAAAAATACCTATACATGGAGGAAGGGGATTTAAATTTGGGTACTCCAAGGTACAACATCTACCCCTTATTAAATATAAAAAAATATATATTAAAGGAAGTGACTTAAAGATTGAGTGAAGGAAAGAGTAATACTAAACTAAATATCACTGATTCTTAATACTGGAGTAATGAGCATCTAAAAAAAAAATGAGAGTTACTTAATTATTGGAAATTCTCATGTTTATTTGGAAGTTTAACATTATACATATGCAAAATTTTAGAAGTCACAGAAGGTGTATTTTTATAAAGGAATATAATAAAATTTTAATGTATGGTTGGCTAATAAAGCTTTGAATATAATTTTGAAAGACTATCTAGACTTATTATATGATCTAAAATATTATTTAAACTACTCAAACATGTTACACCGATTTATAGCTTGTTAATATATTGATATGTGAAAATAACATAAATGGCACATTTACGTATTTTAGGTTATAAATTCGGTACAAGGTTTCATGAAAGATTTAATTGCATTGAAAAAAAAAAGAAGTTTTAATATATAGTATGATACTATTTTAATAAGTTCATGAATTTTTAAGCCTTGACAATTAAGAAACTTTAGGTTATAAAATGCTTCTAGAGAAATGTTGTAGTAAGGATGGCATTTAAATAATTACATTACATTATAATGGAATTTTTCTTTTATGAATTAATAGTTTCCAAATCACATGATTAAGATTTTGATACCTACTACACCCAATACTTAAATAAAGAAAGAGTGAACTAAAATGTTATTATAGTAATATCTAAGTATAACCTATGTTCCGTTTCAAAATTAACTACTATATGAATGATGAATTCTAAACTTTGTTCTTGCCAATGACCGTAAGAGAGGCGAAATGAGTTAGGAAAGCATGTTGGGAACACTAAAAGATTTAATTATAATCAAGCTAGAATAACAACGAGTGATATTGTGCATCAAAAATGAACTGCATCCTTGAAGGAGGAATCTCCATAGGAGATGTAAAATATAGTGCTCCTTAAAAGTGAGTTTAAATTCCACTTCTTTTACGAGACGGATATGGGTCGTACCCTATTTTAAGGGGGGTACGACATCTTCATAAAATAAACATACAATATAAAATGAACATATAATGGACATATCATTCGTACTGGTCATAAAATGAATAGGTAAGGACCATAAAAAAAAATTTTAATAATCAAGAAAATACAAATACATAACAATCAGGGGGTACAAATAAATATCGATCATAGATAAATTCAACAGTGCCATAAAATTTACAACAAAGCTTGATAATAAGGTGCTGAATTCTTTGAATGTAGTGTTTGATAACGGAAACAAATGTTTGGGAATTGTTATTGGATGAATACCCTTGAGTGGTTGATTGTTTGGTATACATTTTAAAGCTTGTAGTACAACTTGATATTTAGTTTACCCACACACCGGAAGCGGGTGTGAGTAGTTGGTAGATAAATCTTAAACTTCGGGACGAAGTTCTCTTTTAAGGGGGGGTAGAGCATAATCCTTCTTCGCTACCTCATCCAGATTATGCCCTGTTGCGTGATTAGCAGAGTAAGAGGTGTATGTGTGTACTTGGTTTTTACATTATGACACCGCATGTGACTTTTTATTTTTATCATGAAATATCTCGGTATATCTTGGTTCAGTTTGAGTTTGAGTAATCTCGAGTGGAATGTGGAATGGGAATGGATGGAAATAAAGGATTGGATTGGTATGGAATTTCGTTGGAATTATTAATGTGGAATGGGAATGGATGGAAATAAAGGATTGGATTGGTATGGAATTTCGTTGGAATTATTATTGTTTTAGCACACCCGAAGTGGTGTGAGTGCTTATTAGTTGATTTTTAAACTTCGAGGCGAAGTTTCTGTTAAGGGGGATATACTGAAATACCCCTAAATTAATTTAAATTAATTTAGGGGATTTCTTTTATTAAACCATAAATAATACTATTAATATTAAATTATGGTATGGAATTATGAATATTAAATTATTATATGGAATTGTGAAATTTATTTAGGGGTTTTCTCCTATTTAACCCTAATTATTATACATTATTATATAGTATTATGAATTTAATAATAAGATTTATAAGTCAATAAATCTTGGGAAAATTTCTAAACACTCCAAATATATTATAAAGATTTTAGGAAGTGTTGGAACATTGTTTTGAAACATAAAAGTCAATATAAAATTCTAGAAACCTTAAGCTTATTAAGCCTTGCTAGAGTTGACTTTTTGAGAATGGTCAAACCAGGCCATGAAACCTATACCAATAAATAGGTTATGAAAAACCATGAAGATCGATAAAAAGAACGTTAAAAACGGATCATCCTAGCCAAAGTTATGATAAATTGAAGTTTAGAGCCAAAATTTTGAAGGATGCTGACGTGTCAGGACACGTGTCGCCCAGTCAGCCCGATTTAACTTAGTCTTTTCAGATTTCCTTCAGTTATGGCATGCCAAGGGTCGATCTTTAGACACCTATATCTTTTTCCCTACTCCACCATTTGGTATGCCGTTTGTTTCATTCGATTCTCCTATCTTTCCTCTTTCCAACCATTACTCACACATCATCTAACTCATTCTACATCGACGGGAAAATCGATCTAAAGTTGGCTCCTCGCGATTGCGTAACCCAGAACTTCAGTTTTTCTGAAATCGGGTAAACTTCGTCACGCCATAACTTCTTCTTTCTCGTCCAAATTTCGTGTTCTTTAGCTTGTTTTGAAGATCTCAATCCCTCTACAACTTTCATGTTGATGGCCAAGGCTGATTCGCACTGGTTTGGGAGATAAATCTGTCTAAAGTAGCCCTCGATCACGGCGGAATCTGCCCAGTTCATCCCGAAACCAACTAGGTAAACTCGATCTTGTGAGATCTATAACTTTCTCCCTAGTTCATCAAAATCAATGATTCTTCCACTAGCATCTAGAGTTACATGTCTAGTTTGGATTGTGATAGGTTCCATGAATCAAATCTCTCTCAGTTGGTGCGAGTTGATTCGAGAAGGGCATACCTGAACCGCACATAAATAACGATTTCCAGATTTCCCGATTTGATTTATCACCCCGTTAATGCAATTCCGGTGAGTTTCCGATCAAATTGCTCCATGTTGATTTCGTATCATGTTTCGATCAAACCCACATGCCAATTTAGTCTATTATGCATTACAATGGGAGAATTTGTCAAATTGAATCGAAATAAGAACCCTAACTTCGAACCCAGATTCGAATTATCAATTCTGCATGATAATTGGGGAAATTGGTACCATTAGAACCGGATTTAATTTCGAGTCGATAGGAACAAGAATCACTCGATTTCGTTCTGTATTGTGAGAAAACGAGATTAGTACTCGAATGGGATTGAGTTCGATGATGAACTCGACTGGCCGTCCGATCTCAGTTAAAAGAAACGGACGGCCACGATTAAAACGTTTCAAAATATAAGTATAAGTTTTTAATATTCCAGAATAAATCCTAACTTGTTGATTATTTAATATCTTCCCGAATGTATTTTGACTTGAAATTTAACCATAGATTCCTTATTTAATCTAGTTTATTTTGATGTAAATTAATATGGGTTTTGAGTTTTTAAACATAAGTTATGATTTTTGCAAGTTACGAGTATTATGGAATTATTTGGATAATTTAAAAAATATTTTTATGAAATAAAAATTTTATAATATGTCTAAAATGTTATAGTTACTATATATTTATTTGGGGATTTTTGGACAATTGTAAATGGGTTTAAAAATTGTGTTTATGAGTTTTTCATAAGAATAACTTATAATATATGGTTTTTAATGTAATCAAAAATTAAAGTATAGTTGATTAATGAACTTTATAGGTTGGGAAAATATAATAAGACTATTAACATTTAATACAGTATGTTTATAAATATTTTGGGTACTAACTTTAAGTGAAGTAAAAATTGTTACATATATTTATATATATATTTATATGAGAGAAATAAATAGAAACTTATATTAAATCAAGGAATTTAACTAAACTACATTTTATTTATTATTATAATATGGAGGCTAATATGTTTAACGAAAACTAAGGGAAATACTTTATTTTATAAACCATATATTGGATGTAGCTATGTGTAAAAGTTAGTATAAATAATTAAGTGCAATAAAACTACACAAGGAATGTCTTGAATAAATCCTAATATATATACACATAAAAAATACATAAATGAAAGAAATAAAATGCCTTATAGAAAATATAATATGAAGGAATTAATGAGATAAACTAAACCTCTACATAATACTAATAAAAGAATATTATATGAGGCGGTATTAAATTAAGATTATTAAACTTAAGGAGTTATCTTTGAATTTCTAAGATTTATATAAACCGTATTAAAATACATGTATAGTATTAGTCAACGACCATAATGTAAGTCTATAATTGGGTTAAGTAATTAATAAGTTAAACTTAGGAAAAATTGTGATTAGATTACATAAAATGTTACACAAATAGATCTTATTCTATAATTAATGATAAATAAATGTAATACTTTTACATCTAAATGTTCTTAATATATAAACAATAATAAAGTAAATAAAATACTTTTACATATGAATGTGAGGTGGATTAGTAAGTCTAGATTTAATCATTTCTTAACATTTAAGGTATTGAAATATAACTTAATGTTTTAAGTTAAAATCATTAAAAGGATTATGATATAAAACTACATTAAACTATGATTTGGAAATTTATCTAAATAATAATCCTTAAGTTTCTTGGCATTAGATAAGCCATATGAAATACATTTATAACATTAATTACCAATACTTAGGATGTGAGTCTACAATTAAGTGAGGTATTTAGTAGTTAGAATTTATAGAAAGGTTTATAAATAGGAATTTGATACTTAAAACCTTTGAACCTTTTATTAGATAAAACTAAGTTACATAAGAGATTATATTGATCTACTTTACGACGCTAAAAATATTAATGTGTCATTTGAGTATAAGGTATGGGATTTTTCAGAACATATTATCTTATTAAGTAATTGACAATTTCACTTGTGAATGAGAGTTTAATTCTTAGATAAATTCTACCTTATGTTAAGATATAATGTTCATCCTAAAACATAATAAAGGAGATTAATTTATTAAGTTATTCCTTTGAAACCTTAGGTTTTGTAAACAATATGAAAAATGTATTTTAAGACGTAAGTTTATTAAAATTTAGTATAAAAGGATTATACATAGTCTATAGCGGGAATGTGTGTAAAAATAAAACATTTGGGAAATTAAATGTAAGCAAGGATAAATAAAAGGTTATCTTAAAGTGCCTTATTTATAGTTAATGATAAAGTAAATAATATACCTTGGAAATACTAAATGTAAGAGTTCGATAAATCTAAGTTAACTATAATATAGTTATTCAAGATGAGAAGCAATTTAACATCTTATGATAAGATTATTAGATGGTTGTAATAAAAGTCATCCTAAACTAAACATATGATAAATGAGTGTAGTAACTCAATTAGGTTATCATAAAATGCATCTATAACACCATGTTTCCAATATACAGGATGTAGATCTTAATTAAGTTGAGGGGAAAACTTAATCATAATGGATTATTTGGTAATACTGATAAAATACATAATCATTACATTGTGAAATAATAGTATAATATCTAAGATAAACCTATCATAGGTCATAACCCGATATTTATTCTAAATTAAGAATAAAAGTATTAAGCTTAAAATTATTATTGAGATTCTAAGATTAGATGAATAATATAATATGCACTTATGATATAAGGGTCTCAAGAGTCTTGAATTAGGGTTAAGTATGAATAAAGTGGATAAGAGTGTAACAATTAACAAGTGTTAATAACATACATTCCCTAGTCTTACAACCTTGGGTTATACAACATTCTAATATAAGTCAAAGGTTATACATAACATTTAAGCGAGGGCTTAAAGGACAATTGAGACTTAGAAATAAGAGTGAGGAATTTATTTAAGTTTAACTTAGGTTACAAGTTATTGATGTTAGACTACCTTTAATATTCCTCAGAGTATTGTTGATTATTTGCACAAGTCGACTAGAACTGCTACAGCGATTACCAGGTACGATTTCTCGTACTCAACTTGATGTGTTATGGACTTGATGGAATGTTTTGTACGATCTCGTACTCAGATGCTTTTGGTGACGAATTTTATGGAATGTTTGAGAAACGCTAAATGAGTTTGAATGAATCTTGAAAGGAAATTGTTTGTGTGACTAACTCAGCCTGTTGTGACTAACTGAGCCTTGGATGTACAACTCACATGATCATTGGTTCCTTTATCTGGTTACTCATTAGATATTGACTGTTGAGGGTTTACGCCTCTGCACTCTGTAGGACTGAGTGTTTTGGTATTGCACTTGTACAGTTAATAGTCTAGTGGGAATATGGGAAATGTCAATCTTGGTATTGGATGGATTATTTCTATTAAGTGGTGCACTCACTTTTCACCGATGACCGAGAACGGGTCGGTGGCAGCGGAGGTCTGCTATACCTCGCCCTTTGTGGCAACTGACAGCGGAGGTCTGTTTACCTCGCCCTTGTGGCAACTGACTGGCGGTGGGGGCCATCTCTCCCAATTGGTTTTATTCCACTCTTGAGTTATGGGTTCTTGGATATCTTCTTTCATTCCTAGTCCTTGTGACTACTTGGGTCTTTCTAATCCTAATTGGAACTGAATCTAACTTAAGCAATGGATGTTCACTAACTTCTGGTGGTTTCTTTAAGTTGACTCACTTTACTTCTTTATTTATCTCTATCCTTGACTTGATATCTTTGACTTGGTGATTTTGATGTGCCTTGTTCTTCTGTTTTTTTTAAGCGTTTGACTTCGAGTTATTGTTTGTTTCAAGAGTTATGTTTTAAACTTTGTTTTGGAGAGTTGTACCAGTTCCATTCCAGGGAACTGACTCACCCCTCCCGGGGTGGGCTGCTTGG
The DNA here is from genome assembly GCA_023374045.1 of Limonium bicolor. NCBI lineage: Eukaryota > Viridiplantae > Streptophyta > Magnoliopsida > Caryophyllales > Plumbaginaceae > Limonium > Limonium bicolor. Next base: position 253,558,476 of record CM041780.1, read on the forward strand.
TTTCATCTTGCAGGTACGATTGTTATACAGGTGGCCACGAAGAGTATGAGTGTATGGGATGGGAATTAGGATTTGGGAGAGTATTTTATTATCTTCTTATTATGTTTTCTCGAGTTCAGACCGTAGCATTTGTAATATCATAAGTTGTAATTGGTGAGGTTTGGTGCCGGGTGTTTGGAACCCGATGATCTGTAATCGCCTTAGTATTTTATTTCCGCTGCATTTATGATAAGTAGGGGCGTTACAGAAAGTGGTATCAGAGCGTAGTTACGCTCTGAGCCCGAGAAAACAAGCCGAGTGAAATAGTTAGAATATAGGTGCCCTTAAAACTGGGGAATTGGGGTAGAATTGGGAAGTGAGGATTCCAGTAAGGCACGACTCCTAACCCTTCTTGGATTAGTGAATGATTTCTTTATACACTTTTTGTATGAATGTCTGTTAGGAATAGTGTGTGTCATACCGTTTGATCATTAAACTATAGAAAATATAATAATAATAAGTCTGGAACATTATCAATTGGGTATAATAAGATCTTGGTTGGAATAAATCATACATTGAACTACTTTCAAAAGCATACGTATGGAAAATACATGGCTAAGAAAGCAATGCTTTAAAAGCTTGTACACATGTTCCCAGAATTTTAAAGAATACTTTTGGTTGGAAATAGTATACAAGTGGAGCTTTGAATAATAAGTGATATATACTTCAACTCCTTTAAAGCTTGAAATAAATCTCAAGAACTACTTGGTACAAATTATTACCTAAGATATGTTTAAGATAAATCTTAAGTCTAGAAAATTATTAAACTAACAAGAACTAGTAACTCATCAGAAAAGATCAACATCCAAACCTGTAATCCACACTAAAACTCTATGTTAACTTCAGAAAGAAAATACATAAACCTAACACCCTACGGGAAGTGCCTGGTGCGACGAACTCCTAGGCTGAAAGTAGTGGGGGTGCACACTCACTTCTGGAAGTCTAGGGGCTAGACAAGCCTTGTCATCTAACCGTAAATAATCTTCTACGCAAGTGATGGATTGTGTTGAACTTGAGGAGGATTGGTGGTAAGACGTTACCATCATGAAATCTTGAGCTAGGCATATTTCATTACTAGCCACAATGAACAATTCAAAATTTGTATCTTAAGATTCAGTATTAAAATTCATACATGTAAAGGGTTTATTGAGTTAAATATTTGGTGAAAAATACCTATACATGGAGGAAGGGGATTTAAATTTGGGTACTCCAAGGTACAACATCTACCCCTTATTAAATATAAAAAAAATATATTAAAGGAAGTAACTTAAAGATTGAGTGAAGGGAAGAGTAATACTAAACTAAATATCATTGATTCTTAAATACTTGGAGTAATGAGCATCTAAAAAAAAATGAGAGTTACTTAATTATTGGAAATTCTCATGTTTATTTGGAAGTTTAACATTATACATATGCAAAATTTTAGAAGTCACAGAAGGTGTATTTTTATAAAGGAATATAATACAAATTTTAATGTATGGTTGGCTAATAAAGCTTTGAATATAATTTTGAAAGACTATCTAGACTTATTATATGATCTAAAATATTATTTAAACTACTCAAACATGTTACACCTGATTTATAGCTTGTTAATATATTGATATGTGAAAATAACATAAATGGCACATTTATGTATTTTAGGTTATAAATTCGGTACAAGGTTTCATGAAAGATTTAATTGCATTGAAAAAAAAAAGAAGTTTTAATATATAGTATGATACTATTTTGAATAAGTTCATGAATTTTTAAGCCATGACAATTAAGAAACTTTAGGTTATAAAATGCTTCTAGAGAAATGTTGTAGTAAGGATGGCATTTAAATAATTACATTACATTATAATGGAATTTTTCTTTTATGAATTAATAGTTTCCAAATCACATGATTAAGATTTTGATACCTACTACACCCAATACTTAAATAAAGAAAGAGTGAACTAAATGTTATTATAGTAATATCTAAGTATAACCTATGTTCCGTTCAAAATTAACTACTATATGAATGATGAATTCTAAACTTTGTTCTTGCCAATGACCGTAAGAGAGGCGAAATGAGTTAGGAAAGCATGTTGGGAACACTAAAAGATTTAATTATAATCAAGCTAGAATAACAACGAGTGATATTGTGCATCAAAAATGAACTGCATCCTTGAAGGAGGAATCTCCAAAAGTGAGTTTAAATTTCACTTCTTTATTACGAGACGGATATGGGTCGTACCCTATTTTAAGGGGGGTACGACATCTTCATAAAATAAACATACAATATAAAATGAACATATAATGGGCATATCATTCGTACTGGTCATAAAATGAATAGGTAAGGATCATAAAATAAAATTTTATAATAATCAAGAAAATACAAATACATAACAATCAGGGGTACAAATAAATATCGATCATAGATAAATTCAACAGTGCCATAAAATTTACAACAAAGCTTGATAATAAGGTGCTGAATTCTTTGAATGTAGTGTTTGATAACGGAAACAAATGTTTGGGAATTGTTATTGGACGGATACCCTTGAGTGGTTGATTGTTTGGTATACATTTTAAAGCTTGTAGTACAACTTGATATTTAGTTTACCCACACACCGGAAGCGGGTGTGAGTAGTTGGTAGATAAATCTTAAACTTCGGGACGAAGTTCTCTTTTAAGGGGGGGTAGAGCATAATCCTTCTTCGCTACCTCATCCAGATTATGCCCTGTTGCGTGATTAGCAGAGTAAGAGGTGTATGTGTACTTGGTTTTTACATTATGACACCGCATGTGACTTTTTATTTTTATCATGAAATATCTCGGTATATCTTGGTTCAGTTTGAGTTTGAGTAATCTCGAGTGGAATGTGGAATGGGAATGGATGGAAATAAAGGATTGGATTGGTATGGAATTTCGTTGGAATTATTAATGTGGAATGGGAATGGATGGAAATAAAGGATTGGATTGGTATGGAATTTCGTTGGAATTATTATTGTTTTAGCACACCCGAAGTGGTGTGAGTGCTTATTAGTTGATTTTTAAACTTCGAGGCGAAGTTTCTGTTAAGGGGGATATACTGAAATACCCCTAAATTAATTTAAATTAATTTAGGGGATTTCTTTTATTAAACCATAAATAATACTATTAATATTAAATTATGGTATGGAATTATGAATATTAAATTATTATATGGAATTGTGAAATTTATTTAGGGGTTTTCTCCTATTTAACCCTAATTATTATACATTATTATATAGTATTATGAATTTAATAATAAGATTTATAAGTCAATAAATCTTGGGAAAATTTCTAAACACTCCAAATATATTATAAAGATTTTAGGAAGTGTTGGAACATTGTTTTGAAACATAAAAGTCAATATAAAATTCTAGAAACCTTAGAGCTTATTAAGCCTTGCTAGAGTTGACTTTTTGAGAATGGTCAAACCAGGCCATGAAACCTATACCAATAAATAGGTTATGAAAAACCATGAAGATCGATAAAAAGAACGTTAAAAACGGATCATCCTAGCCAAAGTTATGATAAATTGAAGTTTAGAGCCAAAATTTTGAAGGATGCTGACGTGTCAGGACACGTGTCGCGCCAGTCAGCCCGATTTAACTTAGTCTTTTCAGATTTCCTTCAGTTATGGCATGCCAAGGGTCGATCTTTAGACACCTATATCTTTTTCCCTACTCCACCATTTGGTATGCCGTTTGTTTCATTCGATTCTCCTATCTTTCCTCTTTCCAACCATTACTCACACATCATCTAACTCATTCTACATCGACGGGAAAATCGATCTAAAGTTGGCTCCTCGCGATTGCGTAACCCAGAATTCCAGTTTTTTCTGAAATCGGGTAAACTTCGTCACGCCATAACTTCTTCATTTCTCACCCAAATTTCGTGTTCTTTAGCTTGTTTTGAAGATCTCTAATCCCTCTATAACTTTCATGTTGATGGACAAGGCTGATTCGCACTGGTTTGGGAGATAAATCAGTCTAAAGTAGCCTACTCGATCACGGTCGGAATCTGCCCAGTTCATCCCGAAACCAACTAGGTAAACTCGATCTTGTGAGATCTAACTTTCTCCCTAGTTCATCAAAATCAATGATTCTTCCACTAGCATCTAGAGTTACATGTCTAGTTTGGATTGTGATAGGTTCCATGAATCAAATCTCTCTCAGTTGGTGCGAGTTGATTCGAGAAGGGCATACCTGAACCGCACATAAATAACGATTTCCAGATTTCCCGATTTGATTCACCCCGTTAATGCAATTCCGGTGAGTTTCCGATCAAATTTCTCCATGTTTGATTCGTATCATCGATCAAACCACATGCCAATTTAGTCTATTATGCATTACAATGGAGAATTTGTCAAATTGAATCGAAAAACCTGAACCCTAACTTCGAACCCAGATTCGAATTATCAATTCTGCATGATAATTGGGGAAATTGGTACCATTAGAACCGGATTTAATTTCGAGTCGATAGGAACAAGAATCATCGATTTCGTTCTGTGATTGTGAGAAAAACGATTAGTACTCGAATGGAGATTGAGTTCGATGATGAACTCGAATTCTGGGCCGTCCGATCTCAGTTAAAAGAAAGGACGGCCACGATTAAAACGTTTCAAAATATAAGTATAAGTTTTTATATATTCCAGAATAAATCCTAACTTGTTGATTATTTAATATCTTCCCGAATGTATTTTGACTTGAAATTTAACCATAGATTCCTTATTTAATCTAGTTTATTTTGATGTAAATTAATATGGGTTTTGAGTTTTTAAACATAAGTTATGATTTTTGCAAGTTACGAGTATTATGGAATTATTTGGATAATTTAAAATAATATTTTTATGAAATAAAAATTTTATAATATGTCTAAAATGTTATAGTTACTATATATTTATTTGGGGATTTTTGGACAATTGTAAATGGGTTTAAAAATTGTGTTTATGAGTTTTTCATAAGAATAACTTATAATATATGGTTTTTAATGTAATCAAAAATTAAAGTATAGTTGATTAATGAACTTTATAGGTTGGGGAAAATATAATAAGACTATTAACATTTAATACAGTATGTTTATAAATATTTTGGGTATAACTTTAAGTGAAGTAAAAAAATTGTACATATATATATTTATATGAGAGAAATAAATAGAAACTTATATTAAATCAAGGAATTTAACTAAACTACATTTTATTTATTATATAATATGGAGGCTAATATGTTTAACGAAAACTAAGGGAAATACTTTATTTTATAAACCATATATTGGATGTAGCTATGTGTAAAAGTTAGTATAAATAATTAAGTGCAATAAAACTACACAAGGAATGTCTTGAATAAATCCTAATATATATACACATAAAAAATACATAAATAAAGAAATAAAATGCCTTATAGAAATATAATATGAAGGAATTAATGAGATAAACTAAACCTCTACATAATACTAATAAAAGAATATATGAGGCGGTATTAAATTAAGATTATTAAACTTAAGGAGTTATCTTTGAATTTCTAAGATTTATATAAACCGTATTAAAATACATGTATGTATTAGTCAACGACCATAATGTAAGTCTATAATTGGGTTAAGTAATTAATAAGTTAAACTTAGGAAAAATTGTGATTAGATTACATAAAATTTACACAAATAGATCTTATTCTATAATTAATGATAAATAAATGTAATACTTTTACATCTAAATGTTCTTAATATATAAACAATAATAAATAAATA